>CM021101.1:268100268-268612619 GCA_007115665.2 Sequoiadendron giganteum
CTCTGTTGGATCCCAAAATCTCTATGGTGTACTATAATGAGCAATTTCCTGACCCTCTCACTTCAAAATAATATCTCTTATAGTAGCAAGTTCAATTCTTATTTTTTTCTCTTTATTTAATATTAAAGTGAATGAAATGTGTTACCTCTCAACTACATAGTTAGTACATTTCAATTTTGTATTTACACTTTAAATGAAATTCAACACTTGGCTTGCATTTTTGTAGCTTTAATTAATTGGTCACTTTCAATGAGAGGTGGCATCATTAATTCTTAAATAATTATTAATTGTTGATATTTACAAATCTAACAACTTTAGGGTGATTCCAAAGGTTTGAGTTTAAAATTATAGCACTCTATGCATTTCATTCAAGAATTAAACTAAAACTATCCATCAAACAATCATCAAATGGTTGAATAATTCAATAAATTATTTCTAATTTTCTAAGGCATAATATTATGTTATTTTTTTTACATGAAAATATTAATTATAAATTATTACATAGTCAACAAGAGCATGTGATTAATTACTTGCTTGTGTCACCAATAGGATGACACCAATTAAGAATGGTGCAACATACAAATGGATAACACTTTAGCACCTACAAGTCACATATCATCATAAGTTGCAACATTGCATGTCTCGAGACTTTATGTTCATTCTTTTATCGGCCTTGTTTCCTAGCAACCTCATATCAACATTTACCCCACATGCATTTTGAAACACACTCGCTTGAGTTGCCCCCACAAATGGACTACATTCCATCTTCTCATTGCATCATGTCCTCTTAGTACATCATTATTTTATATCCTTCATTGAAAACATAAGTTGTGATGCTACTATATGGTGCCATCTTTCGGCTTCTCATTTGGTTCATGTCTCCTTCATTACACATTTTCATGTTTGTTGTGCTCTTGATAAATTGCAATGACCCAATAGATTTCTACATGTCTTCATTTTATTTGGTCACATATCCTCTTCACATCAAAAATTCTAGTTACCGAAATCTATCCATAGTTACAATAGTGTGCTCATATAAAGATTAAAGAATTATACATGTTGCTATTTCTCATTTGGTCACAAATTCTTAGTTCTTCATAATTTTCATCTTCTCACGACTACTAAAAATTTTGCGTGTCCATACTCCCACTCTAGTTTATAGCTAGTGCCTAGTGGATACTTAGCGAATCTTGATTGCATCATAAGACTCTAATGCATCACCATGAATTTGTCATGTATTGAGAGGATTTTTGAACACCCGGAATACTGAGAGTGGGGGTGAACTAGTATTCCATTAAACCATTTAATCACGATTCATACAATTAACAAAATACATCCAACTGTAATAAAGAATGAAAGAATGAAACAATCATAAGATCACATAACACATGAACACTGGTATTTTTACATGGAAAACCCAAAAAGGGAAAAACCACAATGAGAATTAGCTTACAATATATTATATCTGGTTATAAGATATTACAAAAGGCTCACTATTAGGACACACTATTTAATAGGGCTCAGAACCACAAAAAGAAAGATATATAGAAGATAGAAATGGCCACACATCCAGGATGCGAACTGATACAAAATTCACCTTCCATGTGTTGAATTCAGTTCCTTTGAAGCTCAATATAATGACACTATGCACTTTATCAAATACATAATACAAAACATTGCTCTACTTTATAGTTGCTCAATATTCATAATATATCTATTATTGTTCAGATCATATACATACAAATTTGCATACTCGCATCTCATGTCTCTCTTACAACCTCACATATATACCCAATTCATCCAAATACATCAATTAGGTAGGCCTAATTAGATGTAGCCATATATTAAATCAAGATTAAATCAAAATTGCCTTGTCAAATCCACACTTGAACCAAAACATCTTCGAGCTTAAAAAAAGTGTGCAATACTTAGTTTAGGTCGACATGGACCTAAAATAGATCTCACTAACATCTGCAATACATATTTAATCACCACGACACATGCCAAGCATTAGGTCAGCCAAAAAATAGACCTAATCTCAAAATATGCTAATTGATCAACACCAACAATCAATATGACCACATAAACATGCACCATTTGGAATATACAATGTGTTGAAACTTGTAAGCAATCTACCAAAATTGCAAAAACTTATTCTTATCACTAGAGGAATGTAGACTAGTTTACACATACCCACTTGCACTGTACATAGCCAAAATTGTATGCCGAACTACTGTTGCTTATATCTTTCAAACTATACATCCAAACCAACTAAAATTTTGAACACAAATGTGAATTATAGTCAACAAAAAAATACTATCACTACATAAGTAGATATTATCATATGAGAGAGTGCAAACCAAAATACCGGATTAGTGTAGATATCAGCAATTAATGTTGACATCAACGACAACACATTAAGGGGATCCTTCTTCATTATTTCAAAAGTTTCTCTTCGTAGATTATTTGTTTTGTGGATAAAAGAGTTAGAAGAAAATGTTGACATTTTAAAATCATAATACAAAGCCCTAAGTGAGAAAAGGCTAGATGTGTAGTGAAATTTTTTGATGTTTGAAAAAATTCATGATGAATCCATATGGATTGATGGTCCATACACGATAAAAAAGGAAGCAATTAGAGAAATAACTAGTTTGTGGTCCTCCGGACCAGTTCCAGACCAGAAATCTATCATAGTCAATGATGTAATGGAAAGGATAAGTACTAATCTTGATCAAAAGGAACTCACATTGGACTCTATTAGAAACTCATTAGCTCAGTATGCAAAAATTCTCATAGGTCACAAGATTTATCACCCAAATAGAGATAATATAGTCTCTACCATCACCATTCATGTGGCACAAGATATGATTGAAATTAATATTGATTATCACCTCTGTGAATTTATCCAACAACAATTGTTGGAAAACCTACAAGAGATTAAGAAGAAGAAGAAGCATACATTTAGGTATGGAACATTGGTAATCTGTCTACTTTTCTACTTCTTAAGAGAAGTACCAGTGGTTGGGAAAGTTAATTGGACTTGAATGAAGAACCTATTGTACATCATATTGCATACCATATGAGAAACCTTGGAGGTATGAATTCTCAAGGTAAGGCCCTTGCGACATTCTTTGTACTATTTCAAAGTAGAATGAATGAAAGGATGATAATTCCTAGAAGTGTGGTGGCAAGATACTTAAAAGATCTTAAATTTCTTGTTTCCATTGATTTTTGCTTTATGGAAGCAATTAAAACCAAGACTATTTGGATCTCAAAATTGGATTTTGAAGTGCTAGAGGTAGAAGTTGTTAGCTATGTAGAAGTAGTTCTAAGTAGTCCCAAAGACCCCAGTAAACCAAGGATAAAGGATAGGGCTAGAGATGAGATGAGTGTAGAGGCCTCCGATAGTTCTAAGAGATCAAGTAAGAATAGAAAAATCACAGATATCCCTTCATATGCAGGGAAATTTAAGCAAGAAGTTACAAGGCAAAAGGATATTGATGTCAACTTGTTGAAGAAGAAAAAATTCACTTGGATGATGCTCAACATGAGCATGAGATCAGTGTCAGAACTAATAATGCACAAGATATGGATGAAGCTATAAAGGTCTTACAAGAAATAACTTCTGGTACAAGTATTTATGCATCATTATCTACTTTGGAAAATTTCAAACTCTTGGTTGATTCTTTCAAGGAATATGCCTCCAAACTAAGAGGACAAACTGAAACTAAATCAGAAGCAAGGCTTGCAGAAAATAAATTATTGAATATCACAAGAAAGTGTGCAAGTGCACAACACAAAGTTACAAAATATTGGAAGGATGTCCAAGCCTGTGGGGAAGAAGCACAAAACTTGTTTTCTTATTGTATGAAATGGTTGAATATCACACGAAGCATAAAGGATGATATGAGTACAATTGAAAAATAAATAACCATTACAACATATACTTATGATCTGGTGCGAGACAAAGATAATTAGACCTAGACTAGCATAATACAACTACATGACAACTTCTTTGCCCTATAGAGTCACAAAGAAGAGACAATTAGACAACATGTGAAGCTAAGGGACTTAGTAAAGATAAAATATATACCTGTCTCAAGTGCCCTTGCCAGTACTAATAAAATCTCAAAGATAAATCTCAACCCCAATACTCTGGAAGAAGGAGAAGAAACTCTAATGGAACTTGAATTACAATACAAGACACTTGCAGAAGCAAAGAGGCTTTGGGAAGAAGGTAGGTCTACTTGGAAATACATCTTGCAGAAGCTCAAAGGGTCAACATCCTCAAGTTGACAATTCTCACTCCTATGCATTTTTTTCTAAGTTTTCAAAATCCCTTATTGCATGAATAAATGTATAAATTTTTTTTGGTTAATTCCTTGAGGGGGAGTTTTTGCACTTCCTTTTCCATTGATGTCAAAGGGGGAGAGATATTGGGAACAAGTTTTGAAAGACAATTGGAGAGTTATTGGAGCAATATTTTTGGAGAGATATGAGTAAGGGGGAGAGAAAGAATTTTTTCACTGCATGTTTCCATCAATGATAAAGGGGGAGATTGTTGGAAGTTGGAAGATTGTCATTAATGATGCAGTTTGGAAAAATGAGCATGAAGTGTATATATACTACTTGATCCAGTGTTGTCATTGATGTCAACATTTTTATGATCATTCTAGCATAGTTTGGAAGTATTATTTGGTGACATATGTTTAGTGCAAGTTGGTCCAAAAAGTATGGCTTATCAGGAAATTGGCTAAGCATTTCCTCTGGCAATTTTATGGCTCAATGCGTTAGTTTTTGGGTTTGAACTTCACCACAATGGAGATATCACTCTATGATTCTAAATACAGTTTTCAAGACATCAAGTGTAGCTATATTCAATATTTTGTGACATTGTGTAAAGTTTCTTGAAATATATGAAAGTCATTGCTAATCCTTGTATATGACAGTTACTTTTTGTACAATGTATCAGTGTGCAAGATTCTACATTTCTTCGTAAATAATTATTTTGTTTTGCAATGATGAAGACAAGCTATCAGTTGTCAGCTGAATGGGAATTTGAAGGAAGATCGAGCTTTGAAGTCACACGTTTGGTGAATTGCATGTACACTTTAAGGTTTTGTGTTTAGGTCTATTTTTTGGGCCGACCCAACACATTTGATGTTTTGTGGAGGACAAGAAAGTAACTTTATCTTATGTGGGATTTATATTAGGTCCATGTCAACCTATCTTGATGTAAATTGAATTTTGAATTAAGGCATGAAGTGTGGATAATTTTTTTTGAGGTCGACATGCTTAATTTTGTGTGTTACTTCTAATTAGGCTAATCTAATTGAAGTTACACTTGATATCACTATATATAGAAAATTAGCTTTGAAGATTTTTGAATGAAAGGATGTGTGTGTGAGAGACAGAGATGAGAAATATTGGATGATGAAGAGATAGCAGATTGTATGTGAGTATTGAAAGATATATGAAATGTATGGTGTTTCACCTACATACATGTGTGATATAGAATTGAGCAAATTGTGAACAAAGCAGAGTATTGATTCACATTAGTGTGGAGATCATTTTGTACTTCATTGGAACTGTAATCCAACATATGATATATGTTATTATATCAGTTCAAATAGGCTGTATAGCCACCCCTTCCGTGTTCCTTCTTTTTTTTTTGTCAGTAGCGAGTTCACTTGGATAGTGAGTCCACCTGGAAATGAGTCTTTTTGTAATATATTATATCTGAATATAATATATTGTGAGCTAACCCTCACCGTGGTTTTCCATGTAAAATATTGGTGTTCATGTGTCATGTGATTTTGTGGATGTCTTCATGCTTTCATTCATCAATGTAGTTATATTTATTCTGATAATTGGATGGCTTATGTTTAATTGGTTTAAAGGAATACAAATTCACCCCCTTAGTATTTTGGGTGTTCAACAATATGATGATTTCCTAATCATTCAAGAGATAAATTAGGTGAATTTAAGGGGTTACAATCATTTTTTATATTCATGTAATATATCTCTATAACATTAATGCATAATTTAACTCCTAAATTATGTCAAGGAAATCCAACCTTGTAGTAATTAAATACATTTTATCAAAATTCATAAAGTATATTCTTCTTTAAACTTAGTTAAATGTATAATTCCAAAATTATTTGATAATAATTTAAATACATGAGAAAAAGATGGGAAAATTTGAATTTAATTCCTACTTTATAAATTATTAAATTCTTTGATTGAGTGTTTTTTTATTATAGGAAAACTAGGTTTTGAAGGGGCCTCGAAACCCTTTATAAAAAAGACCACTTCTTTTAAAGATAATCAAAACAAAACAAGAAGCCTCCCATCAACAAAAAATAAGTGAAAAACTAGCCAAAAAATAGGACAAAATCAATAGGAAATTATAATTTTTTTAAAATATCATTTGCTTCAAGATCACTAGCTATGATCTTCTCATGCATATCCATAACTTCAGCAACCTCCTTATCAGGAAGCCCCAAGCTATTCTTAGTCTTCTTGTGTATTCAGGTGTAGGGCCCCTTAGCATTTCCCCCCTTTCATGTATTTGGGGAGATCCACCAAGCCAACGACTTCTTTCAATGCACTAGAAGAGTCTCCTTTCCACAATCTAGCCTTTTCATTGAGAAATTGGAGACCCTCAACATTATTATGGAGAGTAGACTGACTGAATTTGACCACAATTTCCAAATTCTCATAGGCCTTGGACATTTTTTCTGCTAGGACCAATATTTTATACTCAAAGTCCCTCTTCATTTTCAACATCTCATTAGTAATAGTCTTCAGAACATCAAACATTTGATTTACCTGGTCCTAAGTATAAGACTCCCAAGAGTTAGTATTTACCCCAACTTTTGGTCAAGTGATAATGATAGCACCTAAACTATTATTTTAAAACAATCTTAATTATTCATGGTCATATAAAAGATCCTTCTATAAAATTTCCTGCTTTCAATTGATTGCATCAAACATAAAATATTCAAATAGTGACAATCATGTTATTTATTTGTACGAGACCTAAAATAAAAATGATAAAAGTATAATGAACTAGTAAATATAGTCAATGCAAGTAAGTAAATTAACTATAAATATATGAGTCCTAACTATAAATAATGTGAGAAATTTACAATAAAAACTTATTACATTCAATTGATGCCTAATATATGAAATTCCAACTTTTTTTCACACATTAAATGCACAAATAGTGACAATCATGCCAACTAGTTGTAGAAGACCTAAAGTAAAAATGATAGAAGGTGTAATGAATGTAGGAGAAAAAATAAGTATTTATCTACAAAATAGAGTGAAGTAGTATATTGTAACATGTTTGATAGTTAAGGGGATAGATTAAGGAGAGATTCAACTAATTACTAATTGGATAAGGGCATGGTAATAATGATCAATCCATAATAAATTTACTAAATCTTAAATAAGTGAATAAACCAAATTCTAAAGTTACTAAAGTAAATTAAAATTGATTATATGTCAAAATATATAGATAAACTTACAATCACGAGTCCTAGTTCTAAGTTTTAGATGCCTAAATTATAGTAAATTGCACAATTTTAAGATTTTCTTAATTTCAAGTGATGTCATCACACATAGAATGTACAAGTAGTGACAATCGTACCATCTATTTGAAGAAGACCTAAAACAAAAATGATAAAAGTATAATGAACAAGTAAATATGTGTATAATTAATGCAAGTAAATAAAATATTAATATATGGGTCTTAAATTTGTAAGTTAGGGAAAAATTTACAATAAAAATTCTCTACATTAAAGCTATGCCTAGCATATGAAAATCTAATATTTTGTCACATGTTGAATGCACAAGTAGTGAAAATCATGCCAACTAGTTGTAGGAGACCTAAAATAAAAATGATAAAAGGTATAATGAGCATAGAAGCACAAAACCAACAAATAAATATTCATCTACAAAAAATGAGCGAAGTACTTCTATTGTAACATGTTTATTAGTTAAGGGGATGACTTAAGGGGACATTCAATCAATTACCAATTGGCTAAGGACATGGTAGTAATTTTCAAATCACTATAAATTTATTTAATACTATCAACTTAATAAACTAAATTTATTAAATTAAATTAAAATTTAATTCTAAGTCAAAATATATAGTCAAAATTATAATTGCATGAGTCCTAATTCTAAGATTTAGACTCCTAGATTATAGTAAATTGTACAAAAAAATATATTTATTTCAAGCGACATCATCACACATTAAATTTAGAAGTAGTGATAATCATGTCATCTAGCTGTAGGAAACTAAAACAAAAATGATAAAAAAGTATAATGAACAATAAAATATGGATATTAGTGCAAGTAAATAAATTTTTAAATACATGAGTCCTAACTATAAGTTAGGTGATAAAACCATAAAAAATCAAGTTAAAAAATTACAATAACAATTCCTTACATATTCGATTGATGCCTATGAAAATCTAATATATTTTCACACATTGAATGCACACGCATTGGAAATTATGCCAACTTGCTGCAGGAGACCATAAATAAAAATGATAAAAGGTATAATGAACATAGAAGCACAAAGAAAAAATATATATTTATCTATAGGGTAGGTGTATGGAAATGAGGGACCAAAAAGGGGTCTTAAGTAGCCAGTTTTTTTTTTTAAATTGGAAAAATTGATCTTAGATGAGAAATTGGAGATAGTTACACTCAAAATTTGAAGAAACAACTAAAACAAGAGTCATAGTGCTCTGAATCGACTTTTTAAACTATTATTTTTTTTGTAAATGGTGGAGATTAATGGGTTGAAATAGGGGACACATAAAGTAATCCTTTTTTTGTCAAGAACATAACATAGTGTTTGGTGTGTTCCCCCTTTAAAATGTTAACCTTTTAAAGTATTTTAAAAATTGCTTTAGTGAAAAATTAGCTAGCACCATGTAGTTTATGACCGAATTTTTTGCTAATTTTTTAAAGAATATAATATTATTTTACTAATTCTCAAAGTGAATGCATCCTAAAAATAAAAAAGCGAGTGTGCTCGCCCTAATGTTTTTGGAAAATAATTGAAAATATTTTTTTAATGTTCATAAAATAGATTCTAGTTTGTAAAAATATAATTTGTTTCAAATTTTAATAAATGGGAACAAAATGAAACCAAAAATACCATACATAGGTTTTTGAAAAAAAATAAAAACACTAGCAAAAGAAATTAAAGCTCAAAACCTTAACATATTTAAAATGTAAAAAAAAATACATGGTTAGAAAGATAAGAGAGATTTCAATGTTATTGTGATATTTTTGTATCTTGACATTGAAAGATGTGTAAACCTGATGGATAGCACACTCAATATTGTGTCATTTCTAAGAATTTGTAAAGAAAAACCTTTGAGTGTTGAAATGTAATTCCAACCCTTTGGGTTGGATGCCCAAGGTAAATTCAACCCTAAGAGTTGGCAATGCCCAAAGTAGATAAAAATGGTGTGGTATAGCACACTCATATAACATGCTCATTTTGTGTGAGAAAAAATGAAACCTACCTATTCATCTTTATCTCCAATCATCACTTTATCCATATCTTTCCCCACATCTATCTCCCTATCTCTCTATCTATTTCCCTCCCCCTCTTTATCTATCTATATCTCTTTCCTTTATCTCCCTATCCCTCTCTATCTATCTATACCTCCCTCTATTTATATCTCTCCATATCTCCCTCTCTCTTTCTATATTTTGAGCTATCTCCCCTTCTCCCCCTATCCCTCTCTCTACTGATATCTCCCCTATCTTTGTCCCTTACTCCTCTCTCTCTCTCCCACTCTTTCTCTCTCTCTCTCTCTAAAAGTTGATTGTAGATATAAAATTTCAAGTAGAACAAGCAAAAAGGATTGAGGAGGAGATGAAAACCAATTGAAGAAAAAGGAAGAAAATTGTGAGAAGTTGGAATCCGAGATTGTATCCATAAGAAAGAAATTCGAGAAATTAATGGCTCAATTAAACAAGAACTTGAAGAATGAGAAGACTTTAGAAATATTGGATGACATCATCAAATCTCAAAAGCTTATGTTCAATAAGAGTGGTATTATCTATGAACAAAAACAAAGTTCTTAATAAATTCAATCGTCAAAGAAATTAAATGAAGAGAAAAAGTATATTGATTTTCTTAAAAGCCTCATCAAAGATGAAATCAACAAAACGAAGGAGAACCAGAAGACAAGCATACCTCCAGAAGCTAAGAATGGCATAATCAGGAAGCCCCTTCCATAAAGGAAAACTCATATGATGATATTCTATAACTCCTTCTTTGGTTATTATTTTTTGTGCAGTCAATTTGGTCATAAATAAATAGATTGTAGAACGCATGCATGAAATAAATTTAGGCATAAAGCAATGGATTATGGAGCATGGAAAAAGAATAAAAGTCATGGGTTCATAAATAGAAACTTCAACTCTTTTTCTTCTCTTGTGGATTACAAAATCATATGTTATAAGTGCAACAATTTTGGGCATACAACAATATTTTGTAGAAGTAGCCTTGTAGTACCTCCCAAGCAAAGTAAGAAGGAAGAATACTAATTAAGAAAAAAGAGAAAAATTTAAAAAATATGGAGAAATAAGGAAGAAGAAAAGAAAGAAAAATATATGCTAGCTCAAACAACCCTACACACATGAAATAAAGATCAATGGTAAATTGATAGCAGTTGTTCAAATCATATGATAGGTGATAAGAGTAAATTCCTAACCTTCAAATGAGTGAATGGTGGAACAATGAAGTTTGTAGATAATTCTTTTGTAAATCTATCAGGGAAAGGAACTCTTAGCCTTGATAATGGTAAAACAAAAACTAAAAAAATTGTTATATGTTGAAGAGTTGAGACATAATCTCCTAAGTGTAAGTCAAATGTGTGACAAAGGGAACATTCTCACATTTCATGTAGAAGGATATGAAATTGGAAAAGAAAGGAAGTGTGTTGCAGAAGCCAATAGAGCAGTTAACAATCTCTATGTTCTTAGTGAGATCAGAGATGAAAGATGTTGGATTAAGCCAATAAGATGAAATTTGGTTATGACACGAGAGAATGGTGAAAGGAAAGTAGAGTGCAAAATACACCTTCCTAATGCTAATCTTCAGGAGAGTGATACAGAAAAAGTTTTGAAAATTTCAATTATAGAACATAAAAATGCACATACATGAATAACATAATAGACAATAAAGAATGAACACCGGATTTTACGTCGAAAAACACTTATGGGAAAAAACCCACATACCAAAGCAAAGATCTCTTGTATTACAATAATACATACAAGTACAAAGCTAAGCTCTTTCAGGTGTTTATTCACAGAACAAATCTGGTAGCATTACATTACATTCACTTCGCTCTTTTCTCACACTATCACCGACCATCCAATGCACTACGACATTCATAAAACTTCTCAAGTGTTTCTAGAAAGCCGACATTCCAACTTCCATACCAGACAAGCTTAACCGTCACCTCGATGAAGTTCTATCAAAATGTCGAAGGGACATGAAATCACGTCACTCTGAATTCTCACTATCACTCTGATACACATCCTTCACAACCATTTACCCTTTCCAACACTTCATCAAAATATCAAAGACACAACATAATGACTCCTTCTGATATGACGAAGTCTCGCCGATACATCTCCATCAAAATATCAAAGGGATGCTATGATGGCTCCCTCTGATATGGTGAAGTCTCACCGACGATGCCCCATCAGAATGTTAAAGGGAATACCAAGCACGAATCCCTCTGACATGGTGAAGTCTCACCGATGAAAAACTTATCGGCATGTCAAAGAGACTACTCATTCATTCCCACTGACATTCACTTGTCTCTTCGATGAATTTGTGGCCAATGCAAACTCTAAACACACCTAGCGATAAGCCAAGTGCTTATCGGGATGTGAGGAGACTCATCTCCAAGTCTCATTGATATATGTTTGTCAACTCGACAAAGCACTTGATGCCAAACCGTGGAATTCTTATCGAGATGTTGAGGGGAATAGCAACTTCATCCCATTGAAATTCACCTATCAACTCGATGAACTCGAAGCCTAAAGCCTTTTACGCCAAAAATTTTGAGACATATTTTTCTCAACATTCTCCCACTTGAAAAAGAACTTACTAACTCCTTTCGACACTTGAAGTCACTAAATATTCTAGGACCCAAGGCCCATCGAATTGGTGCACCATTTGAACTTATTTGTGCTCACATGCTTCATCAATGCATTTGCAACATTCACCAGAGTATCAAATATTTTTAGACTAACCTTTCCATCCTCCACCATATCACAAACAAAGTGGTACTGCATGTCAATATGTTTCGTCCTAGCATGAAAGGTTGGATTTTTCACCAATCAAATGGCACTCTGACTGTCACAACAAATAACAATCTTTCCTGCATCAAAACCAACATTAGAAAACAATCTTCTAATCTAAATGGATTCCTTGCAGGAATGATTTTCTACCATGTACTCAACCTCAATAGTGGATAAAGAGACTATAGCCTATTTCTTGCTCAACCAACTAATTGCACCACCAAACAACGTGAATACATATCCATTAGTGGATCTTCTGTTGTTAATGTCCCCTGCCCAATCAGAATCCACATATCCACGAATGCTAACTAAACTCTGATATCCAATAGAGTAACCATGATAACATAAGGTGTATGAAGAAGTACCTTTCAAATACCTAAAAACTCTCTTCACAACATCCCAATGTGGCCTTCTTAAATTAGCCATAAATTGACTAGGCACTCCCATTGCTTGGGCAATGTCTAGCTTGGTACAGACCATTGCATACACTAAACTACCAATTGCACTTGCATAAGGCACCCTGGTGATGTCCTCCATCTTCGTAGGAGATTTTGGACAATCTTCAACATAAAGTCTCATTCCATGCAACATTGGAACAACTAACTGCTTGTAATCCACCATATTAAACCTCTATAGGATAGAATTTATATACTTTCTCTAGCTGAGCCAAATTTTTCTATTTCCCCTATCCCTTTTAATTTCCATCCCTAGAATATACCTATCTGAACCTATATCTTTCATCTCAAATTGTGTTGACAATTGAGATTTTAATTCAGAAATCATACCCTTACTATTCTCAATGAACAACATGTCATCCACATATAGGGCAATAATAAGAAGATGACCATTTACAGATTTAAAGTAAACACAATTATCAGAATTTGATCTCACAAACCCCAAAGAAAACACATAGGTATCAAACTTTTGGTACCACATTCTAGGAAACTACTTCAAACCATACAAAGATTTCTTTAATATGCAAACCAGATTTTCCTTACCTTTTTCAATGAAGTGCTTTGGTTGGGACATGTAAATCTCTTCCTTCAAATCACCATGAAGAAATACTATCTTCACATCCATTTGTTTGATCTCTAAGTCATATGCAATTGCAAGTGACAAGAGAAATTTTATAGACATCAACTTAGCTACAAGAGAAAATATTTCTCCATAATCAATCCCCTCCACCTGGGAATATCCTTTTGTGACCAACCTTGCTTTATGTTTCTCAAAACTAACATCAAGACCTATCTTTTTCTTGAATGCCCATTTACATCCAATAGGATTTCATCCTTCAAGAAAAGGTACCAAATCCCATGTTCCATTCTTCTTCAAAGATGCCATTTCCTCATTCATGGCTTCCAACCAAGAATCTGAATCAAACATACAATTATCCTATCTAACAGTCCTAGGCTCATCAGTGTTAGCAATCAGAGCATATGCACAACTGGAATCTAACATAAAATATCCAAACCTTTCAGGTGTCGCTTAGCACATGTAGAATTCCTCACAAGCTAAGCCTAAGGTTCTTCTTCTTGATCAAAATTTTAGATCTTCTTGAGATCTCCTCACTAAGAGGTCCACCAGGAGTACGTAGTTCATCTTTATTGAGTGTAAGAGGAAATTCAACTACCTCCTTTTCTGCTTCTTTCACCTCTAGCTGTAGATCAATTGTATAAGGTTTTAGCTCACAGAAGATCACACTTGTGCTATACAACACCTTCTCTATAACTAGGTTCCAAAGATTGTACCATTTCACACCAATTCCATAACCAATGAAGATACACTTACAACTTTGTTCTCCATTTTAGATCTTTTTTCACTAGGCACATATGCATATGCCTCAGATCCAAAGAATCTAATGTGTCTTAATGAGGGCTTCTTACCAGACCACACTTCCATAGGTGTCTTATCCATGAGCACCAAAATGGGAGATCAATTAATCAAATAATGTGTTGTAGCTACAACCTCAACCCACAATTTCTATTCCAAACCAGCACTAATCAACATACTTCTCGCTCTTTCCATCAACGTTCTATTCATCCTTTTTGCAACTCCATTTTTCTATGGAGTGTAAGGAGTTTTTTTATGCCTTTTAATTCCATGGTCCTTGAAAAACTTATTGAAATCTACTAAACAAAACTCACCACCATTATCCATCCTCAAACACTTAATTTTCCTACCATTCTTATTTTCCACCAAGGTTTTAAATTCCTTAAACCAACTGAAAATTTTTGTTTTACTTCTAAGAAAATATACAAATGTACTCGAATAATCATCTATGAAAGAGATAAAATACACAAATTTCGATAACAAAGGTACATTACTTGGACCAAACACATCAACGTGAATATAGTCCAAAATACCAAAAGATTTATGAGGACTAGAATAAAATGAAACATGATGTTGCTTTCCATAGATGTAATGTTTGCAAAAATCAAAATCAAGATTACAATAATCAAGCACTTCAATTAGGAGTTTATTTTTCAAGGCTTTTAAGCCTTTTTCACCAATGTGGCCGAGCCTATGATGCCACAACATTTTTTTCTTTGTTGGGAGATTCATCTCCAAAGATTTTGCACCCTCGTAAACAACACCTCCTTTCTCTACATGATCATATTTAATTGACTTTCCAGAAGCACTATTACACTGTACTGCACATGCATCTAGCTTATATAGAGTGCCAATTCATGCACCCTTAGGTAGCAGCATAGAGCCTCTCGTCATTCTACAAACACCATTCGAGAAACAAACTTGCACACCAACATCATTAAGCTTACTTACAAAAATTAAATTTCAAGCTAGACTTGGTATATGCATGACATCATCAATTCCCTTCACGCTTCCATCGGGAAACTAAATTTTGACTCTTCCACGATCAACAATCTCCAGGTGAGAATTATCACCCAGATACACCCTTCCACCAGCATACTTTTCGTACTTTGAGAACCAACCTCTATGAGAGGTCATATGAAAGGATGCACTTGAGTCAATCATCCAAACATCATTTGATGCCTGAGTCACCAAGGCCGCTATGAAGGCATTTGCATTGCTTTGAGAAGATTCATTTTTTGAAAAACTATTTTTCTATTTCTTCTTCTTCTTCTCTTTATAATCTTTTCAAATGTGTCCAGTCTGCCCACAGTTCTGACATTTCACCTTGGAATTTTTACTAGGAGACTTTGATGTCCCTTCTGACTTGGATCTAGAATTCTCATCCTTCTTTCCTTTCTCCTCTGATCTGCCTCGAATGGCAAGGGCCTCCTTGGCCATCTCAGAAGACTTCCTTCACATTTCTTCTGACAACAGCGAAGCAACCACATCTTCCATATTGAAAGTGGTTATTGTACTCCCAAAATCCATTACTAGGTGATCCCATGTGTCAGGAAAAGAACATAACATGATAATGCAATGATCCTCGTCATCTATTTTTACACCCACAAATGCCAAATGAGCAAAAATAATATTAAACACATTCAAACGATCTACAATAGACGCTCCTTCATCCATCTTCAAGGAATACTTCTTCCTCAGAAACAACTTATTTACCAGATATTTCCCCTGATAAATGTCACCAAGCTTCTTCCACAAAATTTTTACTGCCTTCTCTTCATGGACGTTCAAGAGAACTGAATCGACCAAGCACAATCTAATCAGAACCTTGGCTTTTTGATCCACTACATCCTAGTCATTCTGTGAGGTTGCTAGTGGTTTTTTAGAGGACACTACATCCAATAACTCTCAGTCTACAAGAAATTCTTCCATTTTGTGTTTCCATAACTCAAAATTTCCACCATTGAACTTCTCAATCTCTATTCTTTCGGATGTGCTCACTATCTTAAATCTGCAATAAGGTTACAACTAGATTTCCCTGCAAAGCTCCCACTGAACAAGTTCAACACAAAAAACCCGTCTTACCCACAAGGACAACGAAGCCATCCAAGCTCTGATACCAACTAAAAGGAAAGCAAAGTGTGGAATACACCTTCCTAATGCTAATATTCAGGAGAGTGATATAGAAAAAATTTCAAAACTTGCAATTATAGAACATAAAGATGCACATACATGAATAACATAATAGACAATAAAGAATGAACACCAAATTTTACATGGGAAAACCCTTATGGGAAAAAACCCACACACCAAAGCAGAGATCTCTTGTATTACAGTAAAACGTAAATTACATACAAGTGTAAAGCTAAGCTCTTTCAGGTGTTTATTCACAAAATGAATTTGACATCATTACATTACATTCGCTTTGATCTTTTCTCACACTATCATTGACCATCCAATGCACTATGGTATTCATACAACTTCTCAAGTGTTTCCAAAAATCTAACATTCCAAATTCCATACCAGACAAGCTTAACGTCACCTCGATGAAGTTCTATTGGAATGTCGAAGGGACATGAAATCATGTCTCTTCGAATTCTCACTATCACTCTGATACATGTCCTTCACAACCACGTTCACCACTGCCAACACTTCATCAAAATATCGAAGAGACAACATAACAACTCATTTCGATATGAAAAAGTCCTGCTGATACAACTCCATCAAAATATCAAGGGATGTTGTGATGACTCCCTCTAATATGGCGAAGTCTCATCGATGGTGCCCCATTAGAATGTCAAAGGGACTACCAAATGACTCCCTCTGACATGGTGAAGTCTTGTCGATGAAGCACTTATCAGCATGTCAAAGAGACTACTCATTCATTCCTTCTGACATTCACTTATCTCTTCAATGAAGCTACGACCAATGCAAACTCCAAACACACCTAGCAATAAGCCAAGCGCTTATCGAGATCTCAAGGAGACTCATCTCCAAGTCCCGTTGACATATACATGTCAACCTAACAAAGCACTTGACGCCAACCCGTGGAGTGCTTATTGGGATGTCGAGGGGACTAGCAACTTTGTCCTACTGACATTCACCTGTCAGCCCGATGAACCTGAAGCCTGAAGCCTTTTATGCTAGCAAGTTTGAGACATATTTTTCTCAACAAATGGGGAACATAAACTTTGACAACCTTGTCAAGATCAGTCGTAAAGAAGAAGTGAGAGACATTCCAAATATTTCAAAGCCTTCAAATATCACTCGTAAGCAATGTCAACTTGGGAAGCAAAAAAGAGTGAGTTTTAAATTAAAGGAACATCATAAATTGAAACCTTTGGAGCTTATACATATAAATTTTTGTGGACCAACTAGAACAAAAGGTATGCAAGGAGAGGGGTATTCCATGTTGTTGATTGATGAATATTTTAGAATGACCTGGGTCACATTTTTAAAGAAAAATTTGAAGCTTTTGAGAATTAAATAGGAATAGATATAAAATTCCTTAGATTAGGTAAAGGAGGAGAACTCAGTTCAAATGAGTTTAAAGATTTATGTGAAAATCATGGAATAAGGAGACATTATTCTATTGCAAGAACTCCACAACAAAATGGGGTTATGGAAAGAAATAATAAAACATTCCAAGAAATGGCTTGGGCCATGCTAAATGAATCCAAGTTCCATAACACATTTTGGAAAGATGCAATTCATATGACAATCTATATTTTGAACCATAGGAAAATTATAGTAAAAGATAGCAAAACACCATATGAGTTATGGAAAGGAAGGCCTACAACATCGAAGCATTTCAAGGTGTTTGGGAGCACATGTTAAATAAGGAGAGATGAAGAATATTTGGGAAATTTTGATTCTAGGGTTGATGAAGGAATATTCATTGGCTATTGCTCAAGAATTAAAGCTTACATATGTTACAAAAATAGGTTGCATAAATTCATTGAAAGTGCAAATGTAAAAGTAGATGAGGGAAGATACTTTGAAGAAAAGGCACAAGAAGTTGTTCCTCAATATGAGTAAATTTGCAAAGAGGAATCACAAAAAGAAACTAAAAATGAGATAGTTGAGCAAAGAGATCCAAATACACCATCAAGAGCATCATCTAAGACACCATATATATTTGTCCAAAGAAATCATCAAGAATATTTGATTATAGGTGACAAAGATGGAGAAATTAAGACAATAATGAGATTGGTTAATACTTTAGATCATGAAAATGTGTCTTTTCTTTCCAAGATAGAACCTAAGAACTTCAAAAAAGAAAGTGAAGACAAACATTGGATAGGGGCCATGGGGTGATCCCACAATAGTGGGTTACACTTTTTCACCAAACTTGACATTGAACTGAACTTTTTTAACTAAATCTTCACTTTTGAACACTTATAGCTGCTAAACCATGAGGAATTTGAAGATGATGTAAACTAGTGATTTGTGAAATTTGTCTGTAGATTCTAAATATTATTTCAAAAACAAAATTGGAATCAAATTGCATTTCTTTTTCTGTCTCCTTCAATAACTAGTTTTTAATAGTAAACAATTTTTTTAAAGAGTGATGTTTACTATATAACACAACTTTTTTCTATGATGGATAAAATTCTAATTTTTTGAATTTAGATTTGTAACTACGACATCTAGCTCCTTAATTTGGTTTCATAGTGTTTTATTGAATATATATTTTTAATTATGTTTTGAAGTTAAACCAATTACAATTTAGACATAGGTTTACTACATAACACAAAACGTTTTTTGTATGTATCAAAATTCATTTTTTTTAGTTGGATCAAGGACATCAATACCAAAAGCATAGATAATTTTTAGATTTTCTTTTGTTAATCTACTATTTTTTCCACATGTGCATAACAAAGAGCTTGATTTTCTGGTGAAAAACCTACATTCACAAGAAATAAAAAATATATATAATAATTAAATAAAATATTTTTAAAATTATACTTATTGGGAAGCTTATAATAAAGAATAAGGACTACATACTTACAAAAAAATAAAATTTAAATGAATTCATTTGATCCTCCAAAAGGTAAATCAAAAGTGGGTTTTTATCAACATTTTGATAGGTGTAGAGGAGACTCCATTATTGGTATGGTTTAAAACTAGTGGGCTTATATCCAAGGGGGTTTAATCTAAGGGAATTTGATCAAACCCTCTTCAATTAAAATCCTGTAAATAGAACCTTTCAAGGCTTAAATCATTATATTTTATAAAAATATATGATTTCAACAAAAAACAAGATATCCAAAAAGTGTTACCCATTATTGTGGTAGCACCCCACGGAGGAGGGATTGAATCAAATAGAAAAGAATGAAACTTGGGAACTCATCCCAATAACTAAAGAAAAATATATGATTGGCACTAAATGGGTCTTCAAAAATAAGCTAAATGAAGATGGCCAATTTGTAAGGAACAAGAAAATGTTGGTATGGAAACGACATGCACAAGTAGAAGGTATTGACTTTGAAGAAAATTTTGCCCCTATTGCTAAATTGGAAGCCATCAAAATACTTTTAGTAATTATATAAAGTTTATTATTGATAGGATACACACACACACACATATATACATATATATTTCTAGTTACATCGATAGCTGTATACATTGGGAGCATGTGAGCAAACTGTGAGTGTGTTAACAAAATCTCTTAAATGGTCGACATACATTATATAAATGATATATTGTAAATATGGACCATTAATTATTAGGTTTTAGATCTGATGATGGATTTTTTTGGACTGTCTTGCCCTAGAAGGTAACCCTATTTTATGAGGGAATTGTATTATGAATATAGACGGTGATGTATTATGAGATTTTGATAGTAGTTGTATTGTCTCTAGATCTCTGGTGGTGATACTCCTGTGAGAAGCTTGCTCTACAAGTATATTGCAATCTTTGTGATTTTTGAATAATACATTGGATTACTTTTGGAGTGTGGGGGTTTTCTCCCGAAAGGGTTTTCCCCACGTAAATCACTATGTTGTGGTATGCATGATATTTATGTTTATTTTTGTTTAAGTTTTTGTAAGTGTTGAAAGATCTATAGAATTTTTGCATTCTTATCCTCTAAAGATTACTGTAGGAAGTTGTTCTACTACCTTATCTTCCTTACAAGTGGTATCAAATCTTGATCACCTTTGGTTTCATTTGTGGGTTGTTGGGTTTTTTGAACTAATCCAAATTTGAGTGGGAGCTTGTGCAGAAGATACTTTGTGATCTTGTTACAAGAATTTTTAGATGGAAATTTCATTAGAGAGAATAGAGGTGGATAATTTTTCTAGAAATAATTTTGAAATGTGGAACCTGAAGATAGAGGATCTATTGAAAGATCGAGATATGTGGGATGCTATTGATGAGAATGCTTCAATTCCTATATACCATACTCAGGCTGCTCAATATAATTTTATGGACCACAAAGCCAAGGATCTAATCAGATTGTGTTTGGCATACTGTTTTAATCAATGTCCATGAAGAGACCTCTGCATAGAAACTATGTAAGAATCTTAGTGAGATGTATCAAGCTAAACCTTTAGTGAACAACAATTTCTTGAGGAAGAAATTGTATTCCTTGAGAATGGAGGAGGGTGGATGAATTACAGACCACCTGGAAGCATTTAATATGTTGGTGGCTCAATTGGAATCAATTAGTGTCAAAATCGATGAGGAGGAGAAATATCAAATCTTGCTTTTTCTTTGCCTGATTCGTGGGATCCTCTTGTTATGGCTATTGGGAGTACTTCTGTTATATTGAAGATTGAATATGTGGTGGGTTCTTTTCTTTCTGAAGAGATAAGGAGGAAGGTATCCATCACTGCCAAGGAGGCCCTAAATGTTCATGGAAGACCTAAGGAAAAAGATAAGAAGAATGATAAGTGTGACAAATCCAAGTCTAAAGGGAGATCTAAATCTCCTGGAAAGTCCAAAGTTATTTTTTGGAACTACGGTAAGCCTGGACATGTTTATAAGGAATGTAAAGAAGAAAAGAAGAAGAGAAAGAAGAGATTTGAATTTGATTCCAAGTCCAAGAAGGAAGATGGTGACACATTCATTGAAGCTTTGGAAACTCATGTAGGTAATGATGCATGGTTAATTGACTTAGGTGCATCTTTCCATATGACCTTTAATAGAGATTGGTTTTCTAAATATGAAGAATTTGATGGAGGTAAGGTGTACTTGGGTGATGGTTCTTATTTAAATATTGTTGATCGTGGTAAAGTTAAAATCAGGTTTCTTGATGGTAGAATAAAAAGGATTAATGGTGTGTTGCATATCCTTGGATTAGCACAAAATTTGTTATCTGTGAGAAAACTAATAGATATAGGTGTGCAGGTAGTATTTTCTGATGCAAGATGCAAGATGGTTAGAGGTTTTATGGTGATTGCTATAGGTGGGAGATATGACACATTATATAAGCTCGATGAATGCACTATTGAGTGTAATAGTACTTCTACGAAAAGAAAGTATGTGGAAGAAGTGATGGTTTCACCTTCAACAGATGGTCATGGCTTTTGGGTACCCAAGGTTGCTCTTTCTTCTGAATCAAAGTTACCTACAAATAAAACTATGTTATGGCACTAGAGACTTGGCCACATTGGAGAAAAGGGTCTAAGGACCTTGAAAAATAAAAGCCTTTTTGAAGGTATGTCTAATTGTAATCTTGAATTTGATTTTTGTGAGCATTCAATTTATGGAAAAAAAACTGTATTCAATTTTACTCAAGTTCTCATTAATATTGTGGTATATTGGATCTTATTCATTTTGATGTGTTTGGTCCTATAGATGTTCCTTCAATTGGAAAATCCACATATTATATTTCATTTATTGATGATTATAGTAGAAGGACATGGGTATATTTTCTAAAGAGTAAATCTAAAGTTTTTAGTTGATTTAAAGAATTTAAATAAATGGTTGAGTTACAGACTAGAAAGAAAATAAAATGTTTGAGGAATGATAATGGTGGGGAATTTTTCTCTAATAATTTTGATAGATTCTGTAAGGATTGTGGTATTCATAGATAAAAAACAACTATGTATTCTCCACAATAGAATGGAGTTACAGAAAGAATGAACAAGACACTGATGGAGAAGGCTAGGAGTATGTTGAGTGGTGTTGGTCTAGAACAATGGTTTTGGGTTGAAGTTGTTGCCACTGCCCGTTGCCTAATTAATAGGTCTCCTACATTAACTCTTGTTCATAAGACACCTATAGAGGCATGGTCGGGTCACAAGCCTTCATTAAGACATCTTAGATTTTTTGGTTGCAAGGCATATGCACATTTGCCAAAGGAGAAGAAAAAAAGTTAGAGAATAAGGTTGTGAAATGCATCTTCATCAGATGCATTTATGGTGTGAAAGGATACAAGCTTTGGGATCCTATTTCACAAAAGGTAATATATAGTAGAAGTGTTATTTTTAGATAAATTAAGCCTTCTTCTATTACATTGTAGCCAGAATAAAGTAAATAAGAAGATGTGATTCAACTTCTACACCTAAGAAAGTTGAATTGAGATCCATGGAAGAGGAAGAACCTCCAACTCAACTTGTTTATAGGTCTACAAGGTATAGACAACCACCTGAAAGGTATTCACCTGATGATTGGAGATTTATTTTTGCTTTCAATACTAACATGGATGAACCTAGATCTGTAGAAGAGGCTCTAGGTATGAATGATTCAGAATCCTAGAAGATTGCTATGGATGAAGAAATGACATCTTTGAAAAATAATGATACATGGGATCTTGTACCATTTCTTGAAGGAAAAATATGATGGTTACAAATGGGTGTTCAAAAAAAAGATTGGTTCAAATGGAGGTATTGAGAAGTATAAAGCAAGGTTGGTTGTGAAAGGTTACTCTTAAGTTGAGGGTGTTGATTATGGTGAGATATTTTCTCCTGTTGTGAAAATGACACTCGTTATATTTTTGCTTTCTATTATTGTTGTTTATGATTTAGAGGTTGAGAAAATGGATGTGAAAACTGATTTCCTTCATGGTGACATGGAGGAGGATATTTATATGACACAATCAAAGCACTACGTGATGAAAGGTAAAAGTAAATTGGTCTAAAAATTAAAGAAATCCTTGTATGGCCTTAAACAAAGTCCTAGGATGTGGTACCAAAAATTTGATACGTATGTGTTGAGTTTAGGATTTGAGTGTTCTAAATCAGATCATTGTGTCTATTATAAAACCCTGTTGAATATTCAAAATACTGAGAGGGGGGCTGAATCAGTATTCCATATAACCATATTAAAATCCATTTAAACATTATCTCAATTCTAACTAAATTGACAAGAAAAAACATTAAAAAAATCAATGCAACCATACTCATGAACACCAGGATTTTTATGTGGAAAACCCAATGAGGGAAAAACCATGGTGAGGGTTAACTCACAATATATTATATCTGAATACAAAATGTTACAAGGCTCACTGCCAGGACTCATTTCCCTTAAAAGGCTCACAACCTAAGTATAAAATATGGCTAACTACCAAGATACAATGATAGTGGCTCACTGCCAACAGATTGAACTAGTAGGATACACCTTCAATGTGTAGGGTTCAGTTCCAATGAATCTCAAAATATGAAGTACTATCTCACACAGTAGTCGCTCAACAAAAGTACACTGACCATAACTTATAAAGCATTTAAGCTCAGATCTTCACACATATTCTCCTCTTCGCATTTCACATTCACTCCATGTATCCACTTCCACCACTCATGCTTCATTCCTCAAAACACCTTATATATATACAAGCATATCTTAATCATCAATTAGGTTGACATAATTAGATTAAAAAATAATAATCAAAACTTTCTTTTTCAACACCATATATGATTGAGGCATTTTATCCATGTAGTGTAATATACCAAGTCGGATAACATCCATACATCATAACTAGTCTTCATAAAGTATTGCATATGCTGAGTCGGCCAAGACTAGAACACAATTCTCCAAACCAACAAATAATCATCAAAGCAAATACCTTTTGGATCTGAGAACACATTAATTTCCCATCATACTACCAATATAGAGACTATCAATAAATCCGCAACATATGAATGTTCACCTTAATAGATTGTGGAGTCTCTGACACAGTATGCCAAGCAAGGAACAATAGTAGAATATAGAGTTGAACTCTGTTAGAGATAACTTTCTGCTCATAACAAAAAATGTCTCAAGATCTAGGATATAGTTGTCTGAATGAGTCAAGAAAACATGGTTAAGAGAATAGAGTCATATTAGATCTTGTGGTAAATTCCAAACTCAAATACCAATACATTGATCCACTACAATAGGGTATTATCTGTAGAGAACAACATCCGTAAACCAATTAGACTTCCCATATAGTTATCACCATGTTGACATCAATGATAGAAATAGGAACAACTGACACAAACCATCCATACTTCATGCTCATGTTGAAAGGCTCCCAACAATATCCCCCTTTGGTATTGATGGCAACATGCATGACAAAAACATTTTCCAACAACTAAATACTCCCCCTATCAAAACTATTCTACACCAAAAAAAATTTCCTCTATCTCTGTATCTCTTCATCTCTTCATCTCTTTATCTCTCCCTCTTTGACATCAATGACAAAGAAAGGGGTCCGATATAATGTATATAAATCAAAATGTAACAAAAAAGATATGAACACATAATTGAATTAACCTAAAGAAGAACCTCTGAGACTCTACAAGATAGCCTTCCACGATGCTTTTCCTTCTTCCCAAGAACCTATTGCACTTACAAGATTATTGTAAAATAGCTCAAGATTAGTTAAGGACTATACACCATCGGCTAAAGTATTGGAAAAAATATTAATTTTTGATAGTTCACCAATATAGCCAAGAGCACTAGAAACAAAAGTATGTCTGAGTTTAATCATGTCTCTACGTTCCACAAACTTCTTGATAACATTTGTCCTTTGATCGTGTAGAGAAAAGAATTTTTCTTGAAGTTGCACAATATAGGACCACCTCTGATTATCTTTATCTTCTGCTAACCTGTAAGTATCTTCCTGAGAGCTCATCCAAGACTCACTCATCCTTATTTCATTTCTTATATCCAGTGCACTGTCAAACCAATCTAGGAAAAAAGAAAGTAGTTCTTGTTCCTCTTCGTCACAAATTCTACAAACTTCATCCTTCACACATGCGACTAAGAAAAATACCTTAATCTTGTTGCCATATTAAATATACTTCTGTCATGATATGACATAAGTACCGATGAGGGGGTTTATTAGATTTTATGATAATTGCTCCCCCTTAGCCACTACTTTTACTTAGAAATTGATGGGAGTATTTGCACTGAAGGTCGGCCCAGATAAGACTGATAATTTTGATTTCTTTCTCCAAATCCTTTTCATTTCCTTTTGTGCTTCTTTCAGATCAATTATTTGATCATTCTTCTTCATCGAATAATTATTTTTCTTTCTTCTGCAGTTATTACCAGGGTGTTCTGAATTTCTGCACTTACAACAAACAACATTCTTCTTTCCATTTTCCTTTTTATTCAACTAACCAAATTTATATCCATTTTTCTTGCACTTAGAACATTTTTCGGAGAATGATAAAAAATCATTCATTTTACTTTTACAATCCTTTGCCTTATGACCAAATTTATTTTAAGAATAACAAATACCATTTAGCATCATGTTGCTTGACAAGAGTTTTTCCAGGATCCTTTTTAGATCTTTGATTTGTACATTTTTGTACTAAGTCTTCTTGCCAGTGGATTGCTTCACTTTAGAACTTTGATCTTCCTCAAACCCTAAACCACTCTTATCCATTTCTGTTCTTTGAGAAGTAATCAATATTTTGAGCATCATCGAGCTTATCTTAAATTTTTCTTCAAAAATTCTTGCCTTTTCGAGATCAGACCTCAATATTTTTGCTTCTTCCTCAAGCTTTATGCATTCATCCATCTTCCTTCGAATTTCAATTTTATGATATTCTTTAGTTCTTTTCTTCTCATCCAATTGTTGCAGCAGGCTAGAGATAATTTCTTCTCCCTCAACCAATAGATCACATACTTCAATACTTTTACTTTGCAACTTTTCAATGTACTCATTCACTTTTATCAAATTGTTATTTAGATCTTCCATTACTTCTAAATATTCGACAAAGACTACTTTCAGAGGAAAAAATTTCAGGATCTTTCTCAACCTATTAGGCTTCTTCCAAGGAACCAAGCTCTGATACCAATATTTGAACATCTGGAATACTGAGAGGGGGGTGAATCAATATTCCATATAACCATATTGAAATTCATTTAAACATTATCTCAATTATGACTGAATCAGCAAAAAAAAAAAAACAAATCAATGCAACCATACACATGAACACTAGGATTTTTATGTGGAAAACCCCGTGAAGGAAAAACCACAATGAGGGTTAAATCATAATATATTATATCCAGATAAAAAATATTACAGGGCTCACTACTAGGACTCATTGTCCTTAAGAGGCTCACAACCTGAGCACAAAAGATGGCTAACCACCAATAAAAAATGATAGTGACTCATTGCCAACAAATTGAATTGATAGGATACACCTTCAATGTGCAGGGTTTAGTTCCAATGAAGCTCAAAATATGAAGTAATGTCTCACACAGTAGTCGGTTAACAAAATTACACTAACCAAAACTGATCTTCACATGCCTTCTCCTCTTCGCATTTCACATTCACTCCATGTATCCACTTCCACCACTCATGCTCATATCATTCCTCAAAACACCTTATATATATACAAGTATATCTTAATCATCAATTAGGTTAGCCTAATTAGATGAGAACAAAATAATCAAAACTCTCTTTGTTGGCACCATATATGATTTAGGCATTTTATCCATGTAGTGCATTATACCAAGCTAGCTAACATCCATACATCATAACTAGTCTTCATAAAGTATTGCATACGCTAAGTCGAGCAAGACTAGAGCACAATTCTCCAAACCAACAAATAATCCTCAAAGCAAACACCTTTCAAATCTGAGAACACATTAATTTCCCATCATACTACCAACATAGAGACTAACAACAATGCCACAACATACAAATGTTCACCTTAATAGAATGTGGAGTCTCCCACATAGTATGCCAAGCAAGGAACAATAGTAGAATATAGAGTTGAACTCTATAAGAGATAATTTTCTTCTCACAAAAAAATACGTATGAAGATCTAAGATATAGCTATTTGAATGAGTCAAGAAAAAATGGTTAAGAGAATAGAGTCATATCAAATCTTGTGGTAAATTCCAGACTCAAATACCAATACACTGATCCACCACAAGAGGGTATTAATGGCAAAGAACAACATCTGGTAAACCAAGTAGACTTCCCATATAGTTATCACCATGTTGACATCAATGAAAATATAGGAACAACTGACACAAACCATCCATACTTCATGCTCATGTTGCAAGGCTCCCAACAAATTGATGGTGATCATTTCTTGTTTATTGCATTATATGTTGATGATATATTATTTATTGGAAAAGGGAAAGGTATGATTTCAGAACTGAAATCTCAAATTTTTGCTAAATTTGAAATGAAAGACCTTAGTGTAGCTAGACACATTCTTGGGATGAAAATTAAAAGAGATAGAGTGAAAAAAAATTTATGGATTGGCCAAAGTAAGTATGTCAATTCAATTTTAGAGAGATTTAACATGCAGGACTGTAGACCATTGTAAGTTCCCTTTTCAGTTTGGAACAAAGTTATCTATTTTAGATTGTCCAACATCTCCATCAGAGATGGAAGACATGAGAAAAGTGCCTTACCATAGTGCATTTGTAAGTTTAATGTATGTTATGGTTTGTACTAGGCCAGATATGACCAAGCAGTGGGAGTTATTTCTAGATATATGTCTAATCCTGGTAGAGTTCATTGGGATGCAGTTAAAAGAGTCTTCAGATATTTGTGCGGTACCTTAGAGTATTCCTTATGTTATCATATTAATATGACTAAAGATGAGATTTCCTTTGATATTCATGACTATGTGGATTCAGACTGGGTAGGTAATATTGGCAACATACGATCCATCAGTGCTTATGTATTTAGTTTATTTGGTGGTGCAATTGGTTGGATGAGGATAATTATATAAGGTTTATTGTTGATAGGATATATATAAATATATATTTCCTAGTTATATTGATAGGTGTATACATTGGGAGCATGGGAGCAAAATGTGAGTGTGTTAACAAAAAATCTTTAATGGAAGACATAAATTAAATAAATGATATATTGTAAATCTAGATCTTAACTATTAGGTTTTAGATCTGATGGTGGATATTTTGTTGTCTTATCTTGCCCTAGAAGGTAATTGTTGGCCTCCTATAATGTTTTAATAACTAAGAATTTACAGTTGCGATTCATAGATTAGGCATCTAACCCAAATAGCTATATCAATCATCATGAAGGTGCATTTAAATTATCAACCCAGGGATGTAAAATTGAAATGGGTCAGCACTGTATGTGTACTAGGAATCCAAAGTAGCCATGTTCATCCTATAGCTAAGAAAGACATAATATTGAAAGTAAATTGCTTGGAAGGAAATAACATAAATGTTGAACATCAACCAATAACTAGGCTAAACTGAAATGCATGATAGAAATGAAAATCTGAGTGAACAAACAGGAAACTACTATGTTTGCTTTGGCTGTAGGGACAGTCATAGAATAGAATTCTAGTGGCTGTAGGAACAGTCAGTGCCAGATTCTTAACTAATAACTGAACAGAAAATAATAACTAAACTAAACTAAGCTAAAGGATGGAATACTCACCAAGTGGCCCCCCTTGGATAAGTATTCCCTAAAACTAAGATAGACTCAGATGCACAAACTTATAACTTCATTTCATTTATTGGAAAATAAGAGTACAAATGAGCAATATGACTGTATTACTAAAAAGATCAAGAGTGTAATTACATCAAATTAAACAATCTTCTATCCTTGGTCTGAGAGCTCAAAAGGAACATCAGAGCCTTATTTATCCAACCACTTAGCAAGGCGGTCAACTCTAGCAAACAGGAAGGACACCACATTAGGGAAAGCACGAAAAAGGGCAGAGGCGGCCACGCATGCACAAAACCTGTCAAGCATGATTGCCTTAACGTGAATCTGACACAACAGTAATGCTAGTGCATGCTCAACAACATTTAAGACCATTACAAGGTGGTTAAAATCTGATGTGCATGAGGAATCTCCACCCACCAAGAGTCTTCTCTTCATTAAATGATCACCTTGTTGACCGATATGGCACACAACCAGCTGGCAAAATCTTCTTGAATTGAAGGCCTCAAATTATCTACATGACAACGTTAGCACACACAACAACTACATACCCGTAATCATCTTAAAGTGACATTCATTAATCACATGAAAAATTAACACAGTCAGTTCACATAGCATGTCAATATCATTTGAAAGTTATGAAAATGAGTTCATGTCCAAATTCTATGGTTTCAAGGAAATATTATGAAAAGATCAACTCCCAAGTATCAAAGTATCATGATAACTGTAAGAAATCGACAACAACCCTATCAATAATTAAACCATAAACTAGACTCATCATTACCCCCAACCTAATGTCTTGTTGGTCCTCCAATAGAGGAAGAATTGTGCCTTTGTTTGGTCAATGCCCTGAAGTTTGCAACTGCAAGCTATCCGACATCGATTTCTGTTGTATCTAAATTAGGATCCCAATAGAATCCTTGTTGTCTCTCCATCCTTTTCCATCTCTATCTTTCATCATAAATTTCATACCTATAAAACTTGTAGTTTGGCACCGGCCACAATAGAATAGGTGGCTAAAAAATTAATGAAAGCCAAAACTACCCTTTTGTTCTTCCAAGTTGCATATATCTATCAACTCTTTTGAGTGCTACAGCATAGTTGTGTGTGGAATGAGGCTCTGCTTGCTTCAAATCATCAGATAGGCTATTCCATTATAGAGTCTTCTACGGTTCTTGCCATCTCTTCATATTCTTTATAAACTACCTCTTTCTCAAGCAGGATCCAAGGCATTTGTGCAGCTGTCATTAATTCCTCTCAAGAAAAGCAACCCCTATGATTCTTCATTGAGTTTATGGTGTGGAGATTTTTGTAGGAAAAACAAAAACCTTGAAATGTAATCTTCCAAGCTCTCATCCTCCTTTTTCTACATTCTAAAAATGTCATCTCCTCTCATGTCACTGCCTCTGCAATACGATTTGTATTTCTCAAGGAACTTTGTCTTCATGTCCTCCCAAGTCTCCACAATATCTCTACCTAGGCTCATGAACCATCTTAATGCAACTTCTTTCAAAGTGGTAGGGAATAGCTTAAGCTTATGGGCATCAATGGTATAGTCATAACTTCTACAGAGTATATCAAACTCAAATAAGAATGTATCAGGATCTTCTGTCACAAGTCCATAGAACTTAGGAAGGACTGAAAAAAGGATATTCTTGAGGTTGTCTACTTCACTTTGATGAGAAATGGGGAAAGGAAAAGCTGGTCGGTTAGGTCTATTAGGTCCATTTCCATTTGCAACCCCCATGCCTGCCTGATGAAGTTCCAAAGAAAAAGGGTCTTCAAACAGAGTTTGATCTTTAGAGGAAACTTCAGAATTGGTCAAATCTGGAAATGTATCAACAAAGAGGTGTGGCTCTTCTTCTTCATCATTTCTTGGCAGGTTCTGATACTCAACTATCTAGAATAGATCAAGATTTTTAGGAAGGAATCTCCCACGAGCATCTCTTCTTCTTTCTCTATGCATACGGTATCAATTCACTATCAGCCAACTCACACAAAGAATTGGTAAAAGAATAGAGGGTCATAACTCTTCTAAATGAGGGGTATACTAGGAACAACTTCCAGAAACACTACAACAAGGAAAACTATCAGTGACTCCCAAGAGCTTCCTAGTTTGACACCATCCCCGACAACGGTGCCAAAAATGTTGGCCTCTTATAATGTTTTAACAACTAAGCCTTTACAACTATGATTCAAATTTTATACATCTAACCTGAATAGCTATCTCAATCATCATGAAGGTGCATTTAAATTGTCAACCTAGGGACATAAACTTGAAATGGGCCAGCACTGTATGTGCACTAGGAATCAAAAGTAGCCATATTCATCCTACAGCTAAGAAAGACATAATACTGAAAGTAAATTGCTTGGAACGAAATAACATAAATGTTGAACATCAACCAATAACTAGGCTAAACTAAAATGCATGACAAAAATGAAAATCTGAGTGAACAAACAAGAAACTACTTTGTCTACTTTAGCTGCAAGAACAGTCACATAATGGAATTCTAGTGGATGTAGGAACAATCAATTCCAGATTCTTAACTAATAACTGAACAAAAAATAATAGCTAAAATAAACTAAGCTAAAGGATGAAATAATCACCAAGTGGGCCTCCTTGGATAAGTATTCCCTAAAACTAAGATAGACTTAGATGCATAAACTTATAACTTCATTTCATTTATTGGAAAATAAGAGTACAATGAGCAACATGACTATATTACTGAAAAGCTCAAGAGTGTGATTGCATCAGATTAAACAATCTTCTATCTTTGGTTTGAGAGCTCAGAAGGAACATCAGAGCCTTATTTATCCAACCACCTAGCAAGGCAGTCAACTCCAACAAACATGGAGGATGCCACATTAGGGAAAGCACGAAAAAGGGCAGAGGTGACCACACATGCACAAAAATTGTCAGACATGATTGCCTTAACACGAATCTGGCACAACAATAACACCAGTGCATGCTCAATAGCATTTAAGACCATTATAAAGGTGGTTACAATCTGATGTGCATGAGGAATCTCTAGCCACCAAGAGTCTTCTCTTCATTAAATGACCACCTTGTTGACCGATATGGCACACGACCAGCTGGCGAAATCTTCTTGAATTAAAGGCCTCAAATTATTTGCATGACAATGTTAGCACATACAACAACTGCATACCCATAATAATATTAAAGTGACATTCATTAATCACATACAAAGTTAACACAGTTAGTTCACATAGCATGTCAATATCATTTGAAAGTTGTGAAAATGAGTTCATGTCCAAAGTCTATGGTTTCAAGGAAATATTATGAAAAGATCAACTCCCAAGTATCAAAGTCTCATGACAACTGCAGGAAATAGACAACAACCCTATCAATAATTAAACCATAAACTAGACTCATCAGTAACCCTATTTTAAGAGGGTGTTGTAATACAAATGTACAAGGTAATGTATTCTGAGAGTTTGATAGTGGTTGTATTGTCTCTATAATGGTTGAAAGATTTGTAAAAGTTTTGCATTATTATCCTCTCAACATTAGTGTAGGAAATTGTTCCACTACCTTAGCTTTGTTATAGTTTGTTTGGAGGTTTGTGCTTTTTAATCAAGGAGATCAAGAGGTTGGTGCATCTCTTAGAAGAATTTGGTGTCTCTTGCTGAGTTGGTGCTTAGTTGTGGGGATTGGTGTCTCCAATGGGTTGGTGCCTACAAAATAATATCTATAAAAGAATTAGGTTGGTGCCTATAAATAAGATCAATATATAAACAATATTTTTTCATAGTTCTCTCCTGCAAGGGTTTCCACATACATCATGTTTTCATTATGTGTTCTTAATTACTATATCTTATATGTGTACTATTACTATGTTTAATTAAGTTTTGAAAACTAAAATATTGTTGTATATTGATTCACCCCTTCCTCTCAATATAATTGTGTGCTCATCAAGGGGGAACCCCTAAGTGGATATACATAACACAACATATGAAAGAAATAAACCAAGATAAACTACAAATATTAGAAGGTGAAATAAGAGAGAAAGAATAGGGAAAATCATAACAAATAATGCATAGTTAATTAAATTTTATGATTATTATATTTTGTTACTATCAATAAAAATTCTATAATTATTGTAATCCCTCTTTCCATCCTCCAAAGGATTGGCTATGTTGAATCTCACATTAGTCAAATTAATGATTCCCTCTTTTTTATACTCATTATTTATTGGCACATGTGTCATACTTTGTTCATAAAGATATTTTGAAGGCATATAAATATCCAATCTACTACAAATATTCAATTCACTACATACATGTGTCATACTTTGTTCATGAGGATCTTTTGATCAAATAATTTACACTCTTTAGGTGTTTGTCGATATAGTTGGGTTGTTCTAATTATGCATTATATTTTTGTTTGGTTGTGGTTTGATGCTCTATCATACCATGAATTGGCTAATCTATTGGAAGTTGGAATATTATCATTGATGATGCAGTTTGGCAACATGAGCATGAAGTGTATATACATTGGTTGATCTAATGTTTTCATTGATGTCAACACTATTATGATCATCCTAGCATAGTTTGGAAGTATTTTTGGTAACTTATGTATAGTGCAAGCTGATCCAAAAAGTATGGTTTATCAGGAATTTGGCTAAGTATTTCCTTTGATAGTTTTGTGGTTTAGTGCATTAGTTTTTGGGTCCGCACTTCACCGCACGATGGTATAATGTTCTATGATTGTAACTACAATTTTGAGTTCATCAGATGCAACAACATTCAAGTTTTTGTGGTATTTTGTAAAGTTTCTTGGAAGATATGAATGACAGTTTACATCTCTGTATATCACAGTTTTCTTTTGTACAGCTTTCCAATGTAGGAGATTCCAAACTTCTTCACGAATAATTTTTTTTGTTTTATGATGATGAAGATAAGCTAATAAATGCCAGTTGAATGAGAATTCAATGGGAGATTGAGCTTCAAGTTGCATAGTTGATGAATTGCATGTACACTTGAAGACTTTATGTTTAGGTCTATTTTGGGCCGACCTAACATGTTTGATGTTTTATGGAGGACATGCAAGTAACTCTATCTTATTTGGGATTTATATTAGGTACATGCCAATCTATCTTGATGTAAATTGAATTTTGAATTTAGGTGCTACGTGTTGATAAAATGCTTTAAGGACGACATGCTTAATTTTGTGTGTTACTTCTAATTAGGCCAACCTAATTGAAGTTACACCTAATGTGGATATATGTATGAGATCATCACCAAAAGTTGGAGTGTAGAAAAAGAAAGAAAACATGTGGAAAATAATATATCATATACGAATGTGGTGAAGTAGAGTAGACTGTATGTGATTTATGACATGTATTGTGATTCACCTACATGTGTGTGATGCAATATTGAGTAGATTATGAGTAGAGTAGAGTATTAATTCAGTCAGTGTGAAGATATTTTGTACTTCAATGGAGCTGTAATTTGGCATATGATAGATGCTATTGTTTCAGTTCAATTAGGCAGTGTTTCCAACCCTTCCTCATTATTTCTTAGTGGGTTTTGAGCCTTTTTCTAGACAATGCATCCTGCAATGATCCTTTTTGTAATATCTTATAAACAGATATAATATATTGTGAGCTAACCCTCACCATGGTTTTTCCATTTTGGGTTTTCCATGCAAAAATACCGGTGTTCATGTGTCATGTAATTATGTGGTTGTATTCATTCTTTCATTCTTCATTGCAACTATTTCTATTCAGTTAATTGGATGGGCTATGTTTAATTGGTTTAGAGGAATATTGATTCACCCCCCTCTCAGTATTCTGGATGTTCAACAATTCCTATTAGAGCTTGGATCCCTGGAAGGAGCTTGATCACTTTGGGAAGATCTTGGAGTTTGAACATATGGCTGATAAGATGTACCCTACTCCTCTGGAAAAAATTTCTACAATTGAATACATAGAAGAAGACTACATACTAGAAAAAGATGAATAACTCAAAGTGGCACTTGAAGATCTTAAAAAAATTGAAAATGAGAATGGAGATCTAAAGGAAAATCTAGAAGAGGCAAATGAATGCATCGAAAAACTAAGAGAGCAGATTAAGAAGTTCTGAGAAAGGCATAAGGAAGTCAATGAAAATTTGAAGAAAGCAAATGAAGACATCATTGGATTGAAAGTACAAGTGGAAGAAAATAAAATAATTGAGGAATATCTTAATATAGTGGTACAAAGAAAGACTGATGAATGCATTAGACTTGAAAAGAGCAAGAATTCATGAAGACGAGTTTAAGACAAGTTCTACAATGATTGATGAGTTGATTGTTGGACAGAAAGCATCTAAAGATAAGGTGGCTTGGGACTTGAAAGAGGAGAAAGCTCTAAAGAAAATTAGACATCTAATGCAAACAAGATCAGTGAACCTGAGAAGATTGAAGATAAAATGAACTATGGAAAGTTTCAAAATCAGAAAAGAAATGGTAGAAGAACCGCTATCAAACAACCAAATGCTCAAAGGTACCAGTATTTCAATGGTCTTTGTTATTTTTGCAATAAATTTGGACATAGAGTTGTGGAATGTAAAAGAAGAATGAATCAGAATGTTACTGGATAATGCTTTACATGTAAGAAATTTGGACATAGAGCAAGGGAATGCAAAAACCAGATGATGAATAGATACAACAATGGTAGAATGATTCAATCTTTTAGTAGTTATTGCTAACACGCAATGGATTTAGACACAAAGCTAATCAATGCAGACTCAAAACAAATGAAAGGATTAACAATCGGAGAAATATCATATGCAACGATTGCAAAAATCCTGGACATATTGCAAAATTTTATAGGAATAAGAACACAAGGAAGAATGATCCTATGAAGAAAAATGAAAGAGTCAAGAAAGTTGATATGAATGAAGTGAAGAAGGAAATGGAAAATGTATGGAGAAAGAAGAGATTGAGGACAAGGGAGAATATGTACCTATCTTTGGTGCAGATGTTTCCTCCGATAACTAAGCCCAGAGCTATGGCTTAGGGGGGGGTATACTAAAAATAATATAACCCCCTACTGATATGTAGTGTCATGGCTTGACATGAAGAGTTAAGATGGAGATGAATATTATGAATCTAATGGAAAGAATTGTAGGAGAAAATATTTTATTGTGGAAATTTATGGAGCTTCTAAAAAGTTGACTGCGCATACAAGGTTTCAAAGTTTAACACCTTTTTTTTTTAAGCATTTATTGCTAAAATGGATCAAATCAAAGAGTTAGAAGTGTGCTTTAGAAGACAAATTCATTTCATTATACGCATGTGAAGGAGAAGTGAGGTTTAGAAGAAGTGGAAGGATTCGACGCATCTCTCGATAGAAAAACATCAAAGCCCTAACCTTTCTAAGTGGTTTAAGAGGTATTTTGTGTACTCCAATTTTTTAGAATTTTTATTTGAAATCAATTTAGATGTAATAGAAGGACCAAAGGTTGCAAACGTCTCACAAAGACTACAACTTGAACTTAAAAAGCATTCTAGGAAAGTTTCATTAGAAGACCCAATAGGTGCATTTTCTTGCACCCCTGATGGAGTTTTACCAACTGAGGATATCAATGCATATATTCATAAGAAAATAGAATAAATTTCCTTTGGACGATTATATTTTATGGGCAGATGATTTGGAAGGAAACGATGACACCATAAAACTGGAATAAAAAACCCTAAGTGAGAAGAGATTTGACTATGGTGAAATTTTTCATTATTTGAAGTCATAAAGAGGTACACCAGAATGGTGTTAAGAAAAATTCATGATGAATCCATATGGATTGGCAACTTGTACTCAATAACTAAGGAAGCCATTAAAGATATAACTGGTTTGTGGTCCTTCGATCTAGTTCTAGACTAAAAATCTATAAATTTTAAGGATATAATGGAGAAGACAGGAGCTACGCTTGATGGAAAAGAACTCACCTTGAACACAATTAGAAATTTGTCGCCCAAATAGAGACAATGTAGTCTCTTCCATTGCCATTCACATTGCACAAGACATGATTGAAAATGGTGTTGAGTATGACCTTTGTGAGTTTCTCCAACAGTATTTGATGAAAAACCTGAAGGAAATAAAAAAGAACAAAAAGCATACATTCAGGTATGGTACATTGGTAATTTTTTTTATTTTCTACTTCATGAAGGAAGTACAGGTAATTGGGAAAGTAGAGTGGACAAATATAGAACCTGTTGCACATCAGATAGAAAGATATATGAGAAGACTTGGATGTATGGATGCTCAAGATGATGCTCTTGCAAAATTATTTGGAATGTTTCAACGAAGAATGAATGAAAGAGTGAGAATTCCTAAGAATGTGTTGGGAAGTTACTTAAGAGACACTAATTTTCTTGTCTCTACTAATTTTTGCTTCATGGAAGCAATTGAGCCCAAAACTATTTGGATTTTTGAATTATTCTATGAAGTGACTGAGATAGAATTTGTTCACTATGCAAAAGTGATTCTTAGAAGCCCCAAAGACCTTAGCAGACTAGGGTTAGAGGACAAGATTAGAGGAAAAGATTAGAGCTGAAGTCTCTGACAATTCTAGGAGAATAGGTAAGAAAAGAAAGAGCACTGTCAACCCTTTGGTTGAAGTTAAAAAAGAAGTTACAAAGCAAGAAGATGCTAACATGGAAGAAGGAAGAATTCACATAGATTATGCTCAACATGAGCATGAAACCAGATTCATAACTATAAGTGCACAATATATGGATGAAGCCATGAAATTCTTACAAGAGATAACCCCCAGAACAAGCATTGATGTATCATTATCTACTATATAAAATTTTAGATGCTTGGTTGATTCATTGAAGGTATATTTCTTTGGATTAAATGGAAAAGCTAGAAGTGAATCAAAGGCAAGGCCTGTTGAAAAGAGTCTAGAGGATATCACAGGGAAATATACAAATTCACATCACAAATCTATGAAATGTTTGAAGGATGCTCAAACCTGTGAAGAAGAAGCACAAAACCTACTTTCATGCTACTTGAAATGGCCAAATAACACATGAAGTATAAAGGATGCAATGAACTCAATTGAAACATAAATAGGCTGTGAAGCATATGCTTATGATTTAATGAAAGACAAAGACAATCACAAATGGATCAGTATTATGCAGCTACATGTCAATTTCTTTGCCTTGTAGAATCAGAGAGAAGAAACAACCAGATAATATGTGATGCTAAGGGACTTGGTGAAGATAAAGCACACTCCTATCTCTAGTGCCCTTATCAATATTGATAAGATCTCAAAAATAAATCTCAACCCCAGTACTATAGAAGAAGGAGAAGAGACTAATATAATTTGAATTATAGTGCTAGAATCTAGTAGAAGAAAAAATACTTTGAGAAGAAGGTGGATCTACTTGGTAGGACATTCTAAAGAAGCTCAAAGGGTTAACATCTTTAGGTTGACAATTCTCACTTCTATGAATTTTACTAAGTTTTCAAAATCCCTTATTTGCATAAAAGTTTCCTTTTTGGTTGAGGGGGAGTCAACATATATATCTAAGGGGAGTATATCGATTCTTTGCACGCCCTTTTCCATTGCTGTCAAAGGGGTAGAGATAGTGGAGAAATATTTTTGTCAAAAAATTGGGAAGTTATAGTTACATTTTTGGGAGAGATAGCTAAAACGCTTAGAGAGATATGTGTAAGGGGGAGACAAGTTTTGAATCAAGCCTTTTAAAAAAAAATTGATATGTATGTTGCCATCAATGACAAATGGGGAGATTGTTGGAAGTTGGAAGCTTGTCATTGATGATGCAGTTTGGCAATATGAGCATGAAGTGTATATACATTGTTTGATCCAGTGTTTTCATTGATGTCAACATTGTTATGATCATCCTAGCATAGTGTGGAAGTATTTTTGGTGTCTTATGTACAGTGCAAGTTGATCCAAAAAGTATGGTTTATCAGGAATTTGGCAAAGTATTTCCTTTGATAGTTTTGTGGTTTAGTATGTCAGTTTTTGGGTCTGCACTTCACCCCATGATGGTATAATCTTCTATGATAGTAACTACAATTATGAGTTCATCAGATGCAACAACATTCATGTTTTTTTGATATTTTGTAAAGTTTCCTGGAAGATATGAATGATAGTGTGCAACTTTGTATATCACAGTTATATTTTGTGCAGTGTTCCAATGTGGGATATTTTGCACTTCTTCACAAATAATTATTGTTGCAAGGTGTCGCCCTTGGTCTCCTCGGTGTGGGCCAGCATGGCACTCAAGCTTTGTGACATGGTTTAACCACCTCATGTGGATCTTGTATGTTTTATAAATTTATCAATTGTATTGAGTATTAATAGGTTGATATTTTGGAGCAACGACAACCATCTTTACAATAATTGGTATCAAAGTTGAGGTCACAAGTTTGAACCCCTTGCTTGTATTTGGGGGATTGTTGCAAGGTTGGTGCAGGGGAAGCCCCTAATACACCTATTGGGACAAATTGTTCCAAATCTTGATAAAATTTGATTTTTGGTTTCATTGGAGTCAATAAGGTCATTTGAGACCATTTTGAGTCAATTGGAGTCAATTAGCATGGATTTTGTAATGGGGCTTCCAAGAACACAGAGAGGTTTTGACTCAATCTATGTTGTGGTGGACCGATTCTCAAAGATGGATCATTTCATCCCTTGTAAAAGCACCACTGATTCCTCATATATTGCAGGTCTATTCTTCAAGGAAGTGGTGAGAATTCATGGTTTACCAGACAGAGATAGTAAGTTCATTGGGCATTTTTAGAGGACCTTGTGGAAGAAACTTTGCACCAACCTTAGTTTCAGATCTACCTATCATCCCCAAAATGATGGGAAGACTAAGGTGGTTAATAGAAGCTTGGGAAACCTCTTAAGATGCTTCTCTAAAGAACATTCTACTAAATAGGATCTTGTCTTTTCTCAGACAGAGTTTTCCTACAATGATTCCATGAACAAGAGCATTAAAAAGAGTCCTTTTCAAGTGGTGTATGGTTTGCAGCCTAGAGGGGTATTTGAATTGAGGGATATCAGTGGAATGGAAAGGCCATGTGCTGAAGGGGAACAATTTGTTGCAAAAATGAAGGAGATCCATCAACAAGTTAGGGAACAACTTTAAAGCAATGTTGACAAGTATAAACAAAGGGTTGATATGAAGAGGAGAGAGGTTGTATTCAAAGTTGGTGATTTGGTTTTAGCCCATCTCAGGAAAAAGAGATTCCTGAAGGGTCAATACTCCAAGTTGCATATGAAAATATAAGGCCTTGCAAGATTGTGCACAAACTTGCAAACAATGCATATGAAATTGAGTTGCCTCAATGTGTTGGTATTTCTCCCAAATTTAATGTTTCTGATTTGCACCCTTTCAAAGGGGATGTTGTTGTGGGTGATGGAGTAAGTTCATCTTCATTTTCAGATAGTGAGTGGGTTCAAGATCTTCCACCTATCAAGCCTATGGAGTTGGATATTATCATTGATACCAAAGAACTCAAGAAGACAAGGAACAAGGCATATGTGCAATATTTGGTCAAGTGGAAGGGTCTTCCCATTAAAGATGCAACATGGATGACTGAAGGAGACATTCTCAAGCATGGCTACAGTGTTGTAGACCTTAATTCAAGTGGAGCTTGAATTTTTTTCTCTCTAGGGAGTATGGTGTAGGGGCAACCCCTAATACACCTATTGGGACATTGTTGCAAATGTTGATAAACTTTGGATTTTGGTTTTATTGGAGTCAATAAGGTCATTTGAGACCATTTTGAGTCAATTGGAGTCAATTTGCATGGATTTTGTAATGGGGATGCCAAGAACACGAAGAGATTTTGACTCAATCTATGTTGTGGTGGATCGATTCTCAAAGATGGCTCATTTCATGCTTTGTAAAAGAACCAATGATGCCTCATTTATTGTAGGTATATCCTCAAGAAAGTGGTGAGAATTCATGGTTTACCTCTCAGTATTGTTTCAGACAGAGATAGTAAGTTCATTAAGCATTTTTGGAGGAACTTGTGGAAGAAACTTGGCACCAACCTCAGTTTCAGTTCTGCCTATCATCCCCAAATTGATGGGAAAACTGAGGTGGTTAATAGAAGCTTGGGAAACCTCTTAAGATGCTTCTCTAAAGAACATTCTACTCAGTGGGATTTTGTCTTGCCCCAGGCAGATTTTGCCTAAAATGATTCCATGAATAGGAGTATTGGAAAGAGTCCTTTTCAAGTGGTGTATGGTTTGCATCCTAGAGGGGTATTTGGATTGAGGGATATCAGTGGAATGGGAAGGCTAAGTGTTGAAGGAGATCCATCAACAAGCTAGGGAACAACTTAAAAGTAGCGTTGACAAGTATAAACAAAGGGCTGATATGAAGAGGGGAGAGGTTGACTTCAAAGTTAGTGATTTGGTTTTATCCCATCTCAAGAAAAAGAGATTCCCCAAGGGTCAATACTCCAAGTTGTAGATGAAAAAGATAGGGCCTTGCAAAATTGTGCACAAATTTGCAAACAATGCTTATGAGATTAAGTTGCCTTAAGGTGTTGATATTTCTCCCATATTTAATGTTTCTGATTTGCACCCTTTTAAAAGGGATGTTGCTGCAGGTGATGGAGCAAGTTCATCTTCATTTTCAGATGTTGAAGTGGGTGATGTTAAGGCTTAGGTTCACATTGCCTAGTGTGAACAAATGTGCATATTTGCATCCTTGGTTTTGAAATCTTGTTTGAAGGTGTTTGGAAAATTGTTTTGAATCCTTCCCCTCTATATCAAAGGTGTCACCCTTGGTCTCCTCACCGTGTGCTAGTGCGAGGTTGGGCTTCATAACATGGTTTCACCACCTCCTATGGATCTTGGATCTTGTATAAATCCAATAGTTGTATTGGGCATTCATAGGTCGATCTTTTGGTGTAATGACAACCATATTTGCAATAATTATTTTGTTTTGCGGTGATGAAGATAAGCTAATAAAAAAAAATTGAATGAGAAAAAGATGGGAGATCAAGCTTTAAATTGCATGGTTGATGAATTTCATGTACACTCGAAGACTTTGTGTTTAGGTCTATTTTGGGCCAACCTAACATGTTTGATGTTTTGTGGAGGACATTCAAGTAACTCTATCTTATGTGGGATTTATATTAGGTCCATGCCGACCAATCTTGATGTAAATTGTATTTTGAATCTAGGCACTAAGTTTGGATATAATTCTTTAAGGAAGACATGTTTAATTTTGTGTGTTACTTCTAATTAGGCCAACCTAATTGAAGTTACACCTGATGTGGATGTATATATGAGATCATCACCAAAATTTGGAGTGTATAAAAATAAAGAGCACATGTGGAAAATAATATATGATATACAAATGTGGTGAAGCAGAGCAAACTGCATGCAATTTATGACATGTATGGTGATTCACCTACATGTGTGTGATGCTGTATTGAGTAGATTATGAATAGAGTAGAGTATTAATTCAGTTAGTGTGAAGATCTTTTGTACTTCAATGAAATTGTAATCTGACATATGATAGATGTTATTGTTTCAGTTCAAATAGGCAGTATTGCCAACCCTTTCTTGTTCTTTCTCAATGGGATGTGATCCTTTTTCTGGACAGTGCATCCTAGTAGTGAGCCTTTTTGTAATATCTTATATCCGGATGTAATATATTGTGAGCTAACCCTCACTGTGGTTTTTCCCTTTTGGGTTTTCTATGTAAAAATACTAGTGTTCATGTGTCATGCGATTGTATTCATGCTTTCATTCTTCATTACAACTATTTCTATTCAGTTAATTGGATGGGTTATGTTTAATTGGTTTAGAGGAATACTGATTTACCCCCTCTTAGTATTCTGGGTGTTCAACTTAATCTCCACATGTCTTATTCATGATAGATAGATATTCATCATCATACCAAGGTGTGTCACAAAAAAATGTATCCTTAGACATTTTTACACTCATTTGGCCCTTTCCTATGGATTTTGGCCTGATTTTGCCTAGATTTAATGTTGTAATGTGACCAACACATTCACATTAGGTCTTGAACACTTGTAAATCAATAAAAACCTAATGATGTCTTACAAAGGTGTTGTGAAGTGTTATAACCCACTTTCACACTTTTCTAGGACCTTTCTAGTATAATTCACCTAAATAACCTCTTACCAAGCCTTATTTCAAAGTGTTGTAAGGTGTTGTAAAAAACTCTCACATTTTTCTAGGTTTGTAATCAATAATTTGACCCTTTCTTATGTTTAAATGGCCCCTTAATGCACTTACAAGTCATACTTAAGTATGTTTCAGAGAATAATGTTGTTAAACATCATTAAATACACTTTAATTCCCGACACCTATCAAAATTTACTTGGTGGGACCAAGTCGCCACCTTGGGCAACTTAGTCCCATCTGGCTTAAAAATCAAAATTATTTTAATATTCTAGTGGGATATTATTCTCTAATACCTAAGGTCAGCCTGTGATGAGGTATTTTTAGGAATTAGGGAAAATCGTGTATAAATAAAGGGTTTTCCCCTCATTTTCAAGCATTCAAGCATCCAAGCATTCAAACAATCTTTCTAAGCACATCAAGAATTCATCCTTTGGAGCTGCTACTTGCATATCTTCAAATTTCTACTTCAAGGGTTTGGTGAGTTGTAACATTTTCATGTTGTTCATTCATCATTCTCTTTCCATTTCATTTCATTTTCTAGGGTTTGATTGCCAAAATGGGGTTTGACTAAGGCAAACCCCTATTCTCTAACCCTTAACCCTTTTCCCCTATTTTCATGTGTGTTTTGCAAGTCTTGTATGTAGATTTTTCAAAGATCAAGGTGTTAAAAGGTGTCAACATCATTCAAAGTCAAAAAAACCCTAAAAGAAGCTTGGAGGCAACCTACAGGTCGAAGTCTGCAGATCCGAATCCGGATTCTCGTCAGGAGAAAAAGTACAGGTTGAAAGATATAGATTGCACTTCTGAGATTCCTGAAAGCTGAAGGTGGACTAAGTCACCATCATTGGTGAATTACTCCCACTGTTGAGCCTAAAAAGTGATTTTTACAATTTTGGATACCTAGTTTCCCGAAACCTGTTCCGACATAATCTCCCCGAAACAAGACTAAGTTGCCCAGCTTGGTGTAAGTGTCCTAGTTTGACTCAACAACAAAATCCATAGGATTCCAGAGTCTCTCTGTATCAGAATTTAGTTTCCAGGTGCACATCTCCAGTCTCCTTCATTCTTGTTGTTGTTTGCATGCATTTTTAGGTCATTTTACATAGTGTTTCCAAATGTCTTGCATTTCATTAGTTTCTCATTATTAGTTAGTTTCATTTATCAGTTTATTGCATTTAGAATATTCCATTTAGATACATTTCAATCACATTTAGCATTAATCTTGAATGAACCTTCCAATTTTTGGGGTAGAAAGACCTCTCTCCTTTTAGGTGAAAAACCCTAGAAGTGTAAGAGAACCCCCTTTTTTTGCTAAAGTTTGCGGTTCACAAGGAAATGACTAAAGACTCAGAAATTGAAGAAGAGTAAAGATAATAATATGAAGAAAAGGGAATAAATTCCACCATAGAAGAAGACATCATCATTTTCAAATGAATATGAATATGAAACATCCACTCAAGGTATGAAAGAGAAGACTTTGGAGAAACAAAGACAAAAAATATAAAATCTTCGTACAATGAAGAAATTGAATATTGAATTTGAAGGTACATCATCTTTCCCCATCCCAATTTGAAAATGCATCATCTTTCCCATCTCAAGTTGAAGGTACAATATCTTTCCCATCTCAAGATGATATTGAATAAATTCCAAATATTGAGGTAATTTTACCATTGAGAACACCTCCTAGAATTAAATATTGAAATTATTTTTTGAAAAGTTAAATGAAATCAAAAGATGTCAATTATTTGTTGAAATTATGAGAAATCTTAAATTTAGATCCACAATGAAAATCTCTGGCCTAATAACATCATATACTTCAAGTGAAAAATCTATTATTAAAAATATAATGAGTGCATATGAAAGTGTGTGTCCCACCTCACACACCAAAGATAGAATTTCACATGGCATGCAATTACATAAACTATAATAAGTAATTAAACAAAGAAATATCACCTAATAAAAAAAATAAGTCAAGCACTAAAAATAAGGAGAAAAAAAATAATGAAATCCATTGGGAGGTGTGAAAGAGTTGAGGACTCAAATGGTAATGAATTATAGATATTATTTTGTAGAATCCCATGGAAAGATAAAATTATAGTTCAAGCCTTGAAATCCCTAATTTAAGAATTTTAGAAAAATAACACAAGATTTGTTGCAAGTATGAAGGTGTTTCCATTGATTTCAATAGGAAGTCTACTAACTAGTGTTATCAATGATGTCAACTATGGGTTGAAGATGTTGAGGGTATTGAGAAAATTGTGAAAAAGAGGAAAAAAAATTGTGCATGTGTAGTTGAGACCTTGAGGAAGTGTTGTGAGTACATGGAGCTATCTTTTATTATTGTTGAGTCCGAAGGTGATTTGGAATGAAGTAATGAGTTGAGATGATGTCTCTGGTACTTGGTTTCCAATTGATTTTGAGAAAATTTGATAAATAAAGTAAACTGTGTTGTGCAAGTATTCATAGTATGCTATGGTATTATGCTCCAAATTATTTTTGTGTCGATGCCATGCCTATGCAGATCTTACATGTTATTCAAGGTTGTCAAAGGTTGCTATATTTAGAATTTGGGTTTCTGGATCATTCTACAGTGCGAGATATTTTCACCAATGTGTGAACCATTTGTTCAGTGATGTTTTATGTGACTTGGGAGAAATGTATTTTCTCTACACTTCTCCACTATTTAGCTTCAAGTTGTGCAGATTTGGGAAGTTTATTATAATTCTTTTATCTTTTTGTATTCAAGTTTTTACTTGATTTGGTGTAGTACAAAGTAAGTTTCATTTATCAGCATGTAATTAAGGGTTACCAGTTGTTCTGACTTGAAGTATTTGTATGATGCAAACTTGGATGAAGTGTTTGATGAATCTTAAGTAGTTCATGGATTATTTTCAAGTGAATTATGTTTTTTGAAACTTTTGACTTGATTTAAGGAAGTGTGTACTTAATGATTATGGTGTTTTTCATGGGTGTTGTCTAGTCTTGTGTTTAACACTACATGTGAGGCTTGTAGAAGCGAGTTGAAGTGTATTGGGATCTATTTGGGTCCTAATTAATATTTATGTAGGTCACCTTTCATTCTTATCCATCATGGGAATGTTTAGGTGTCGACCTATTTTGGATGTGTATGTATAACAACTGACATTGGAGAAAGTTTTTGAGGTAGAGCTTGATATAAATATGTATGGCATTGGTGAAACAGAGAGAAAGAGAGGAAAGAGTAAGAAGAAAGATAGATGTGAGATTGATGAAAATGATGTGTGATGTGAATTTGAGCAAAGCAGTACAAATTTCATGTTAGGGTTCCTGAAGGCAGTGAGCTAAAGACATCCAAAATCATTCATGTGAGATTAAAAAAGTGTGCGAGCAATTGTGATGGATTCCTTGTTGCATTGAGAAGTTTTCTCTATGTAACATTCTTCTTCTATCTTCTTGTATTCTTTCTATGGTAGGGAGCCCTAGTTGTGAGCCTTTTGAACAATGTGTCCTATTCTAGTAGTGAGCCCCTTTGTACCATTTTTTCTATTACTTGTATTGTGAGCTAATCCTCACCATGGTTTTTCCCTCATTGGGTTTTCCATGTAAATCTGGTGTTCTCTTGGGTATGGTATTGTGATTTCAATTTATGTTATTTGCATTTCATGTTTAATCATACTAACAAAATAAGGGTTTAATGAATGCTTGTGAATCTAATCACTATTGAGGGTTTTGAAGGTTTAATTTGCTACAATTGATTCACACCCCCTCTCAGTTTTCTTTTTCATTTAAACAATTGTATCACCTAATCAAAAATATGTTGTAAAAGGGATAATTGGTTATTGAAACCATGAGCCACATCCAAAGCATTTTTTGGATATGACTCACATATTTTTTCTCCAAATTTGTAGAGATGTATCCTCAAATCAAAATTAATCGAAGGTATTTGAGAGTAGTGAAAATACGAAAAACATGCATAGATTGTGTTCTATGTGTGGTGGGGACAAACCAACTGCACCAAAACATCGAGGTGGTGGGTGGATTCTACTAAATGCATCCATTAATTCCCCAAGTCACTTGATCATTGTAGGCTATGCTATTTTGGTCCAATATTCTAAGAGTCTTAAGAGAAAAAATATTAACTTATGATAGAGTAGTTCTAAGAGCTTGTGGAACCTAGACCTATAGGTGGATATGGGGTCCCTCCACATTAACCTCTCTTAATTTTTCAAAATCCTCACTGTTTGACTATGCGAACAACAAATGCATTCTTGAAAAAAGCATCATTTGAGCATAGTGCAAATATGGAAATAGGAATATCTTGAATTATGTGTGTGGTGGGGCCAAATCGATTGTATCAACACATTGAATTAGGTGGGTGAATACTATCAAATTCATTTTTGTTCCCTAGGTCACCTGATCCTTGCAAGCTACGTTATTATAACACGATCTCTTAAGATCCCTAAGAGCGAAAAAACTACCAAACTATAATGAAGTAGTCTTGGATCTCATTGCACCTAGGAATATTTTGTATAGACCTACAAGTGGATATGGGGTCCCTCCACATTAAAATCTCTCATTTTTTGTCAAATTCTTATTGTTTGACCATGCCAACAATGAATGCATTTTTGTAAAAAAGCATCATTTGAGAGCAATCCAAACATGTAAATAGACATATCTTTCATTTTGTGTGTGGTGGGGCCAAAATGAATTCATCAACATATTAAAGTGGGTAGTTAAATTCTATCATATTTGTTCATCCATTCCCTAGATCTCCCCACCCTTCCTACCTACGTTATTCTAATGCAATGTCTTAAGAGTCATAAGAGTAAAAAACTACTAAACTATGACAAATTATTTCCCGAAGCTCATGGAATCTATGAATATTTCATTTGGACCTACAAGTGGATATAGATTCATTCCACATTAACCTCTCTTGATTATGGTAAACTCCACACTTTTTGGCCATGCCAACAATGATTGCATTCTTGCAAACAATATCATTTGATAGCAATGCAATGTGGAAATAGGCATATATTGTGTTATGTGCATGATGGGGACAAACCGACTTTGTAAACACATTCGAGTGGGTGGATGAATGATATTAAAGGTATCCATTTATTTCATATCTCACATGATCCTTGTAGGATATGTTATTCTAACATAGTCTCTTAAGATCCTTAAGAGAAAAAACCACCAAACTATGGCAGAGTATTTCTTAGAGCTCAAGGCACCTATGAATGTTTCATCTAGACCTATACGTGGATATGGGCTCCCTCCACATTTACCTCTCTCTAGTTTGGTCAAATCCACACTATTTGGCCATTGCCAACAACAAATGCATTCTTGCAAAATGCATCATTTGAAAGTAGTACAAACATGGAAACAAGCATATCTTACATTTTGTGTGCACTGGGGTCAAACTGACTATGTCAAGACATTCGAGTGGGTGGGTGAATTTTATTGCATGTGACCATTCATTCCCCAAGTCACCCAATCCTTGCAGACTAAATTATTTTGATGCAGTCTCTTAAGAGCCCAAGAGTAAAAAATTTCCAAACTATGATGGACTAGTTATCAGAGCTCGTAGAACCTAGGAATGCTCCATCTTAACCCACAAGCAGATATGGGGTCCCTCTATAGTAACCTATCTTAGTTTTTTCCAACTTGACACTATTGACCATCTAATAATGAATGCATTCTTGCAAAAAACATCATTTAAGAGTAGTGAAATTGTGGAAATAAGCATATTTTGCATTTCCTTCATGGTGGGACTAAATCGATTGAGACAAAATGTTAGGTGGGTGAGTGAATTATACTAGAGGTATTCATTCATTATTTGGGTCTACTAATCCTTGTAGGCTACGTTGTTTTGGTGCAATCTCTTAAGATCTTTGAGAGGAAAAATCTACCAAACTATGATGGAGTAGTTCTCGAAGCTCGTGGCATCTATGAATCTTTCATGTTAATACAATTTTTCCTAGGGTCAACAGTTTCCAAGCTATATGAAACTCTAAAAATCTTACAACCATGGAGAAGCGCATGGTAAAACATAAATCTTTCAACTAGCATGTACCAAATAATTCCCATACCTATTAGCCAATTTTTCTCAATGAACTACACATGAAATCATGACCCAAGAGGTTTGTCCATACCTACAAAGTATGGAGGATTTTTTTATGATCTATGAATTCTCATTAAAATAATGGTGAAGTATTTTTGTGACATGTTGTAGCATGGGAGAAATACATGAAACTTATAAAGGAAACCCTTCTAGGAAATACACCACTATTTTTAGTTTTCCAATTGTCTTCGAGTGTTGGTGAGTAGGTGAAATAGTGTTTCGAGGTAAGATTTACTATTTTTTCTATGTGGTGTGATGGGATTTTAGGTCTAGAGAGGACTTATATATGTCGCCCAAATGTAAAGAAGAAACCTACAAATCAACAAAATGGAATGAGGGGGTGAAAGGTGTAGGGGTCAAAAGGTTGGGTAGATCAAGGAATCAGGAGGTGTTGACGGTACAAGGGTTAAATGAGGGTATGTTTCCTAGATACAAGATAAGGAAATTGGGATGTAGTGCTAAGATAAGAGAGGGAAAAGGGATAAAACTAATGCAAGGAGCTAGTAAACAAGAATTGTTGGGATTGTGGCATCGAGGGGAACATGAATCTTGGAACTAGGTTTCATGTTCTTGATTTCACTCAGAGGTATATACCTAGAGATGAATGGAGGAAGAACATGGAAAAGGGTGGGAGTTATGGTTTTGAAGAGACCAAAAACCCTAGGACCTAGCTATATGTTAGAATTTTGGGCCCCTCTTCAACTATGATAGGTATTTAGCAAGTTCAAGAAACTTTGAACCCCTTAACATCCTATGCTTTTTGCTTATCAATATTTTTGTCTTTCCTCAAGCCATGTCAACCTTTCAATGAGTTTAGGAACTTTCAAACTCACAAACATCTTATTATTCCTTAGCTTTTTATTTCTCAATTTGTCCCTTCAATGAGTTCAAGAACCTTTTAAATCACTGACATTATGTAATTCATCCCTCTTGTTAGCATCATGGTGAGTTGAAGAACTTATGAAATTTCTAAGAACTTGACTCCTCTGTTCTTTTTTTGGATAATTAAGAAAATTTTGAACCGTGCTAGAGTTTTAGTAAGTTCAAAGACTTTTAAACTTGTAAATTATGAATTCTTGAAACAAGGTAAAGATGGATTTTTTAGCATTTATTTTTTATTTTTTAACAACAGTGGCGGACCACTATATATTATTATATTATAAATATATATATTTTTACAAAAACTAGCTCAAAGAGCAGACCGGGAGGAAAGAGCCAGTGAGAAAATCTTCGGTTATAGCTCACAAAATGCATTAAAAACTAACCTATGATCAAATATTTTGATCAGTTTACAATGTTTCATCTTTGCAATATCCACTAATTTTGTCATCCGAAACTTATATATTTGGCATGTACTATAATGCCATTTACATCAATAATCATGGCATATATGATTTGTTCTACAAAAAACTTGAATTTTCCTCTTCATTTGTATCCTATAGCATTTGGACAAAAAACTTTTGGATGCATAGTGTAAAACCTTAAAAAAACCACCATTATTTTCATACCCAATTACTCCTCCATCTGCATGAAATCCAACAAATTATCACCCTGCTCTTCATTTCCCTCTTCTTCAATTTGTGAATTTATAGCTATGTTCATATCTGGGACAACCACCATGCCAACCCTCCCGCTACTTCCTCCTTGAAGTTGTGATTGTGTCATGTTCTAGTACACATTCTGAGTCATACCTTGAGCACTTGCTTGAAGAGTACCTAAATTTCGCTGCAATAAAGGAGTTGCATGATAACAATTATGGTGAAGTAGAAAAGAAGTATAATAATATTTTTCCCTGAAGATTTCAGATATATCCCTACCCAAATGATGACTATATCTTGTTAAAGCTCTATTCAAATGATTGGGATCTGAGAATTCTAAAGACTGTTTTAAAGTATCATACACATTGACATATGCTTTTTTGTGAGGCAAGAAGTGTGGAGGAAAGATACCACCCATATAACCTTCTCCTCTTGAGAAAACATATTTTTGTGCACTGATAAGAAGAGCCTCATTTTGAAGAAAAATCTCATTGACCATTTTTTCTGCTATGACATTCATAGAGTCCAAACATTGGAGCATATCCATGAGGTTAGATATAAATATTGAGAATATATTTGACAGAAAAATCAACCTCCTAGTTTTCGGCTGAAGAACTTCACTTCCAATAATGCATTTGAGGCATCTGTAATCACATGGACAACTAAATTTAAAGACATTTTGTAAAAGTTCCACTTCAATCTTACCAGTGATTAGAGTTTCCCAACTTTGCACATGAAACCACATTCTTAAATTTTGTGGCCGATAATCCATTGTAATGGTTGTTCCTGAACAAGACACCACTAGCTCCACATAGATGAACAAACTTTGATTAAAACAAGAAGACTAAAATATACCAATTCATCCAACAGCTCCGCAAATGGAAAATAAACTTTGATGAACAAAGCCTTGTGAAATGCCCAGATAAATAGACGAAAGAATGTTTACTTCCAATAAAATAGTCCTTTCTATCTTTTCATATACCTTTGAAATGACTTTTAGCACATGCCTTATCGTGCTAGATTTTGAGCTTTTAAATTTATTTATCAAAATGTGAAAGAAAACGTACCCACCAATGTGACTAAAATCTGCGCTTTCTTCATAGCTAGCCACATGTTACTCACCAAATTAACATATGATGTTTATCCTGTGATGCAGAATAACGTATACGTGCCACTGATATTTTGTTATACTGAAAATAAAATCAAGTACCCACGATTACATGCAAATAATATACGTTAGTAATAGTGATTTCCTTAATTTGTAAGCAAATCTCAAATTACATCATGTTGTTCAAGAAAGCATGACGTTATATGCTTTGAAGTACTCTTCGCATGCTTTTCGAGCCTAATTCCTTGATAAAAAATGACTGAATTAATCTCAAAGGATTTGACATGATGCATACCACATGAAGTCACATATGGCCATCACTTTCCAACCCTTTGATTGTGACAGAAAATATACCTTATCCTATTCATGATTCATAGGCCTTGCAAATAAACTTACACATGTAATTGCCAAATATAAACGTACAAGTTGATTATAACTTTAAATAGTATTAAACATATTTAAATAAAGTAATTTTAATCTTGCACCTCAATACTTGACAATCACATCTGTAAATATTAATTTTTTGCATATTGAATGTGGGATTCAAATGGATTAATTCAAGTCAAAGAGCATTTTCCTCTTTAGTAATAATAGTTTCCAAAGCATGATCTATTTTCCCAATTTTGACTATATGTACCACTTCCTTTTCTATTTGATCACATCCAAAATTGGCTAAATAATCTGGTACCATATTTCCTTCCCTGTAAGTGTGTAAGATTTGAAAATGAGCTAATTTGTTAAGCAAGTTCCAAATTTGCTTGACTATGTATTCCAGCCTCCATTTTTGAATTTTTTGACCCCGACAAGCATTAATTAAAATGAGTGAATCTCCTTCAATCTGAAGTTTTGGAATTTGTAAATTAAGTGCTAATCTTAATCCTTGTAACAAGGCTTGTGCTTCAACTATATTTTTTGTTCCACTTTCCAACTTGAAATATTTAACACATAAAACTAGTACTTTATGATCCCTTATGACCACCCCTTCACCTAAAATACCTGGTTCCCTCTGGAGGCTCCATCAAAATTTAGCTTAAAAAACCCCAAGGGAGGTGATGACCAAACAATATTTGATCTGTTAACTCTTTTATTTACTTGATGAAGACTACCTTTGAAAGGAAGAGTAAAAAGAGGCCATGATGATAAAGTTTTTGAGTCCCAATCAGAAAAGATTGAGCCAATATGTTTGTCTTTGGCCACAAAAGCATTAACTGATTCTGAAATTGAGTTTTCCAAAGATACTAACATATGATCAGTACACTATTTTTCTTTCCTAAAAATGCATTTGTTTCTTGCCCACGAAATAGACCACAATACAAAGGAAGGGATCACAGACCAGATGCTAGCAAAAAAGGATGTTGAATATAACTGAGGCCAACTTGTGAATAAATCCCATATTGAATTTGGCAAAGCTGATTGAAAATTCATTTTTGCCATGACAAATAACCAACAATTTTGTGCTATTGGACACAAAAGAAAGAGATGATTGATATATTCTAACACTTGCTCACAAAGCACACATTTAAAAGGTGTTGATATCCTCAATTTTGCTAGTTTTTCACTTGTTAGAATTTTATTCTGTATTGCAAGCCAAGCAAAGCAACCTGCTTTAGGCAAAACTTTTCAATTCCAACAAAATTTATAAGCTCTTTGGACTGGTAATTGAATAACATTTTGAGTAAGTGAAATATATCCCTCTTTAACATAATAGCAACCATTTTGGGCTTTTGACCAAATTAGCCTATCTAGAGAAGATGAGACATAGACTGTCCTCTCACCTAGAATTGATGAAATAAGAGCTTTGTGATTTTCATCAATTGATTCATTAGAAAGATCTTTCCATTTGACCTTTCCAGTTAAAGAATCCACATGATCGAAATAATCTTTAACTTTTGAACCCCAATTTTGTATCAAAAAAGACATTGTACTACCAAAGTTATAGCTTTTTAACTTTTTATACCCATTCCATGAATCTTCCCAAAAAAGAGCTTCTTTTCCATCTTATTTCCCAAGTTAAATGTGGTAGAATTAAATTTCTACAAGACAAAAGAAAATTCCACATTGCAAAACCCGAAGGAGGATTAGAAACAGTGAAAATTCTTGAAGACCATTGGTTGTCCAAGTACTTATTTTGCATTAGACGACACCATTTGAGAGAAGGTTTTGTATACATACGCCAAACCATTTTAGTTCCTAGCACCAAATTCCTTTCATGTAGATTGTGAAGACCTGCCCCACCTTTTAATTTTTCAATATACATTGTTTCAATAGAAATGAGAGGAATTTTTCTTTTGCTATCAACATTTCTAGACCACAAAAAATTTCTGATAATTTTCTATATTTGTATAATAATAGATTTAGGAGCTTTCAGAACAGACATATAATAATTGGGTATCGTTGATAGAACTATTTTAACCAATAAAATTTTACCCACTAGAGATAGCCATCACCCTTTCCAAGAAAGTAATTTGGATTGAATACTATGAATGATTTTATGCCAATAAGAAACCTTGTTTTGACCTAAAAAAAATGGGATTCCTAGATATTTGCTTGGCAATTGATCTTGTTTGAAGCCAAATAGTTTAACTATACTCTTCTTGATTGAAGACTTTGTGTAGAACAAGTAAAATTTTGACTTTTCTTCATTTACTTTTTTCCCTGAAACTCTAGTATATTTATCCAATAGAGTTTTTATATTTAAAGCTTAAGAGAAAACAACTTTACCAAAAAGCAATGTGTCATCAGCAAATAAGGAATGAGTGATTTAAATATTTGTATTAGGAATCAAAACTCCCTTGATTTTACCTTGAACACTAGCTGAGAGGAAGGATCTTCTCAAAGCTTCTGCTAAAATGATGAATAAAAAAGGAGACAAAGGATCTCCTTGACGAACACCTTGTGAGGAGTTAAAAAACCCCACAACAGACCCATTTAATAACACAGAGAACCTTGCACCTGATATACATGCCATTACCCATTTACACCATTTAGGAGAAAACTTGAACTTCAAAAGAACTTGTCTTAAAAAACACCAATCAACCCTATCATATGCTTTTTGCATGTCAAGTTAAATTATCATTGATGATAATTTATTTGAAGCTATAGAATGCAAAGTTTCATGAGCCACAATTGCTCCTTCTAAATTTTCTCTACCAAGAACAAATCCACCTTGTTCTTCTGAAATAATTGAAGAGATCAGAGGATGAAGGCAAAGATAAATAGCTTTGGTAAAGATTTTATATATTGTATTACATAACCAGATAGGCCTAAAATTTGAGAAAGATTTAGGAGCTTGAATTTTAGGAATGATAGCAATATTTGTAACATTAAATCTTTTTAACATTCCCCCAAATTTTCTCGATTCCTCCAGGGCACTTAGAATATCAAACCCAATGAAATCCCAGCATTTTTGAAAAAAAATAGTTGTAAACCCATCTAGACTTGACGCCTTATCAAGTGACATTTAAAATACAACCTCTTTTAACTCTTTAAGAGAAAACGGAGCCAACAACCTAATATTATCTTCAGGAGACACCAAAGAAGGAATGTGTTGTAACAACTCCTCTTTTTCTACTGCTAAATTCCCATTATTATTAGCATTAGATGTTAAAATATTAGAAAAGAACTTAACTGCTTCCTTCTGAATATCATCCTCTTTTAAAAGAATATCTCCTGATACACTATCTTGAATTGAGAAGATTGAAGATTTTGATTTTTTAGTTTGAGCTAAGATATGAAAAAAATTAGTATTCTTATCACCATATTTCAACCAAAGTTCCCTAGACTTTTGCCTCCAATAAACCTCTGCACGTGATAATAATTCTTTCCATTCCAATTGCAATTTATTTTTCTCTTCATATAAATAATTATCAAGACCATTTACAATGATCTTTTCATTGATCTCGACTAACCTTTTGTACACCAAATCTTTTTGGATAAAGACATTCTTAAAGACTAAAAGGTTCCAAGATTTTAAATTCTTCTTAATATGATCCATTTTCTTACTTAATTGAAACATCTTTGAACCATGAACAAAAGGAGCACTCTGCCGCCATTGTTTTATTAAATAGATAAGTTTAGGATGCCTAAGCCACATTGCCTCAAACTTAAATGAAGATTGAAATTTTGATTTCATTGTCTTACCCGTGACAAGAAGAGAAATAGAAAAATGATCAAAGGCTACCAAAGGTAGAATTTCTGAAGAAAGAGCATAATCAGTAAGGAGCCAGTTTGGAGAGGTTAAGAACCTATCCAATCTTTCTGCATTTTGCATAAAGTTTTTCCTTCTATTTATCCAGGTAAAAGTACCATTTAATGGCATTACATCCACCAAAGCATTATCATGAATAAATGAAGCAAAATCAACCATTACTACTTTAGGAGGACAAATTCCTCCTTTTTTCCATTTCATTTGTGATGGCATTAAAATCACTAGCTAAAACAAATTTATCTTGACCTAACACATCTATTTTTAGCTTAAGAGTATCCCACAACATCGTTTTAGCAAAGGTGCTAGTTGGACCATAAACATTCAGTAACCAAAAAGATAAATCAAAGTGAGTAACCTGCAATAATTGCCAATTTTGATCAAAAGAAATGTCAGAGATGCTAATTGTTTTAGCATTCCAAAAATCTATCAGACCTCCTGAAGCTCCATGAGAAGGTGAATGAGAAGCTTCCCATTTGTGCCAATTTTTTTTAATTGCTTGAAAAGAATCCTCTGAAATTTTAGTTTCTTGTAGAACAATAATATCTGCCCCTAAAGCATCCAGTTGATGCTTAACTTGGGAATTTTTTTCAGAGGCGTTTAAGCCTCTGACATTCCAAGATATTAATTTCATTGCAACTTAGGAGAGAAACAAGCTCTCCTTGGTCTTTTTTTTTTATGGAAAAGCCTAAATTGGCAACTAGTGTCAATTGTAAATCTGCTGATATTTCTTCTTGCAGCTTTGTAGCTAAAGATTTTCTTCTCTTTTTGCAGGAGATTTTTTACTTGGGGAAGGAGATAGCATAGACTGAGAGATTGAACAAAAATCATCTAAAGAATCTCCTTCACCAAAAACCTCAGAGGCAATATCATCTATCAATTGTTCACCTATTGATACTAATGACTGATCAACAAATTTCACAAGATCTTCCTCTGAAGGCAAGCCAACATAATCATTATTTAAAACATCTAAAGCTGGAAGGGGATGAGAGCTGTCAAATAAACTTTATTCATCAAAAAGACTTAAACTCTCATCACAATTGTTTGTCACACCAAGAGTTAACATAGAGGCACATTGATTTGCTTGGAGGTAACTGAAAAATTTAAATTGAGGTGAGAAAATATTTAACGAATAAAGAAAAATATTTATTGGTGACAACAAAAATAATTCCCAACCTGAAGCAAGAGAAACAACAACAGGCTCCTCAAAAGACCGATTTGTGACTTTCTTACCAAGGGAAAATCCAAAAGAAGATAAATTTTTATTGTTGTAAGACGTCTAATCAAACAAAACAATGCCTTTGGAAGATGAAGAAGATTGAACAACCTCAACCTCCTATTTAAAGAGGGTAATGTGACGGCCTCTATGAGAATAAATTGAAAGAACCCCATTTAATTCAAGCTTATGAGACCTTTTTAAACCAATAAAATAATGATACCAATTGAGACATAAGTAAATAATCTTGCCAAGTAAAGAGAAATCAAGCAACATCTTATCATTCAAACCAGAAGATAAAACAATAGACGACACTACTGATACTAGTTCTTCAGATGAATTATCAGAATTAGGATTAAAATCCACTTTTCCACAATCAGGCTTCTGACACTTTTTGAATGGATGTAGAGGTAAATGGCATAGATAGAAAATTTCCTTAGGATCCTCTAGAACTACCTGTTGATCCCAAATGCCATGCATTGTTTTGATTTTGACACTTTTTGGAATGGGTTTTGAAACATCCATTAGAAAACAGAGCCTGACTGGTAAAGAGGGATTAGAGAAAAAATCCATATCTTGATTTAGAAAAATTCCCAATTTGTTACCAAGAATCTCAATAATGCATGTATCTCTATATTCTAGAGGTAAACCCTGTAAATGAACCCAAAAATGAATGAATTTAATCTTGACACATTTAGGGCTAAAATTCGGAGTCCACAAAGTCGTAGAAAGACCATTTCCCTCACACATCCAGGATTTTTTCCGAAAAACAACATTTCTAGAATCTTTATCAGAAAAAATAACAACAAAATAACCTTCACCTTTATCTAAGAATTTTTTTTTATTAGAGCCATCCCAGGTGTTGAAAACCCAAGATTTTAAAAACTCAAGATCTGGGAGAAAATTCCAAAACTTACCAAGCAAGGCAACATCCTTTAGATCTGCAATCTGTGGCTGAATCATGGAATGAGGCAGTGTAACTTCAACTTGATGAGGAGAATATTGTTTTTTTTTTACCTTTGGTAGCCATTTCTTACCAATGTCTCCATGAGCTAAAGATTTTTTTTTAAGATTGAGCTGACTACGAACAGAATCCATCAGGCCTGAATTGTTAGGGTTACGAAGATCTCCATGAACTGAAGCTTTATTTTTAAAAATGACCTGACTACAACCAGATTCAATCGGGTTAGAAACATTAGGGTTTGAAGCTAGTTTCTTAGGAAAGATTTCCGGAGAAGAAAGAGCAATGGAATTGGGGAATGTAAGAGGATTTGGGGCCAAAAACTTAGGGAAAACGAGAGGGATAGTGTTAGGGAAAGCGGCTAGAGCAAAATCCTGCTTTGGAATGGAGGGAGCCCCCAAAGGCAAGCACTTGTGATTCGAATGACGCCCAGCAGTCACATCAGCCAACAAATGGGATGAAGATGAAGACGATGAAGGGGATTCACAAATGTCAAAAATAGGTTGCTTACCCTTGAGAAGATTTTTCTTAGTATGAGGATTGTGGTGAAAGGGTGGCTTAACAACATGATTATCAAGAACCCACTTCCCATTTTGAAATACAGAACCAGGAGAACCCTTAAAAGCCTTAAAACTAGAAAAAGAACTTTGTCTGCCCGAGAAAAACCTAGATCTAGAAGAAGCACTAAGGTCTTTGTTGGAAAAAGGAAACATTATCGATGTTAGATCCAAACCAAGGAAGCCTAGTAGGGCTAGGAAAACCCTCAAGAAGAGTAGAACAGGAATGAATTTTTGAAAATGATGGATTTCCAAAAAAAATCCTCTGCATCGTACTGTCCATCTTTCCACCACTTTTTTAGCATTTATGTTATAACTATCAAATGAGAAAGTAGGATGATATATTTATGATAAATATAAACTAAAAAAATCAAATGTGTATCATCTAATAATAATTTATATAAAATATAGAAAAAAATGGTAAAATAAAATTGTATTAACTAAAAATCCATATATGCATATAATGTCATATAATGTCATATGTCGGTAAAAGTATAATATATGTACAAGAAAGCCATATAAGCATATCACATATGTTGGTGTAAATAAAGTATTGTACCAAGTTAATTCATTACTAGGGGACTTATTTACATGTTAAGTTTACTCAGGTCCTAGGAATCTTTCTAGAAGGTGTTAGTTGTCATTAGTTGTTATCTTATCTTTTGTCTTGTAACACATGTGACCTAGGTAGTAGTGATAAGTTGTCTCGTGTCATATGATTAAGACACCTGTCATAATCTTATGGCATCTTGTATCTCACCTTGGCTATCTAACCAAGGGGTCTCTACTACATTGTACACACAATCAATATTGAATCATAATTGATAAGAATATAGTTCATTTTTGTCATATTCAGATCTCTCTTTGTACTTTCCATTTGGCCTCAAGATCTTGGTAGGCTATCTCCATGGCCAATTCTAACATGGTATCAGAGCAGGTTGGGTGCCATTGGATGATCTTTTTTTGAAGAGAGATGGGAAATCTTGAAAATTTGAGTATGATCTTCTCTTGCATCGTATGAGATGTGGAGAATCAAAAAATCTTGAAAGAAATACCAGACTTGAGGGGGGTTCCTCTTTGTGGCTCTTTATTGCAAGTTTAAATAGGAGCTTGCTGGTGCAAATATGAGGTCACCATTATGTCTGGAAGGTTAAAGAAAGTTGATTTTTCCTTTTATTTCATCCAAATTAGATATACGGGGCCAAATCTATGAGGGTTTGAAGCTAAAGAGTGGTTTCCATATCCAAAAGGTAGCTGCATTTTTGAACCATTTTGGGTCAAATCTGATCCTTCCATCGTGTCCAAAAGGGCCAAGAACCTTATGATCGACTATCAATTTGTCGAATTTGGAGCAGTTGTCCATTGAGGCAAAAAAAAATTCCCAGGGAGCCATATGGCCCCCCAAGTCGTCATAAATGCGACAGTATAATTTTAGAAAATAAAAAAAATTATTTGTCTTCGAATATTTTTTGGAAAATTTTGTATAAAAAAATTGTATCGGTCAAAATATATTTTCAAAAGTTTTTATAAAAATAAAAAAGGGGCAGATTTAAGTGTCCACAGACAAAATTCTACGGACTAATGTACCTTGTATTGCGGGCGGTACCATGGTGCCATGTGGTATAAAACCACTGGCTCGCTAATTCTGTCGACCTTGCCATCTTTAGCGGCCACAAAAAATTTCAACCAACCGCATTTTTTGTAGAATCCGATCAAAGTTTGAAAAATCCAATGCATAGTTTGCAGAACCCAACCCTATTTAAAAAAATTCGGTGGTCTCATCAAATATCCCGACGTTGTCATGACCAGAGAATATTTCAAAGAATATACTGCCTAAAGTATATTCCGTCCAGAAGAGTATTCCAATAGGAGGGAGTATATTCCATGGTGATGGTCTATAAGTCATCAAATTTAGGCCTGTCAATTGCTGACGTCAGTGCCACATTAGTATTTTCTAAAAAGAAAATTCCCCCTCTCCAATGGAGTTTTTCAATTTTGCAGTCGATTTTCAAAGGCTCATAACTTGCTCATTTTGACTCCTTTTTTTGAGATTTTTTTTTATTTGGGCTAATTTTTTGTGCTCTTTGTAGTGGTGCAATTAGATTTTGGTTTTGGTGTCTAGAGTTTCCAAATTGTAGATTCTCATAGGCGTTGTTGCTTCATCCTCATTTTGGGAACTTCAGGATCTCATATCCATATCTTGCTCCTACGGTAACATTTTTGGGTGCACATTTTTTTTGAAAGTGCATAATTTTTTGTGTATTTCTCAATGGTATGATTTGATTGATCTCATTTTGTACTAAAAATTATACTTAATTCTGTGGCGTATTTTGGCATATGTAAGAACTAATATCAAGACTAGTTTGTCGTTTTTGGCATCTAGCAACTGTAAACACACTAAATATAAAGTGCCAAATCAGATATTCGCTTGGGGGTTTTCCTAATTGAGTGATTTGGGGGGTCTCTTGATTGGTCTATTGTGTGACTAAAGTTGAGGAGTTTAATATGGGCATAAAAATTCATCCTGATGTAATAAGGTTAAATCAATGGAACTTTAAGTCTTGGCAAGATGGAATCCTAACAGATTGTAGGTGGCTTAATATTTTTCCATATCTCTATGGACTAGTTCCTAAACCTTCATCAACATGGAAGAGAGTTGTGTGGGACTTCAAAATAGAACATATCCTAGGAGTAATGGGTTGTAGTTGTGATATTGATACACAACTTTCCATTGATAGTATTGAGATCCCTCGTGACCTTATGACCAAAATTTGGGATTTGTATGGAGACTTGAATGAACCTCCATTCCTAGAGGATCCTATTGCAGATTATCTTGTTCCACTTGCATAGTTTTGACCTATTGATGATAAAATAGTTGAAACACTTGATGATTGGGAAAGGTATGGTAGTTTTGATGACATAGAACCTTCTCCTTCTCCTCCTACAAAGACATATATTGAGACTTCATTTTCTATGTCTCTTAATCCAAATTCAGAGGGTTCATCTTCTTCAAATATGATTCAAAATCTTGAGGCTAAGGTAATCCAGCATTAGTAGAATCATCTACTGTTGTACCTGAGGATGCTTGTGATTCCATAGTTTTGGTTTCTTGTGATTTAGTGCAGTAGGATATTCGTTGTCTTTCAAATTTTGCTACTTTGGAAGGCTTCTTTACAGGTATTTTGAACTTATTTTTTGAGTCTCATAAGATTTGGGAGACATCATCGATGACATTCATCTTCTCTTTGATGGAGAAGATCCTTCTTTAGTTGTTGTGAGGGAACACTTTGACCTTCTTATTCAATATCTTTACATGATCATTCTTTGCAGTTCGACGTGACTGTGGATACTTTTGGACAACATTTGGAGGAGGCTTCTTTGTCTTTGTATTGTGTTCTATATTCATCTCTACTAGATTCTATTTTTTCATCTTTAGCAGTGTGGCCTAGAATGCATGTTTGAAGTGTGTCAGCTTTTGGCATCGACATGGAGACACTAGAGCATGCTTCAAAGATATCATCCATCATCCATCTTACTGACATCTTGCATACATTCTTGGTTTTGTTTCTTCGTAAGGGGAGGAATGTTGTTCGACAAGATTGGATCATCTTCAACATTCAATTTAGAGCTTCTACCATCATTGCAAGAGACTAAACATTGAGGGGGGTTGCATCGTCTCTCTTCTACTTATCTCTTATGGGGGGGTCTTTTTCCTCACATGGGGTTTTATCATTCTCATTCTTCATTGATAACATTTCATTATTGTATTTCATCTCTCTTTTGGGGAGGAGTTTTGTCCCGCTGGGTTTTCTCCTTTTCTCCATTTACAAGAGATTTTTTTTGCATTTGTACATTGGTACCTAACATGGCCTAGTAGTCAGGACCCATCTTTGTGTCATTTGAATAATAATCTTCTACTCCCTAAGTTGCACTTAAGGGGGGGTGTTGGTGTAAATAAAGTCTTGTACCTAGTTAATTCATTACTTGGGGACTTATTTACATGTTAAGTTTACTTAAGTCCTAGGAATCTTTCTAGAAGGTGTTAGCTGTCATTAGTTGTTATCTTATGTTTTGACTTGTAACACATGTGACCTAGGTAGTATTGATAAGTTGTCTCATGTCATATGATTAAGACACTTTTCATAATCTTATGACATCTTGTATCTCACCTTGGCATATAACCAAGGGGTCTCTACTACATTGTGCACATAATCAACATTGAATCATAATTGATAAGAATACAATTTATTCTTGTCATATTCAGATCTTCTCTCTTTGTGCTTTCCATTTGGCCTCAAGATCTTGGTATGCTATCTCCATAGCCAATTCTAACAACATATATGTAATAAAAATAGATATCCTATAGGAATACGATAAATTCATAATGTAATAACTTCCCTCTAGGGGAAGGGAAGAGTTCATGAGCCTTTTTATGTCAAGTGGATGGAGAGGAAAGAGATGATGGTTTCTTGCAAACCCATTGACTTGACTTCCTTTCTTTGAAGCAATACAAATCATACACATTAATATATAAAAAATAAATTATAAAATGACACATAACGTAATAATCACTTACCACAATCTCATAATTACTTTGAAGCAATTGTTGCCTATCTTCATCCATCTAAGGGGAAAGTGCATGAATTGGAATTGTGACCCCCTATGACAAGCATCAAGAAACAAATTAAACTACATATGAATATCATTCAAATTTTCACTAATAGACATGGAATAAAACAACAAATAGAATATGAAATTTACTAATCTATCTCATACCTTTGTTAAAGGCATCAAAGACAAAATTGTTGTGTCAACACCTTCCTCCATTGTGCTATGAATGTCAAGAGGAATATGAATGATGTCATCAAATAAAAATGAAACAACATTATTTTACCAAAATCTAGCAAACATTGTTTTACAAATGTAATTATTAAAATAGCCAAGCTTACCTCAATGAAATATGTATGACCACTCCCACTAACAGGTCTTGATGTCGAAGGCCCATTATCTACTTTCTCACCATCCAATATCAATTTTAATATTACCATTCATATAATAAAAGTATTTGCATGTATTGTATTTATTATTTCTTTAAAAATTACATACTTATGGACTAGGCATGGTTGCATAAGTGGGATCTGAAAGGCCTCCAAACATAGGGTGAACACTCTGACCCTAAATTATTTTTACAATCAATTTAGATTAATTTTCAATTATCATAGATGAATATAGTTAATATTAAATTTCAAAAGGAAATATAGTAAATTTTATTTAAGATTATTCAAATTTACATATCTATCAATGTCAAATGTTGTGCCTAGCATGTCATATGTGAACACCATTTCATCCAATGTGGATTTGTATTGTTGATAGTCATGTGCATCCCTTGATTCCTTAGGCCCATATTCACAAAAATACCCACAATTTTGGCAAGTGTGAATCAAAATTCAAGACCTCAAAGCCTTGCCCTCATCACTATGTGTTAAAGGATTGTTGTGTTGTAACGATGTCTATGTGAGGGATCTAAGGACTATAGAGTGTCCACCTCAACAATCTCCTTCACAATAGAATATATAATGACATGCTCAATATTTGGCCTAGCAAGGGGTCTTTGTATCACTTCTTGGGCATTATGTGCCCCTCTTTATCCTATGTTGATTCCCCACATCTACCGTAGAACTCACACATGTCAAAATATTTTGGTATCTCATTGAGGACAAACTTGCAATAAATTTTCCTCAAAAATGCTATGGCACCTTATTTTTGTTGCATGGAGGATGGTCAAATATTTTCCACCATCTCTCCAAAAAAATTTCCCTTATTCCTTGGTGTTGGAACCCATGGATAGGGAACCTCATACAACTACCATATAGGGGTACATTTATTTGTGGATCAATGAACAATGCACACAAGTCAGATTTAAAAACTATTTATTTTTTAATTATCTGTAGGATAATTTTTTAGAATAAATCTATCTTGATTCTTCTCTCTTGTTTGACCATGTGTTAATTTGACCACTCATGAAATCTATGTGAGAAATGATGGACTCCAACTAATGGTGAGGGTATACTGATATAAGTAGTTCTACTTAAATTTCTCAACCTTTCAATCAAAGTTTGAAGTTATCTTTTATTCTTTTTAATTTTATCAAGGAGGTTTTCTTGTGTCCGAGGAGGATTTCAATGAAATGTTGGAGGAGTTTGTTGAAGTTGTTCTTCATTAGGGTTTTTTGTGAATTGTGAATTAGGGTTTTCATGAATCGATGAGGATTTCTAATTCTTAGAAATTTAATAAAATTGAATAAAAAAAGTCCTAAATTTATATTTATTTTAATTTTACAATACAAAACTAACAAACCTTACCTCCTCAACCTCACAGATGTCATGGCAAGATTTTGATGATGGTTTGGTTGAATTCACATCATGTGTGTGCTTTCTTTTTCTTGTTATCTATTATTTGAAGGTGAGAGACCAAGTTTAAATGAGGCCAGACTCTTCGTTATTTTATTTTTATGTTTCACATATCATGAGTGCATTATAACATGCTCACATTATGTCTTGCATGGACCAAAAAGTGGTTGTGGCCACTTTTTGATCCCCCATCTTTCTACACACACCGTACAATAAAATAAAAATATATTATATTGTAACATAGCTGATATTTAAGAAGATGGCTTAAGGGGACATTCAACCAATTAGTAATTGGCTAAGGGCATGGTAGAAATTATCAATCCATCATAAATTTACTTAATATTATATAAGTCAATAAACTAAATTACAAATTTATTAAACTAAAATAAATTCTAATTCTAATTCAAAAATTATAATCAAAATTTCAATTTTACATGAATCCTAATTCTAAGTTATGGACTCCTAGATTATAGTAAATAATGTATAATAATATTTTATTCTTTTCAAGCAAAGTCATCACTGTTAGACATAAAGGACAACTAAGAGGAGGGTTGAATCGGTTATACATTCAAACATTCAAACCCTCATTAATCCTTAAACTCTTATAAGCCTTCAAACCCTTATCGAGCATCAACAAAAAGTAAACATATGAAACATCAACACAATAACAATCATACACAAGAGAACATGAGATTTACGTGGAAAACCCTAATCAAGGAAAAACTATGGTAAGGATTAAATCACATTTAGATGAGTAAAAACATCTAATATAATAGGCTCACTGCTGGAAGGGCTCACTGCCCAAAAGAGAAGAAAGGCTCACTTCCAAGGGCTCATTTCCCAAAGGACTCACTATTTGGAAGAAAGAAGAATAGAATAAGAATTTTTACAAGGAGGTTCACTACCTCAGAGCAACAAGAAGATCAACCACAAGAACTCTACACCATCTGTAACCTTTGGCTCACTACCTCTAGCAACTTCAGGTTCACTAAAATGTAGACACCTTATGTTCGCTGCATCTGGTAGCCTTAGGCATTTAAGATCACACCTAGATCACAACTCTTGATAAAATTTTGTACCACAACACACCACTCTACATCTCCAACAATTGACCTTTCTTATATATCCTTCACGACCTCAAACAACCTTGTTTAGGTTATCCTTAATGAAATGCATGCACCTCAAATGTGCAACCAATAAATAGGTCAACACCAAACACTTCCACAATGGAAAGAAGTGAAGGTAGACCACACAAATGGTTAACTAGGACCCAAATCTATATTGAGATGCTTCACCATGCTTCCATAATCAACAAACAACTTCCATAATTAGTGCTAGAATGCTAGGCCGGCCAAACCTACACTAACACTAACAAGCAGTTCCACATATGTGCCTCTCTAGTTCTGAAAACAATATGTGGACCACACAACAACACTCCAAAACATCCAAGAATATTCAACACCATTAGAATATTCAGCAACACTGCCACAACCACTTGTAATTGAGAATACTAGCATCCTATGCAACCAGTCACACTACCACAAACATACAACTCACTAACCATCCTTGCGAAACACCTGGACACACAAAAATCCAAAGGATGATAGGTATAGACAATATTAGCATGTTACCAAATCCGCAAGACAAGAAACCTTGATGTGGAGAAATGTGGAGCAATTCCATTTCTCCCAAAAAACCTTCTTCACAGTCCAACACATTATCAAATACATATTCCACTACCGCACAATCTAGAACCTGAAACTTTGAATATAACACCTCTGATCATATCATATAAACCACAGAAGCACATCTTCAACCATGAATAAATACAAAGTACAACACATAACACAACTTTGCCACCTTGCACACTCTCTTATTCAAATTTTCTCTAAAGAACTTGGAAACCAAGTGAACCAACTGCATCAACAACATCACAAACACCTTCTCATCACAACCACATTAGAGATTGCAACAATCTCTCCATTTGTAACACCAAAAATCTCTCCATCTACAATACTTTCTCAACACCACACTAGAGGTTGACATAGGTTGGCATCAATGACAACACTAAAGACAACATAGTGCAACAATATCCATATTGACATCACTGACAACACTACAATAATATCCAACAATCTCCCCCTTTGTCATTGATGGCAACACCAACTCTAAAAAATATCAACAATAAAAGCAACCCTACAATGGCAACACCAACTCACATAAGCAACTCTACATCAATCAGTAATGCAACACTCCCCCTTACTCGGGCATTTCTTACATTTTTTACTACAGCCTTCTCTCCCCTTTTACATCAATTCTTTCCTTGATTTTCAAACTTCACTCTCTCCATGTTTTTTAGACTCCACTCTCTCCCCCTTTGGCATCAATGGAAAAAGACAATACCTGCATACTTCACTTCAGGAAACACCTACAAACTAATTTTTCTCCCATTTACTTCTCTCCACTAATTTCTCTCTACTTCTCTTCATTCTATTGCTCTCTCCCCTTAGGGGCACAAGGTATGATCCCTCTAATTGCACCAACCAAGCACACCACTACTTATTCCCCCTAAGAGGTATCCTTCATCAATCCAAGATCAAGGATGTATCTTGAATAGTTTACCTAGATAGATGCACCAACTCATGCATCTAGTTGAAAGAATGAGGGGCAATAACCCCTAGCTTCTATTGGAGATACTCAAATGTATCTTTTGGAATATCCTTTGTAAAACTGACTGCTATTTGATCCCTTGTAGGCACATACTCTAACTTCACTTCATTCTCTACTACTTTCTCTCTTAGAAAGTGATACTAGATAGAAATATGATTTGTCCTTGAATGCATTACCAAATTTTTGGAAATTTTGATAGCACTTTTATTATCATACAAGATGGGAATAAGTTCATCATATGATACTCTGATATGATTCAATGTCTGCTTCATCCACAACACCTGTGTGTAGCAAGATGTTGTTGCAATGTATTTTGCCTCTGCAATAGATAATGACACTAAATCCTACTTCTTACTCAAACAAGAAACCAATCTACTTACAAGAAAGAAAGAACCTCCACTTGTACTTATTTTGTCATTTGTAAAACCTTCCCAATCTACATTTGTATAAGCACTGAAAGAGAAATTTGTATCCTTGGGATACCATAGACCAAAGTTTGGAGTGCCTTTCAAGTATTTTAATATCCTTTTGACTACTACCACGTGATTCTCTAGGATCTTCTTGAAATCTTGCCACAAGACACATTGTATACATGATATCCACTCTAGTACTAGTTAGATATAGTATTCCACCAATCATTGATCTATACTTGCTTTGATTTGCCTTAGGAGATTCATCTTTTTTTCTCTACTTACAACTAGTAACCAGGGAGTATGTATTGTTTTGGAGTCCTCCATACCAAACTTTTTTAACATTTCCTTGACATACTTTGATTGTGAGATGAAAATAACTTTATCAAATTGATTGATTTGTAGGCCAAGGAAGAAGTTCATTTCCCAAAATGTTGACATTTCAAAATCATTTTGCATCTCCTCTGCAAACTGTTAGAGTAATAAGTTATTATACTTAATTAATTATATCATATTGGTCAATTAATTAAGTCACTTATTCCTTTAGTTTCTTAAACTAAACTTAGGCACATTAATAATTGATTAATTATTAAATGTGCACACTAAGGTTTCATTTAGGGTTTCCCTTTTAGGGTTTCTTGATCTCCTTCATAAGGATTGATCACTTTGTAATAATTGATTCTCAATAATGCATTTTTACTTTCAGGTTTATAGAACATCTTCTTTGGTTTGGCATGTCTTTTGCATGTGATAGGTGATTTAAATATTAATTGCACTAACAGTGATTGCATGTAGGTGATCTTGGTTTCTAACATGGTATCAGAGCCTTGATATGCAACCCCTTCTCAAATTCTAGAGAAAATCATTGCAAAGTTCGTTCGGGGTTCCTCAAGGATTTCATGCCTTGAGCTCATCTATGTGGCATTTTGGATCAGATTGGGCTTCATTATTGGATTCAGAGCACTGGAAAAAGTCATGATTGACTTTTATTTTGTAGATTTTGGTCATCATTTGCCAGATTTGTGAGGGTTTTAAGTTCAATTTTTTTTTGGAAGCTCTGGAGGTAGCCTACTTTTCAAAGCATCTTGGAGCAAAATGGACACCACCATCGCGTTCGCAGTGCCCCAAAACCCTAAGATCACCCTTCATTTTTTCAATTTTGGCGAAGTTGATCCGGCAGGCAAAAACATTTTGCCAGGGAGGTCGTACGGCCTCCCCAGCACGCTTCACGAGCCAAAAATGGCACGAAAATCCAAAAAAAAATGTGAAAAATGGCATTGGTTTTCACACCGCCAGTTACAAAGGTCTCCGCCACCAAGCGGCCACCCGCCCGTCACTCCGTCCAACGGCGCCAGCCGCCAGCCGTCGATCGGCTCATCCGCCCCAGTCGGGTCCCCTTTGCACAGACCGCGGTCATATGGGGGACCGGCCGCCCTTCCAGCACACCCGCGGTCACATGGGCGACCAGGGGCTCCACCCCAGCCTCCTATCCACCAGCCCTTGGTCACGCACAGGACCAAGGGTCGATTTTTTTTAGCCCCCTGGGCTGCCTGTAGGCCAAATTGGCCATTCTGGAGCACTTTCACCAAATCGGGCATATCGTTTGCATATGGAGTCGATTTTTCACAAACAAGATATTGTTGGAAAGCTGATTCCAATTCTGTTCTATTGGTATTGGTTATTTTTCATGATTATGTTCAAGTTTTATATTGCAGGTCCTTGAACTCAGAACTTGTGTTTTTCACTCCGGAGGGCATATCTTTTGACTCGGTGATCCTTTTTTTTCCATTCTTGTGGTATTGAAAAGCTAGTTCAGTCCTCCACACATATCTGAGGTCTATTTTTATTTTTTGTTTATGCATGTTTAGTAATTCTCTCCTTTTTCAATCATTGGGTATTGTAATAAATGAATTGATATAAAGTTCCATCAGGGGGGTTTCTTGCATAATAATTTGATTAGAGTGTGCATGCACTTTGATCTTCATCTTGTTTTGATGACAACTCGCATGGGTTGTAATCTGGTTTCTTAGTTTCTTTTGGCCATATTTTGTCTTAGCTTGACACATATCAGATTCATATCGGATCCATCTCAATTTCAGGGCCACTAAATTTATGGTTAATGTTCCTGAGTCTTTATGGTACTTATTCCCATGGAAGAGTTTTAGTCTTAGTTTGGCATCGGCATCAAGATACATGGCTTCTAGATTCTGTTATCATATCATCTACTATTTCTTTATGGATTCCAGGGTTGTTCCAGTTTGGTGTTTTCGAGTGTTCCGTGGCATCGGGTCTGCTATTGCATTATTATGATTTCGATATGGTTTCTTGTAGACAAAAGTATCTTTCCTTGCTTTCCGAATTATAGTTTCAGTGTTACTCCACAGTGTTCTTCTAGTGCTTCTTTGCAGTAGTCATCTCATTGTAGGGGGGGTTGTCCCATTGGGTTTTCTTTCTCTACCTCATTATTGCATTTGTACATGGGTGCCTGATCAGGCCTTGTTGTCAGGACCCATTCATGCTTTCTTGCATTCATCTTAGTTTTAGGTGCATGCTTATTTATTCTCCCTAAGTTGCACTTATGGGGGGTTGTTAGTGTAATTAATATTTAATTACACTTGCATAACTTTACTTAGGTTTTGCTTAGGTAATAATTAGTTTACTTAATTAATAAGTAAGATTTATTTAGTTGAGTTGATTTTAGGTCAACATTAGGGTTGCATACATTTCTTTTATAAAGCAATTCTCTTATTGTAATTTCTTAATTCTAAATATTATCAATTTGCACATTTCATGCAAAGCTCTGCTTTTTCATTGTTTTTCTCTTCTGTGGAAGGTGCTTAGGTTTGAATGTCTGATCTTGGTTTCTAACACAAACATCTTACACATTTCCTTATTTCCTCCAAAGATTATGTCATCTACATACACAACCACAATCAGGATTTGATCTTTCTCAACCTTGAAATAAATATTGTTGTCTATAATACCTTTTTGAATCCCTATTACAATAGGTACTTATCCAATCTTGCATACCAAGCTCTAAGAGCCTATTTGAATCCATACAATTCTTTCTTCGACCTATAGACCATATAAGAATATTTTGATAGCCGAAAACCTTTTGGTTGTACAATGTACCTCTTCTTCTAACTCACAATTCAAGAATACAAACTTGACATCCATTTGATACACCTTAATATATTTATGTGTTGCAAAATCCCAAAACATCCTAATGGCTTTCATTCTTGTGACCAAAGAAAAAATCTCTTCAAAATATATTCCTTCCACTTGTGAGTAACCCTTACACACCAGTCTAGGCATATCCTTGACAACTTCTCCATTCTCATTCAACTTGTTCCTAAAAAAACCATTTAGTTCCTATCACATTCTTGTTTGTTGGTCTTGGGACCAGTTCCCATGCCCAATTCTTCTTAATTTTCCTCAACTCTTCTTCCATGGCTTTGATCCAACTTTCATCCTTGCAAGCTTCAATTATTATTTTAGGTTCTATCTCAGAAAGTAAACAAAAGTTTACATGTTCTTCTGTCATAACAACTCTTCTTCTTGTCAACACACCTTTTCTCTTATCTCCAATGATTTGATCCTTAGAATTATTCTTCTACATATACTTAGAAGTCTTAGGATTCCTTTCTATTGAATAAAGCGAATACTGAGAGGGGGGGTGAATCAATATCCACTAAAACTTATTGAAAAAACACCTTTAATTACTTGACAGCATAAAGAAGATAAGAGCAATAACAAAACATGAAATTCTACAACACAAGAACACCAAATTTTATGTGGAAAACCCAATGAGGGAAAAACCACGATGAGAATTAACTCACAGTATATATAGTTATATCAATATCGATAACAAAAGAGGCTCACTGCCAGAGACAAAGCTCGCTGCTTACAAGAAATCGCTATCTAAACATGGAGGCTCACTTCCTACAAAAATTGTGTAAACAAAAATGACTAACCGCCAGAGTTGTACTGAGAAGTTACACCACATGTGCAAATTTAGTTTCATGATGCTTAGAGTATTCGCTCACATGAAAATGGACCAGAATTTAAACTCCTATTCGCATACTTTGCTTACCATACACACCCTTTCACATATTTCTATTTTTTCTTTGCATATTTCTTTCTTCAAGCCATCTTGCATATATACCTGATATATTTGCATGCATCAATTAGGTCAGCCTAATTGGATTGAATTCATATTTTCAAAAATGATAACTTGTCGGCTTCATATTCACTTGTGTCATGCAACATCATATCTGTTGGGACCAAGACTAGGTATCACTTATAATCCATAATTCATGTTGGGCTAAAGACTGAATATTAGGTTGTCCTTGATTAACCTAATACCAAAATGAAATCACACAAACTGATGCCAACACACCATCTAATCATATGAACATCTGAGAATACATACATACATGCTTCCAACAATCATAAACCTTTTCCCAAAACCTTCGATCATACGGTTTACCGGAGAGAATATGCGGACCAAAATACTGGAGCAAAATACTGGATGAGATAAGCTTGTTTTGCACACCAATACAAGATACCAAACCACTATGGTGACATCAATGACAATATAAGACATTCTTCCAACAATCTCCCCCTTTGGCATTGGAGGAAACATGTGCAAACAATCCAATTCAAAATCTCTCCTTTAATCTCTCCAAATCTCTCCCCCTTTGACATCAATGGCAAAGGGTGCAAAAAAGATGTAAACATGGTGACATCCGATATTCAAAGATTTAAAATTTTAAAACTTCAAAAAAATTTCAAGCATCCAATCCTCCAAAGTTCTTTCAAACCAGAATAATACTTTTCACCCGGAATGCCTTTTTGTACCTTTCTTTGATAACAGGATGTAATTTCTTCCATTCAAGTACTACAGAGTCCATTCTTGTACACATACTTTCCAATACAACCAATAGTGTTAAAGAGGATGACCAATATGTGGATGAACATTGTTTCTCACAGTCTTCTGCATCAAAGAGTATTTTAGAAAGATGGTCTAACCGGACCTCAACGATTTCCTTAAGAAGCTAGAAGGTCTTCACTACATCATCCCTTTTTCTCTGCACAATGATCATTTCAGCTTGTAGCTCACCAACTCTCCACCTTTGCTTTCCTTCTTTGTCTTCAAAAATATCAAACTTCTTTCCAATGTTGTTCACCTTGGATTCAATTGCTTCAATTCTGCTTTTGAAATTATCTACTGCAATAGGCCACCAAAGACAATACTTGTATATGTCTGACATTTCTTTTATGCACTTCTTTGTCTCCATGATCAATTCAGATAATCTTTGTTTTGCTTTAGAACATCTCATTTCAACTAGAGCTTCCAATCAATGTCCTTCCAAACCTTCAAGCAACATTCTTTCTTCAACTATTTCAACTAAATGTTCAAGTAAGGAATCAAAAACGGTAGATACATCAATACCTTTATGAAGTAGATATTCAACTAAAGCATCATCAATTTTAAGTCTATCAACAGGAGATACCGTACTCCATAAATCACCAATTTTCTTCATTTTTCCTTTTATCAGCATAGTACGGATGTCATCTAGATTCTGATCTAGCTAGAGATTCTTCTTCTTCTTTCTTCTCTTCAGGAATAACAATGATATTTTCAAAGATAACTTTTCTTTTCTTTGACTCCGGAGGGGAATCACTAGTGACAACTTCCAATTCTTTTGATCTGGAGGAAGAACCTTCCTCAAATCGACTCAACATAACTTCACCAGAGCTCATTACATTCTACAAGGATAAGAAAAAAATTTTACACACGCTTGCTTTATCCTCTAAACTTTCCAAGTGCCTGCATATTTGTCTTGCAACAGGAATCCCAGATTCCCACTCAACATCTTTCTTTCCCAATAGCGATTTTAGAAAATAGAGTACCAAGCATGTAAGCAAGGATCCAAAATGAAATGGTTATCCTTTTCCCAATGACATTCATATGTTCTTGATGATATTTTCAAGAATTAGCTTACACAAATCAAACTGCTTGTTTTCCTTCACCATTTTATGTGCCAAATACACAATAATAGCCGAAGTAGAGCTTTCTCGATTTCTGAAATAGATTTTATAAGAAATTTCATATGTAACATACCTAACTGAGGAATCAAAAATAGTGTCGATTAATAGTGCTCAAGGATCTTTGTCAACTCCTATCATTTCCTCTACTTCCTTGTATTTTATAGTTTTTTGTCCAGGAAGTTCTCCAACGATGCACAGTCTGGTAACCGCTTCGATTGCTTCCTTCGAAATAGGATAGGGTTTGTCCAATACAATGCTGCCATCCTTGAATTTTCTTAGAAGGAACAAGATAAAATCTTTATCAACAAACCAAGGGAATTCTCCCCATAAATCCAAACCTAGGGTTTGTAAGTTACGTAAATCGCTCGGTTCCAACCCTAATTTCATCTTCATAATTTTTTGATGATCGAATTCATCCAGCTCGATTCCTTTTAACTTCAGAGGGGTATTCCCACTCGATCCTCTATTAGAAATTTCCATTATAGATCTTAAAAATTCAACAAGAAATTCTTGTATTACCTTCCTTTGTAGCTGCGAGAGAGGGAAATTTTCGTCACTTGCTTTTGGATGTTCACAATGTTCTCTCGAAGGGCTTCAGAAATGCTTCAAGTTGCTCTACAAATCCTTCAAATGTATTTGATGATCAAAATGATTTGTGAAATTTCCTTTATACTTCATTTTTCCCTAACTTACATTAATTACCAAAAAGCTAACAAACTTCTCCTTTCACTCCATTGAGAAACCCTAATTTACTCCGCAAAAGAACATGCTCACTCTTTTTCTTTCGGTTTCTTTTGTAACACTTTTGTCCTATCATTCCTTACAACATATCCACGTGCCAGCACTTGATACACTGTACTTCTGGGGGTTTAATTGATTTTCTGATAAATTTCTCACTAAGACCAGGCTAGGTCTAGTTCTCGAAGGATTCATCTACACCGGATGAGGGTACAGATGCATCAATAGTCTCTGATTCTTCTTTCTTTTCCTTATCTTTCTCATTTCCTACTTAACTTCTTCCTTATCAATCTTTTCCACTAGTTTATTATCTTCCACCTGAGCAGACTACTTTTTCTTTCTATTTTTGCACACCTTTGAGATATGTCCTAGTTTCTTGCAATAGTAACAGACAATATTTCTCTGACTAGTCTGATTTCCATTTGTCTATGTTCTACATTGATTTTCTTTATGTCCAAACATGTTACAATTATAGAAATAGCCATTAAATGATTGATTTATCCTTTTTCCATTGAACCTATTCATCATCATCTTTACTGAAGATTTGCACTCAATAGCTTTATGTCCTATCTTCTTACATGTATAACATTGTCCGGAGAAGGGACCAAAAAACTAATTCAACCTACTTCTACACTCAATTTCCTTATGACCAAATTTATTACATGAAAAGAAAACACCATTAAATAATGAGTACCTTTGTTCATTTAGTTGTCTGATAGGTGATCTCCTTCTAGATTTTCTTCTCTGATTTCCTTTGTCTTGAGTCTTTCGATTGATTATTGGATTTGAGTTTTGCATTTTTTCATCAGCTTCATTACCTAATCCACTTTTTTCTTTAGAAGGTTTATGTCCTGCTATTAATTTATCAAGCTTGGTGGAGCTTGTCTTGAAGTCCTCTTCACAAAATTTTGCTTTCTCAAGTTTTGTTTTTAGATTCATCACTTCCTATTCAAGCCTAGAGAAAACATCAACTTTGCTTTGTATTACTATTTTCAAGCATTCTTCAACTTTCTTTTTTCATCTATCTTCAACTTAAGTCTTGTATTCTCATCATTTTCTTGTTTCAATTCCTCACTCACTTCATTGTATCTTTCTTTGAATTTATTTAATTGCTCTTTCAATTTTCAGACACATTCATTTGCTTCATCAAGATTCTCCTTCAGGTCCTTGTTTTCAATTTCAACCTTGTTCAAGATCTTCAAGGGCAGTCCAGAGCTCTTCTTTGTCCATTTGTTCAATTTGCAGGATCTTCTCAAGTTGTTAGACTTTTCCAGAGGCACCAAGGCTCTAATACCAATTATTGAATAAACCGGATACTAAGAGGAGGGGGTGAATCAGTATCCACTAAAACTTATTGAACAAAAAAATTTAATTACTTGACAACATAAAGCGAATAAGGGCAATAATAGAACATGAAATTCTACAACACAAGAACACCAAATTTTACATGGAAAACCCAATGAGGAGAAAACCACGATGAGAATTAACTCACAATATATATAGTAATATCAATACCGATAACAGAAGAGGCTCACTGCTAGAGACAAAAAGATCACTACTTACAAGGACTCACTGTTCAAACATGAGGCTCATTGCCTACAAAAATTATGTAAACAAAAATGGCTAACTACCAAAGTTGAACTGAGAAGTTACACCACATGTGCAGATTCAATTCTATGATGCTCAGAGTATTTGCTCGCATGACAATGGACTAGCATTTAAACTCCTATTCGCATACTTCACTTACCACACACACCCTTTCGCATATTTCTATTTTTTCTTTGCATATTTCTTTCTTCAAACCATCTTGCATATATACCTGATATATCCACATGCATCAATTAGGTTGGCCTAATTGGATGCAATTCATATTTTCAAAAATGATAACTTGTCGACTTCATATTCACCTATGTCATGCAACATCATGTCGGCTAAGACCAAGACTAGGTCTCACTTATAATCCGCAATTCATGTTGGGCTAAAGACTGAATATTAGGTTGGCCTTGATTAACCTAATACCAAAATGAAATCACAAAAACTGATGCCAACACACCATCTAATCATATGAACATCTAAGAATACATGCATACATGCTTCCAACAATCATAAGACTTTTCCCAAAACCTTAGATCATACCGTTTACCGGAGAGAATATGCGGACCAAAATACCAGAGAAAATACCGGATGAGATAAGCTTGCTTTGCACACCGGTACAGGGTACCAGACCAACATGGTGATATCAATGACAATATAAGACATTATTCCAACACTTTCCAAATCTTCTTCCTCTTCCACTATCATCTCCTTTTCTTTCTCATTATCATCTTCTTCACCTTTGCACGGGGGTTCATTAGATTCATATCCTTCTATCAACACTAAGTTTTGATGTGATTCTTCAACTACTTTGACATTTGCACTTTCAACAATCTTCTTTATCCTTTTGTTATATCAATTGATATTCCTTGCTCTTTGTAGAGTATTAAGGAATATTCCTTTATTTGATCTTGCATCAAAATTTCCTATATTTTCTTTATCTCTCTCGATATAACATTTGCTTCCAAACACTCTAAAATATCCCACGGTAGGAGGTTTTCTATACCATAGTTCATGGGGGATCTTTGAATTGTTCAATCTTGCTTGTCATTTGTTAAGAATGTATACCGCAGTATGAATTGCTTCTTTCCAATAGACTTCTGATAGATTTTATTCCTTCGTCATGGTTCTCGTTGCTTCTTGAACTATTTGGTTCTTCCCTTCCACAACTCCATTTTGTCGAGGAGTCCTAGGAGTTGTAAATGCCTTTTTATCCCATGATATTCACAAAAGCTATTAAAATCATTGGAGGTGAACTCACCACCTCTGTCAGACCTCAAACATTTGATTTTAAAATCCATTTCATTCTTAACCATAGACTTAAATGCTTTAAAATTTTCTAGATCTTTTGATTTTTCTTTTAGAATTGCTACCCAAGTCATTCTAGAGTAATCATCAATCAACAACATAAAATACCTATCACCTTGAGAGCTTATTATTCTATTAGGTCCACATAGGTTTGTATGCACCAACTCCAAAGGTCCTATAATAGAATATTCCTTAGTTTTGAACCTCTTCTTTGTTTGCTTTCCAAATTGACACTCTTTGCAGATTGCATTGATAAGCTTTGTAATCTTTGGCAGATCTCTCACAGCTTTAGTAGAACTAATCTTTACTGGGCTATCAAAATTTATGTGACCCATTATTCTATGCCATGGCCAACTTTCATTGATTTGAGACATAAATCACTTAACATCACCACCTTTGAGCTAACAAATATTTCCTTTTGTCCTTGTTCCAACTGCAACTAATATTTTAGAGCTTCCTTTTTTGATTTCACAACCATTATCTTGAAACACCAAATTGTATCATTTGCTACACATTTGTCCTACACTGAGAAGATTATGCCAGAGACCCTTGACATAAAGAATATCATCTATTTTATTCTTGTCACCAAAACTAATTAAACCTTCTCCATAGATCTTAGTAGATGTATCATCACCAAACTTAACAAGACCACCATCATATTTTTCAAGGTTAACAAACTTACTCTTATCACTTGTCATATTATTTGAGCATCCACTATCAATTATCTAGTAGTTTCTCTACTCTCTTGTATGAAAATCAGTTAGCATAGTTCCTTCAATATTGTGACCTATTTTCGGAGCAATTTCATTCATACGTATTTCAAAATTAGTAGAATTACTTCCAACATTTAAAACCATAAACAAAAATTCATCACTTCCATCATCTAGATAGTTTGATTCATCATCATCAGACACACTACTATCATTTTTAGCATAATAATTCTTCTTGACATATTTACTGTTATGATCCTTATGTTTGTCATTTGTAACTTTGATTGGACATTTAGAAGCATAATGACCTATCTTTCCACAATTGAAACACTTAAAGGGTAACTTGCCTCTATATTTGACAATGCCCTTTTTTCAATCTTCTTACAAAGTTTTCTTCCACCTCATCAAGATCATCTAGATTCGGTTCATCATCTTTCTTGTTGACTTTAAAAACATTTTCTTTCCTTGGAGCATCTTAGTCAAACTCTCTTAATTCAAAAGCAGTTAAAGCACCAAACATTTGATCTATAGAATACTGATCCAAATTCTAAGCTTCCTCAATAGTGGAAACTTTAGCACTATAAGCTTTAGGAAGAGTTCTCAATACCTTTTTCACCACTTCACTTTCCTCTAGATTTCCATCGAGACTGTTGATGGTATTGACAATTTCATCCAATCTGAGCATGTAGCCAACAATATCTTCATCTTCTGACATTCTTTAGGGTTTCAAATTTGGCTTTGAAATTCTACATCTTTTCTTGCTTGACCTTATCATCTCCTTCATAAATGCTCTGCAACTTTATCCAGATCTCTTTAGCAGTTTTGAGGCTTATCACCTTCACAAGTTCTAAATTAGAAAGACCATGCAAGATAGCATTCCTTACTTTTCCATTATTCTCATAATTCATGATCTCATCATCAGTTGTCAAAGGAGTAGTAGGCATAGTCTGTCCATTTTTAACTAACTTCCAAACACCAAATCCTAATGAGAAGAAAATCTCCCATCCTAGCTTTCCAAGATGCATAGTTTGTTCCATCAAACAAAGTTACCTTGATACCATTCATGTGTGCCATCCAAATATACCTCAAGTGGTTAAGCTTCTTCCAAGGAACCATAGTTTCAATACCAATTGTTAGACACATAAGACAACTAAGAGGGGGGTGAATCAATTGTACATTAAAAAATTCAAACCTTCATTAATCCTTAAACTCTTATAAGCCTTCAAACCCTTATTAAGGATAAAAAAAAGTAAACCTATGAAACATCAACATAATAATAGTCATACATAAGAGAGCAAAATATTTAAGTAGAAAACCCTAATCAAGGAAAAAACATGATAAGGATTAACTCACATATATATGAATAACAACATTGAATACAATAGGCTCACTACCCAAAAGAGAAGAAATGCTCACTACCAAGTGCTCACTTCCCAAAGGGCTCTTTCCAAAATAAAGAAGAATAGAAGAAGACTATTACAAGGAGGTTCACTACCTCAGAGCAACATGAAGTTCCACCATAATAACTCTACACCATCTGTAACCTTTGGCTCACTACCTCCAACAACTTCAGGCTCACTAAAATGTAGATGCCTTTTGCTCACTACATCTGGTATCCTTAGGCATTTAAGCTCACACTCAGATCACAACTCTTGATCATATTTTGTGTTGGTATGTAATTGAGTTACAGTAGCATAAGAAAATGTGATTATTCGCGATATTGTAATATGGTTTTACACTGGTTAATGAAATCATTGGATGGATGCGGTTTGGTGGATGTAGCCCACATTGGGTGAACCATGTTAAATTCTTTGTGTTATTTTTCTGTGTGTTTTATTTCTGGTTTATTTGATAAAATCTGCATTTAGCTTTTAGATATCTACCTTTGAAAACCTAACAAGTGGTATCAGAGCGGGTTGTTTTTCGATTATCGTCTGCAGGAAATTCTCACGGTTGAGTGGGAGTCTCATGGTTAAGTGGGAGCAATGGTAGATGAGGGTAAGTTGAAGGTTGATAGGTTCAATGGGCAGAAATATCAGGTATGGAAGATGCAGATGGAGGACTATCTCTATCAGAAGGATTTATGGTGGCCATTGGAAGGGAAAACCAAGAAACCTACAGTAATGTCGGATGAGGACTGGGATATTTTGGACAAAATGGCACTTGGCAGTATTCGCTTATGCCTGGCACAATCGGTGGCGTTCAATATTACAACAGCAAAGACAACTCTAGAGTTGATGGAAACCCTAGCAAAGTTATATGAAAAGCCTTCCGCTTCAAATAAGGTATTTCTTATGAAGTGTTTATTTAATATGAAAATGGTAGAAGGTGGATCAGTTACTGATCATTTGAATGAATTTAATATGGTTACCAGTCAATTAACTTCTGTAAAAGTTAACTTTGATGAAGAAGTTAGGGCTCTTTTGATTCTATGTTCTTTGCCTAAAAGCTGGAATAGCTTGGTAATGGTTGTTAGAAATTTTGTTTCTGGTTCAAATACATTGAAATTTGATGATGTTGTTGGTGTTATTTTGAGCAAGGCAATTCGTAGGAAAAGCTCAGGTGGAACATCCACATCAGGCAATGTTTTGAATGCAGAAAGCAGGGGCAGAACAAATGAGAGATGAAACAATTTTGGGAGTCGTGGGAAGTCACGAGGAAAATCAAGGGGCAGAAGGTCCCAATCTAGAGACAAGAGGGATTGTTGGTACTGTGGTAAGCCAGGGCATGTAAAGAAAGATTGTTGGTCTCGAAAAAATAAAGGAGACAAATAGGAAGGAAATAAAGAGGCAAATGTGGTAAGTAATAAATCTGATGAGGATGCTTTGATTCTTTCTCTTGATAATGCTGATGATTCTTGGGTGTTAGATTCAGGGGCTTCATTTCATGCTACGCCCCATAGAAATTATTTTCTTGATTATGTCCAAGGGGATTTTGGGCTGGTTTATTTGGGAGATAATGAACCCTGTCAAATTGTTGGAAAGGGAAGAATCAAGATCAAGTTGCAGAATGGGAATCATTGGCTACTACATGAGGTAAGGCACGTTCCAAAGCTAAAAAGAAATTTAATTTCAGCAAGGCAACTAGATGATGAAGGTTGTGTTGTTACATTTAGTGATAAAAATTGGAAGGTTACAAAAGGTGCCTTAGTAGTAGCAAAAGGTGTGAAAGTAGGCACCTTATATCTTTGTACAGGTCATACTGTTCCTTCTACTTTAGCTATTGCAGATAAAAATCAATGTTCAGGAACAGTTGCTGCAGTTCAGCAGGAAGAAAATCAGATAGTTGCTGCGAATTCTGAATCAGCACTATGGCATAACAGACTTGGGCATATGAGTGCAAAAGGTATGAAAGTACTTCATTCAAAGAATGTTTTACCAAGTCTAAAATGTGTTAATATGGATTTCTGTGAAAGTTGTGTTTATGGAAAACAAAAGAGAGTTAGTTTTCTCAAGGATGGGAAACAAAAGAAAGATGAGAAATTGGAGCTTGTGCATACGGATGTATGGGGACCAGCTCAGGTATCTTCTCTCGGTGGCTCTCATTATTATGTCACATTCATTGATGATGCAACTAGGAAGGTATGGATTTATTTCATTAGGCAAAAATCTGATGTATTTGAAACTTTTAAAAAATGGAGAAGCTTGGTTGAGAATGAGACAGGTAAAAAGTTGAAATGTCTCATATTTGATAATGGTGGTGAGTATTGCAGTAAAGAGTTTGAAGATTATTGTTCTCTTAATGGTATTCATAGGCAGAAAACAGTTCCAAGGACTCCACAAGAAAATGGAGTGGCTGAGCGTATGAATAGAACAATAATGGAGCGTGCACGAACTATGAGATTGCATGCTGGGTTTCCTTTAAACATGTGGGTAGAGGCTGTAAACACTGTTGTTTATTTAATTAATAGAGGTCCAACTAATCCTTTGGGTTGTGGTATTCCAGAGGAAGCATGGATAGGTAAGAAGGTGATTTATTCTTTTCTGAAAACCTTCAATTGTGAAGCATTTGCACTTGTAGATTCTGAAAATAGAACCAAGCTTGATGCAAAATCAAGGAAATGTATATTTGTTGGTTATGGCATTGATGAATTTGGTTATAGGCTTTGGGATTTTGAAAATAAGAAAATTGTGAGAAGCAGGGATGTCATATTCAATGAGAAAGTGTTGTACAAAGATCAGTTGCAGCAGCATGAGAAGAAAGAAAATGATTATGCAGTGCTGGATGATACTCCAAACAATGAAGTTTCAGTGGATCCTCATGCTCCGCAACAACAACAACAAGAAATACCACAAACTCTAGTGAATGTTAGACGATCTTCAAGGTTAAGTAGACCTCCATATAGATTTTCTCCCTCTTTGTACTCTATCTTATTAACTGATGCTGGTGAACCAGAATGTTATCATGAAGCTATGCAGATGGATACCAAGGTTCAGTGGGAGCATGGAATGGAAGAAGAAATGGACTGCTTGCTGAAAAATCAGACTTGGGAATTATGCAAGTTGCCTGCAGGTAAAAAGGCTTTAGAAAACAAATGGGTTTATGGGATGAAAGAGGAGGATGGAGGTAAGAAAAGATTTAAATCCGGATTAGTTGTAAAGGGATTTGCACAGAAACAGGGTATTGATTTTGATGAAATATTTTCTCCAGTTGTTAAAATGACCTCTATTCGTACTATGTTAAGTATTGTGGTTGTTGAAGATTTGCATTTAGAACAGCTTGATGTTAAAACTGCCTTTCTCCATGGTGATTTGGAAGAGGAAATTTATATGGAACAACCACAAGGATTTGAGGTCAAAGGTAAGGAGAAACTAGTGTGCAGATTGAAGAAAAGCTTATATGGCTTGAAGCAAGCACCTCGACAATGGTATCTTAAATTTGATAGTTTTATGGCTGAGCAAGGTTACAACAGGTGTAATTCAGACCATTGTGTTTATTTTAAGATGCTAGGTGAAGATAGCTACATTATTTTATGTTTATATGTTGATGATATGCTTGTAGCGGGGTCTAACATGGATCACATAAAGGAGTTAAAACAACAGTTAGCAAATTCATTTGCTATGAAGGATTTGGGGGCAGCAAAACAAATCCTTGGTATGAAGATTACAAGAGATAGGAAAAATGGGAAATTGTTTTTATCTCAGGCTGATTATGTTAAAAAGGTGTTGCAGAGATTTCATATGGAGAATGCAAAAGCTGTCAGCACACCTTTGCCTAGTCATGTAAAATTGACTAAGGATATGTGTCCAAAGACACAAGAGGAGAAAGAAAAAATGTCCAAGGTACCATATGCTTCAACTGTAGGTAGTTTAATGTATGCCATGGTATGCACGAGTCCAGATATTGCACATGTTGTAGGAGTTGTTAGCAGGTATATGAGTAATCCAGGAATTGAGCATTGGAATGTTGTGAAATGGATCCTCAGGTATTTGAGAGGTACATCAGATAAATATTTATGTTTTGAGGGATCTAATACAAATTTAAAAGGCTATGTTGACTCAGATTTGGCAGGGGATATTGATACCAGGCGGAGTACCATAGGTTATGTATTTACCATTGGTGGGACAACAGTCAGTTGGATTTCTCGGTTGCAAAAGGTGGTTGCTTTATCCACCACAAAGGCAGAGTATGTGGCTGCCACAGAGGCAGCAAAGGAGATGATATGGATGCAACTTTTCATGGAAGAGTTGGGAAAACAACAGGCTGGAAATTACTTGTTCATAGACAGCAAGAGTGCTATACATCTTGCAAAGAATTATGCCTTGCACTCTAAAACCAAACACATATAGTTGAGGTATCATTTCATTTGGTCAGTAATGGAGGATGGACAGGTAAAGCTGGAAAAGATAAATACAGATGTAAATCCAGCTGATATGTTTACTAAGGCGCTGATAAGGGAGAAGTTGAGCTCCTCTTTAGCTTCGGTTGGCCTTCAAGGTTGAATTAAAGTATAACAAAGCAGTAAGGTCCAAGGTGATTATTTCCAGTGGGAGCTGTAAGTGCAGCGGTGTCGTCCAGGTTCAGTCTCCAAGTGGGAGATTGTTTTGGTGTGGAGCCTGATCAGTCTCCAAGTGGGAGATTGTTGGTATGTGGTGATTGATCATCGTATATTGTACACTCTTCATGTATCCTTATATAACCAAAAAGGGAAAAATCACCGAAAAGGGGAAAACCCCAACTTTGTATAACCCTAATCCGGAAGCTTCTAAAAAGCGGGTTATAAGGGGTTTGTAATTGAGTTACAGTAGCATAAGAAAATGTGATTATTCATGATATTGTAATAGGGCTTTACACTGGTTAATGAAATCATTGGATGGTTGCGGTTTGGTGGATGTAGCCCACATTGGGTGAACCACGTTAAATTCTCTGTGTTATTTTTCTGTGTGTTTTATTTTTGGTTTATTTGATAAAATATGCATTTAGCTTTTAGATATTTGCCTTTGAAAATCTAACATTTTGTACCACAACACACCACTCTACATCTCCAATAATTGAACTTGCTTATATATCCTTCACGACCTCAAACAACCTTGTTTAGGTCAACCTTAATAAAATGTATGCACCTCAATCGTGCAACCAACAAATAGGTTGGCACCAAACACTTCCATGGTGGAAAGAACTGAAGGAAGACCACACAAAGGGCTAACTAGGACCCAAATCTATACTAACACACTTCACCACACTTCCACAATCAACAAAAAACTTCCATAATTAGTGCTAGCATGCTAGGTTGGACAAACCTACACTAACACTAACAAGCAGCTACATACACACCTCTCTAGTTCTAGAAACAACATGCGGGCCACACAACAACACTCCACAATATCCATGAATATTCAACACCATCAGAATATTCGGCAATATTACCACAACCACCTGCAACTTAGACTACTATCTTCCTATCCAACCGGTCACAATGCCACAGACATACAATTCACTAACCATCAAAGGAAGATAGGTACATATAATATTAACATGTTCCCAAATTCACAAGACAAGAAACCTCAACACGAAGAAATGCAAAGCAATTCTATTTCTCCCAGACAACCTTCTTCATAGTCCAACACACTTCCAAAACACATATTCTACTATCACACGATCCAAAACCTCAAACTCTGGATATAACACCTTTGAACACCTCTGATCATCTCATCCAAACCACACAATCACATCTTCAACCATGAAGAAATGTGGAGTACAACACAAAACACAACTCTGCCACCTTGCACACTCTCTTATTTAAATTTTCTCAAAAGCACTTGGAAACCAAGTGAACCAACTGCATTAGCAACATCACAAATACCTTATCATCACAATCACATTAGAGATCGCAACAATCTCCCCATCTACAACACCAACAATCTCTCCATCTACAACACTTGCTCAACACCGCACTAGAGGTTGACATAGGTTGACATCAATGACAACACTACAACAATCTCCAATAATCACACATAAAATTTACATGTAGTGACAAATGAATAAGTAAATATTCATATAATTAATGCAAGTAAGTAAATTAACTATAATTACATGATTTTTAACTATAAATACAATCAAAAAATTATAATAAATTAAGTTATAAAATTAATAAAAATTTATTACATTAAAGTGATGCCTAGCATATAAAAATCTAATGTGTTGTCATGTGTTGAATATACAAGTAATTACAATTATGCCAATTAGTTCTAGGAGACCTTAAATAAAAATGGTAAAAGGTGTAATAAAAATAGGAGCACAAAGTCAAAAAAGAAATATTTATCTACAAAAAACGAGTGAATTATTTCTATTGTAACATGTTTTATAGTTAAGGGGATGGCTTAAGGGGCATTCAACCAATTATTAATTAGCTAAGAACATGGTAGTAGTTACCAATCCACTATAAATTATTTAATCTTAAATAAGTTAATAAGATAAATTCCAAAGTTATTAAAGTAAATTGAACTCTAATTCTAAGTCAAAATATATAATCAAAATTACAATTACATGAGTCCTAATTCTAAGTTCTAGAATCTTATATTATAGAAAATTGTATAATAAAATTTTCTTCCTTTCAAGTGATGCCATCACACATAAAATGTACAAATAGTTATAATCATATCATATAATTGAAGGAGACCTAAAATAAAAATGATAAAAGTATAATAAATAAGTAAATATGCATATAATTAGTGCAAGTAGTTAAATTAATTATAAATACATGAGTCCTAACTATAAGTTAGGTGAAAAATTATAATAAATCAAGTTAGAAAGTTATAATATAAATTCTTTACATTCAAGTAATGCCTAGCATATGAATATTCAATATGTTAACACATGTTGAATGCACAAGTAATGGCAATCATGTCAACTAGTTGTAGAAGACCTAAAATAAAAATGATAAAAGGTATAACAAACATAGGAACACAAAGCCAAAAAATAAATATTTATCTATGAAAAAAGAATGAACTACTCTATTATAACAGATTTTATAGTTAAAGGGATGGCTTAAGGGGACATTCAACCAATTAATAATTGTCTTAGGGCATGGTAGTGATTATCAATTCAAAAATAAATTTACTCAATCTTAAATAATTTAATAAATTGAATTCCAAAGTTATTAAAATAAATTAAACTTTAATTCTAATTACAAATATGTAGTCATAATTATAATTACATGAGTACTAATTCTAAGTTCTAGACTACTAGATTATCATAAATTATATAGTAAAATTTTCTTACTTTCAAGCGATGTCATCACACATAAAATGTAGAAGTAGTGAAAATCATGTCATCTAGTTGTAGGAGACAATTTAAATGATAGAAAAAATATAATGAATAATTAAATATGTGTATAACTAGTGCAAGTAAGAAAAGTGACTATAAATACATGAGTCCCAATTATAAGTTAGATGAAAATTTATAATAAATCAAGTTAAAATTACAATAGAAATCACTTAAATTAAAGTGATGCCTAGCATATGAAAATCTAATATGCATTATCACATGTTGAATGCATAAGTAGTGAAAATCATGCCAACTAGTTGTAGGAGACTTGAAAATGATAAAAGGTATATTGAACATAAGAACACAAATCCAAAAATAAAATATGTATTTACAAAAAAGAGTGAATCTTTCTATTGTAACATGTTTGATAGTTAAGAGAATGGATTAAGGGGACATCCAACCAATTACTAATTAGTCGTGTATGGTAGTAATTATCAATCCACTATAAATTTACTCAATCATAAATAAATTGCTAAATAAAATGTCAAAGTTATTAAAGTAAATTAAACTTACCTAATTTTTGGAATGTAGTTAGGGGATGGCTTAAGGGGAGTTGAGAGGATATATTATGAGTTGACATCGAAATCTTAATTTTTTTTAATAAAAAATAGTTTATATAATATGTTTGCATGGGTTAGAATTTATCTCCATTATATCTTACCATAAAGATTATCCAATATACTTCTTTCATTTTTAAAAAAATATTTTTATTTCCACTCTTATAAGTGATTTCATTTTTAGTTTTTGTTTTCATGTTTCTAATAGTAGAATTTATATCATGTTTATATCCAACTTCATTTAAAAAACTAATATCATTATCATTGAGTGTAATTGAAGACTTAGATTTATTTCTATAATCACCTCATTCATGATGTCTTCAAATAGTCATCAAATTTGATGCTTCAACATTCTTGATTTCTTGAATCATCACTCTCTTATCTATTTGTTATTTATCCTCCTTCTCTTGATGTACTTCAAGCTATTTAGTTGTCATGAGGTCCCTTTTTTCTTTTTTGTTGACATTCTTTTATCCCATTATCCCATAATTACTAAACTCTCTTGATAAAATTAACAAATTCTATTTAATTTATGTTGAGATCGATCCCTCCTTAAGCTTTCTAAATTACAAGTAGATGTAGACCTTTTTTCTAATATCTCACATGTGTTCGATTCATTTTTTATTTTATTTTGCTAAAAAATAGTTCTTATGCTTGATTTCACTTGAAAATTCTCCTTATGAGTGAATCCCTTTAAAAGTTAAATATGATATAGATTCCAAAGAGATGCATCTTAGAGACATGCATAAAAGATTGTAGAAATAATCATTATTAGGCCATACTCATAAAATACAAAAATTGTAAAGATGCAACCATTGTATGTTTTATTTTAAATAGAATAATAATGGATATAATGTACTTATTGTAAATCGAATACGTATTTATGTTTAGACTATGTACTTGTTTCTTTTTTAGAATAAGTACCTATTTAGAAGCAGATATGCATTTTATAAAATTTTAAATTTTAAATCCATGATTTTGCTTTGGTTTTAAGAGGCTTGGAAACCAAACCTTTTGTTTTGGACCTACAAGTATAATATCATGTTAACATCAAGAGTAAAAATTGATTGTAGCATTATGACTAATGGTTTTTTTCAAAAAAAATGAACCAGTAGATGACAATGTCTAGTTTTTAAATGTGTAATTTTTTTACTATCAAAGATATTTTTCTATTTTTTAATTAATTTTTAAGGAAAGAGACTCATAAACTGAAATGACATATATTACTATTTTTTAATAACCATTTATTTTAATTTGTTTTAATTGTTTAAGCAATCTAGAAATCATTATCTACAAAATAAAAAATCATGTTACAATTAGTTTTGCTCAAAGTACATGTTAATTAAAGACATGCAATTTCTACAATACATAAAAATTAAATTTACAACTTATGGATTAAATTGTGTGAGTAATCTTAATTTCACCAAAAAAATAATTTAAGTTACATTACATGGTATATCATTAGAATGATAAGAAAGAGAAAAGAATAGAAAGATGTATAGCAGACTAGCTAGCTTGTTAAATAGATGAGATGAGGGAGACTTAAAAATTAATGCAATTGATTTGATTGAGAAAGTGAAAAATAGGTCAATCATTAATAATTGAGAGAGAAAATATCAAAATCTTAAAACAAAAGTACAAAGAGACTAAACTAATAAAGCAAGAAGTTAGAAATAATGAGGAAAGAATGAAAACAAAAAGAAATAGGAAATTAGTAAAAAAAAATGAAAAAAAAAAAGATACAAAGGAATGGATGGCTAATAAATGATGAAAAAATAGGGGTAAAAATAAATAAATAAAGAGTAAGAAGAAATTCTAAAAAAAGAATAATTATAAATAAAGGAGATGAGGGAAAGGAAAGATTAAATGTAAATAGATTGGAGAGGATAGAAATATTTTTAAAATGGGAGAACAACAAGGAGGAGATAAAAACAAGACAAAGCTAGAAGAAAACTAAAAACGAATACTAAAATTGTGAAAAAAGATTAGGAATGTGGAGGAAAGAAGAAAAGGTTAGCAAGACAAAGTTAGGTTAAAGAAATATTTCTCACACAATTTAATCCAAAAGCTAAAAATTCAATCAAATTATGTTGGTCGTACATGAAGGGCTTTAAAAAACACAAATTAAGGTCAATAAAAAATTTAAAAATTACAAAAAAAATATCATAACCAAAATTTACCATCATAAGTATCTTTCCACAAAATAAATTAGAAAAATAGTTTCATTTAGATAAAATTATGTTGGTCATACACATGCATGTTGTGGCCCAAAACATATGTTTTATAAAAAGACACTTTTGTACATCCTATACAAAATTATATATTTTATCATATAGGTATTATAATAAATTACATTTTAAAAACTATAAACAAAATCTTACATTTCATGTTTTTACACCATTTTAATATTATGTGTAAGTGATTCAAATTTTTACTCCAACTATGACAAACTTTAAATTTTAGGGAAAAGACTTCCACTTTTTTATCAGATAGTGAACCCAACTTCTTGCACTCACCCCCCAACTCATTTAATAAGAATTGTCAAAGGTATGAGAAGATGAACTTTGCTTTAGTATTTTTATGTCACCGGGATCTTGTTTGATGCCACTAAAAGAGAAAATTCCTAGACAGTGATTGGAAATTTTTAATTAGTTGGAGGGATAAATAATCAATAACAATTCAACCAACCATATAATTGATCAACCATTCAATATTAGTAGGCTAGCTACTTAACTATAAGTATACGATTAACATAGTCAACTAATAACAATAATGACATTTAAATAATGCATATATGAAATAAAAATATCTAGATCTAGTTGCAAAACATTTTGAAAAGATGATTAAATTCAAATAGGGGTCATGAATCTTCTCCAAACCTTTTGCTACAATAATCAAACCAAAAGAGCAATGACATTTTTCTAGACTTGACTTGTTAATATAATAACTACAACAACAATAATAAGAATAATAATAATAGATATCTAAGTTAATACATCCAATAATTTTTTTAAAAAAATTGGCCTCAAAGAAACCCAATCACATAGAATGAGGTAAAAAAAGACCAAATATTGTTGCAATAAATGTAATAGACGAAGGGATTTATGCCATTAAGCATGCCAAAATATAAACAATGAATTTAGAACAGTAAATAAAATCTAAACTATACTAGATTCCTATCATAAAAGCAATTGCAAACCTCATATTGAATGCTATCTCCTTTGTTTGAGAAGACTTGCTCATGCTATGGTGGATTATGGCTACTCCACCATTATGCAAGATTTGACTTTCCATATAATTTTGTGATTATTTTTGTAATTTTTGTGTATTTTCTATGTATAGATTTGAGGCATAAATGATGGATTTTATATATTTTTAGATTAAAAAATTACTCGTTGGGTTTAATTTGATCAAGTTTGGAAATTTAGAAATTTGTTTGAGTTTATTGACTTGATTTATTTTTACTATGTAGTTAACTAACTTTTAATCGATGAGTTTTCATTTTTAATCATAAACTCATTAGATAATGACATGTGATGACATGGAATAGATAACTAATTTGACTAATTAGTTAAGTGGTTTGATTTAGAGTTAACTAATTTTTGATTGATGAGTTTTCATTTTAAATCATAAGCTCTCTAAATAATGGCACTTGATGACATGGAATAGATAACTAATTTTATTGATTAGTTAAATGGTTTGGTTTAGAGTTAACTAATTTGACTAGTTAAGTGATTTGATGTAGAGTTGACTATCTTTGAACGATGAGTTTTCATTTTAAATCATAAGCTCGCTAGATAATGACTTGTGGTGACATGGAATAGATATGAGTGAGGATAATCAATTTTTTTATTTTTTTAAAGTTATTTATGTATACATGTATTAATTAAGAATTAATTAAGTAATTAATAATTATTAATATCATGGGTGATGTTAGTGGGATTAATTAATTAATATGATGCAATAATTAGTTTGCATGAATTTAATTAGGAATTGACATGATGTAATAACTAATTAATTGAGAAAATATAGTTAATTAATCAATGTGGTGTAATTACAAAATAACATGGTGATTTCAAGTTCTTGCGACATTAGAACAACAAATGACAATAGATTAACAACAACATTAGGGTGGCATTATTATGGTGTGTATATTAGATCTACTAGAATATTGATTCCAACTAAAATAGATGAAAAGGATAAAGAGTTTCCTATCATGAACCATCTACAAGATTTAATTTAGATAACATAATATTTTTTAATAAAATTTCCGACATATAAAATTCATTCAGTAATATACACCATTGCAAACTTCTATAATTGAAAGTACGACAAGAATAAATCAATGACTCATAAAAAAACTTACTAAAGATCAATTATTAAATGAAAATACTCAAAACCATAAAAATATATTATTTTTATTGGAATAAGATTGTTAATATATATATGTTTTTCAATCCTCAACATGATGATTTATGCACCAAATTCCCATAGATGCAATTAAAATCGTATTTAAGTTCCAAATGACTTTAACATTAAAGCATTAAAAAGTTCATAGTGTTAATCCCAAAAAAATATATATAAAATACAATAAGTTATGACATGATTTAATGCGAAGGACTTTTAATGTGAGTGGGTTCATGTACGGAAAATAATGTTAGTAATTAATGATGTGATGTATGAAAAGCTGAGACAAGACAGTCGTAATTCGAGGTGGCAGCTTTACACACTTTCAATATCTCTAGATGGGCAGTGGGCCCTTCAATAAAAACTTTTATTTGGAAGGGAGAAAAGGGACTAAAATTACTGGTGTCACATTCCCTAGTCCATAGGGAAAGTACTTAACATTAAAGGAACTAAGATATAGTTAATGGGCATATATAATATTAAAAAATGATTTGAATCAAGTTTGTATTTGTGGATTTGAATCTAATGGTTAAAAGGGTTTGGAGATTGAGACAAATTTTTGGGGATGAGTGATAACTAGATTGAGATGCGATGTCGTTTTGAATCAAATTCACACAAAAATATGTTATTTGAAGACTAGTTATTGTGTAAAAGAAACCCAAGTCGACATGGGTCCAAATATTAAAAAAAAGGACATAGGTGTGCAATTTTTAGATCATTTTTGTAATCATAGATTTAAACTTCAAACTTTTAAATTTCAAATTTCAAATTTGTGTCTCAATTATATTTTAATTTTACTGCTATGAGTTGGTCTAATGCACATATGTGTTGATCGGTGTACTATGTTATGTTTAAAGCATTTACTCTTTTATATAGAGATTATCAAGGACAACCTGGGACTCATTTAAGAGCATTTGGTGAAGCTTCATAGTAGCATTATTATAGCACTATATCATCATACATCATCCTAAGTCTAGTAGTTGCTCGCTTGCTATCTTTGATCCATGTTCTACAGTCATTAAATTAGTCCAAAAATGGTATAATTAAGGAGAACATAATCCTTAAAATTTAGCAAATTTCTCATAAGTGTTTGTAAACACTACCAATCCTTAAATTAAAGACAATATATTTTCATAGCTCATGATGTTGTGTAATGGTGTTTTTGGATTTGATTGTGTTGAGTTTTTCATCAACGTTTCAATCATACTCCATGATCCATCATCAAGATACAAATAGCAAGAGAGTAGAATCATATGTGTATTCCAATGATGGATCATGGAGTATGATTTGAAATGTTGATGATAAAAACTTGACATATTCAAATCCAAAAATACCATTACACACCACCAATTCTTTCCAAAATTCAAAATCCAAAATATTGAAACAAGTAAATTCTAACAACCAATTTTCTACTAGTTCATTCCTATTGTTACGAGTTTAGGGTTCACACCATATCGTTTCCATAAGTGTAGATTTGAATTAGCGTGAAATACAATCAATGTGGAGAATTTGACACAAACATCCAAAAAAGTCCTAAAGATTCAATATTTTGACAAATCAATTCTTGAAATCTCCAATATCGTTTTCACACCTTTTGAAATTCAGTTAAACGTCAAATTTACATTTATTTTCATATTTAATTTAATATTTATTATTTCCAATTCCAACATATTTACCTTAATTATTTATTTATTTAATTGATTTATTTCACCGTGCACATATCGATATATATTTAAATTTAAAATAGATATAGAAATCATGTATTTTTTTAAGAATCTAGATCCAATTTTACACTTGGATTCTTCTAAATGTAGATTATATTTAATATTTCATTAAGTTGGGTACAAAAACCAATAACTACCTTCTAGTACAAAAATATTAAGTATACTCGTCTCTTAATTGGTAGGATGTGGTTGATTAGTGCTATTTTGATTTATTATTTCTATCTTAAATATTAAAGCTATGGTCCTATTTGGTTTGTGGTTTTTTAGTCCCTACCTTTATAAGGAGGGGAACTAATGTTATCGTCTCAATCTTGCATATTAAAATTGTGCTTTGGGAATGGCGTCAAAAAAAGAAGCTAAAGTATAGCTTATGCTCGACGATATTTAGAAAAAATATATATATAAAAATTCCCGTTTTTGCAATTTTTAATTGGCGGGTGTAATTTTCCTCGTGGTTTTGGCATTTTGTAAATATTTTTAACAATTATTATTATTGTAGAGAGCTTTGCTATTGGAAATATTTCATGAGTTTGTTTGTATAGTTGTGTCTTGCCATGGACTCTTCATGGGGATGCATGGCATCTTGAGCAGTACATTTGCATTTACTATTTGTGTCTTCTCATTTATTGTGAGTAGGTTGGAGTGCAACCATCATTAGTGTGTTATGGTGTGAAGGTTTAACACTGCTGAGCGAATTGTTATCTGTGTTGTTTGTTCATTGGGTCAAGTTGTTTGATGAGGCTGAAGCTTGTGTTTGTTGGGAGGTTTTTCATCTACTGTGTTAGAAGCAAGAAAGGCAGCCTTTGTAATTTTTTTCATTTGCTTGTTGGTTTGCTTGGATTGGAAGTGATAAAGGCGGATTTTGTAAGTTCCTATCTTTTACAATGTCGTTTTATTGTTTTTTGTATCTTTGCATTTTATGGTTAATTTCCATTATGTGAACCCATGCATTGCAAGTCCATTTGAATTTATTACTTGTTGGATATTCTTTATGGGTTAGTGTTTGTTGTGGAGTGAAATACTTAGTTGCACTTCACGAAATATTTCTTGGTTTTGAAATTTTAATTGTGTTGGGAAAAGTATTTTTTGTGTTGTTTTCCCATTTGCTTAGGTTGTTTCTGTGAGTGTAAATATGGGTTAATCTTTCTTGTTCAATTCTTTGCAATCGTGGGATGCTTTTATGGGTTGTTGGTTGTTGTCGAGTTAGATGTTTAACATCGTAATTCGTTGATGTGGATTTCTTTTCTACCCATGATTAAGAATGGAAGTAGCTAGTTGAGGCCTTTGTAAGTTACTCTATCTTTTACGCTTTGATTTTTTTCGATGTTTTATTATTTTTTGTATATTTGTATTTTATGGTTAATTTCCACTGTGTGCGTTCATGCATTGCAAGTGCATTTGAATTTATTGATTGTTGACTATTCTTTATGGGTTAGTCTTTGTTGTCGAGTGAAATACTTAGTTGCACTTCATTAAATATATCTTGGTTTTGAAGTTTTAATTTTGTCGAGCAAAGTATTTTTTGTGTTGTTTGTCCATTTGCTCAAGTTGTTTCTGTGAGTGTAAATTTGGGTTAGTGTTTCTTGTTCGATCTTTTGCAATCATGGGGTGCTTCTATGGGTTGTTGGCTATTGTGGAGTTAGATAGTTAGCACCGTAATTCGTTGGTGTGGATTTCTTTGCTAGCCATGATTAAGAGTGGAAGTAGCTAGTTGCATTTCAATATATTGGGTGAAAATGAGAATTGTTCGTATTAGAAGTATTTCTTGGGCTTAAAGTTTAAACTTTGTCGAGCAAAGTGTTGTTTTTGTTGTTTTCTCATTTGCTTAGGTTTTTTGCCCGAGTGTATTTATGGGTTATTCTTTGTTGTTCAATGAGGGAGCTAGCACGATAGTGTGTTTTTCATGATTAAGAATGAAAGTAGTATTTCCTGGGCATGTATGCATTACAACTGTAGTTGAATTTATTTAACGAAAAATGAAAATTAGGCCCAAGTAACTATAAAATGTTGTTGTTGTTTGCATTTTTTGCATGCATCCATTGCATTGCAATTGCGCTTGAGTTTATTAAATAGCGGTGAAAATTAGGTCCAGATAAATGGAAAATATTTGGGTATTTAATATCATTAAATCTGTGTGTGTTCAAACCAAGCGTTGGTAACTTGGTATGCATTTTACAGTGTTGTTTTATAGTGGTTTGCATGTTTGCATTTAATGCGTTAATGTGTACTGTTTGTAGTTGTTTGGATTTTGTGTGTTAATGTCTATACTTCATTATCGTTGATTACTTGTATGGGTTAGTGTTTATTGTTGACTTAAATAGGTAACAATGTAATTTGTTATTGTCAATCTCTTTGCTACCCATGATTAGGAATCGAAATACCTTTTTGCATGCGTTTGTAAGCTCTTGTGTCTTTTACAATGTCCTTTTTATGGTTTTTTAACATGTATGTGCCTTATGAGTTAATTATTGTTGTTTGCATGCATGCATAGCAACTGCACTTGAATTTGTTAAATGACAATGAATATTAGGTCTAAGTAATTGGAAAATGTCTGGGTGTAAAATCATTAAACTTGTTGCTATTGAAAGGGTTTATGTCTATTTTTATAATAGAAGCTAGATTGAAAACTTTTATGCGATCTAGGTAAGAGAGTATGCAAGTTTAATTTTTGTTGTAGAATAATTGCAAATTATATAATATTGTTTTATGTAATTGCTCTAGTTGTTATCATTTGGTAAATATTAACGAGGTTGTATAGGTTGTGATAATTATGTTGCATGCATGTTGTGTTTCATACATTGTCAATTTAATGTAATTTTTATTTTCGTGTTTTTGTAATTAAATTTATATTTTAAAATTAAGTTGAAGGAGTGTGATTTTCATTTGTCGTAAATAGATTCAAGTACGTTTTCCATTAATGGATTATGGTGTTTATTTTAGACTGTCTAAAGTAAAGGGCTTTGAGAATGGAAGTAACTCTTCCTATGTGCACTACAATAATTATTATTATTAAAAATATTTACAAAATGCCAAAACCACAAGGAAAATTACACCCGCCAATCACAAAATTGCAAAAATAGGAAAGAAAATCACTTTTTCTAAATATTCCCCCGAGCATAAGCTATTCTTTAGCTTTATTTTTTGGGAGCCATTCCCAAAGCACAATTTTACTATGCAATATTTCCATGGGGCACGCATGGCTCCGCCGTCTAGATTTTCTAATGCTAAAGTTGTAGATTTCAATAGATCAGCTTGGGGTTTATATGGAAATTGGTCTTCTTCAGGTAAAAAAAAAATTATAGTAGATTTAATGGATGTAAGGGTTCCCCTAGTTGTGTTTTTCATAACAGGGCATGTATTCCCAACCACCAAGCTAGCAAGCCTTCAACTATGATTTTTTATCGTAAAGCACGTGCCAAGAAATCTCTAGTTAGGGATAAGCAAGTTCCCTTTGACATTTGTGATCTTAATTTGGAATCCCTAGCAGATTCGTTAGGCTCTTCTCGCACGTGGGATAATGTGGCTTTCGGTCAACCATGCGGTCATAAGGGTATTCCTGCTTCCTGCTCTTTGGTTTTGGGGCTCCCTTCATTCCAAATTCGGATTCTTCTTGCCCAACCACTTTTCCAAATGACATTCATGTTGTTTGACCTAAATATTTTATTTCGTTGAGATCTCCTCTTACTTTTCCTAATAACATTGTCATAAAAAAGAAGTCTTTTTTGGTCCCTAATGTGATTGGCCTTGATGAGGTTGGGTAGAGAAAGACCCATGTGCAAGGGAAGGATAAATATCTAGGTTTTAATGGAAAGAAGTGGATTCCAAAATAAAAAATCAATTTGGCAAGTGGTCAAGTCAATTTTGCGCTTCCTCATTCCATGCTTCAGCCGCAGACCGATGACCTTAAGGATGTGGCCCTCAATGGTAAGTTTTGGAATTTCAATCCTGATCTTGATTTTTTGAAATATTGGGTATTTCAAACTTGGGATGGTTCTAATCAAGTCTTCTTTTTAGATAAAGGGGAAGGTTTTTTTGTTGTGGTTTTTTCTGATAAAGATTCTAGGAATGCGGTTTTCAAGAAAAAAACTTGGATTTGTGAGGGTAATGGTTTATTTACAACCCTTTGGACTCCAAATTTTTGCCCTAACCAGACTAGGGTTAAGTTCATTCCCTTTTGGGTTTAGTTGCAAGGTTTACCCTTGGAATACAGAGAGTCGTGCATTATTGAGATTTTAGGCAATCAATTAGGTATTTATTTGAATCAAGATTTGGAATTTTTCTCTAATCCATCGTTACCAGTTAGGTTATGTGTTCTTATTGATGTTTCAAAGACTATACCGGAAGTTGTAAATATTAAGGCAATCCATGGCTTGTGGAAACAAAAGGTGGTTTTTGAGGATCCAAAGCAAACTTGTTTTCTTTTCCATTTTCCTATTCATCCTTTCAAAAAGTGTGTGAAGTCTGTGGTTTTGAACAAGGATGTTAATAGGAATTCATACAAAAGTTCTAAAAATTCTTTGAATGATAAATCAATTGTGGCTTTTTCTACTCCTACCATGAATGGGATTAGTGTGATTGATTTGTCTTTCTTTTCCAAGGTAGTTGATGTCTGTGTTAAGTGGTACCAATTTATCATTGGTCTAAAATCACATTCTAACCTTCCAGCTTCTTACAGTGTTGGGTTCTCAAAATTTTATGAGTTCAAATCTGATGGGGGTCTCTGTTATAGTCATTCCTTATTGGGGGAAGCTAAGAGTGATCAAGCAGTTTGTGTTGATGAGGTAGAATTTTTTCTTGATAGTTCACCTCCTCTATTGGGAGAAAAATCCTCCATCAGCTGGTAACAACATTGTAGGGGCAGTAAGCAAGTTTTTTGGTTCTCTTTTCAAGACCATTATTATTTCTTTTGTGCCCGGTTGGGAGAAGCCATTGTTGTCTCCCATGAATAGTTTTCTACATTCGATCAAGCTCTTAGTTCCTTAGACCAAATTTGACAGTTTTCAACAATTGAATCAATGTGCTTCAATGCTAGCACTTGGATTGAAAAATCAATGTGATGAAAGGTTAAATTTGTTTGATGATCAAGTTGTTGTGGATAATTTACAGTCTCACCCATATTTTGTTGGTTTTAATGTTCAAACCTCTGATTTTCCTTCTGAGGAGGAGCTTGAGAAATTTTTTGATCAGGCTTTAGTATCAGTAGGTGAACAATTGATAGATGATATTTCTTATGAGGTTTTTGGGGAAGGGGAGCTTTCAGATGATTTGGGTTCCATATCTCAATCCTTGTTATCTCCACCTCCAAGTAAAAAGTTGCTTGCCAAAAGGGGGTAGAAAGTCCTTAGCTACCAAGTTGCAAGAGGAAATATCAGCAGGCTTACAGTCGACATTAGATGTCAATATGGGTTTAGGATTCAAACAGAAAAGACCAAGGAGAGCTCGTTGCTCTCCCAAGTTGCAATGAGGTTAATATCATGGAATGTCAGAGGCATAAATGCCCCTAACAAACAGTCCCAAGTCAAGCATCAAATGGATGCTTCAAGGGAAAATATAGTAGTTCTTCAAGAGACTAAAACTTTTGATGAGTGTTTTCAAGTAATTAGCAAGAAGTGGCACAAATGGGAAGTGACTCATTTTCCATCTCAAGGAGCCTCAGGGGGTTTGATTACTTTTTGGAATGCTAAAACGGATAGCATTAGTAATGTTTCTTTTGATCAAAATTGGTAGCTAATGAAGATTAATCATTTTTATTTCTTTTTGGTTGTTGAATGTTTATGGGCCTAATAGTACATCAGGTAAGAAGTTGTTGTGGGATATTTTGAAACTAAAATTAGATGCATTGGGGCAAGAAAAAAAAAAATTGCGGGAGATTTCAATGCAATTACAAGTTTATTAGAGAAAAAGGTGGAATATGTCCTTCGAAAAAGGTCATAGAGGATTTTTCTGCTTTTATTCAAGATAATGCTTTGGTGGATGTAATTCCACAAAATGGGGGATTCACCTGGACAAATAGGAGGAAAAAATTTCTCCAAATTGTGGAAAGGTTAGATAGGTTTTTAACTTATTTCAATTGGGTCCTTAGTGATTTTGACCTAACATCTATAATACTGCCTTTTGTTGCCTCTGATCATTTTGCTATTTCACTTGATTTCCTAGCAAAAAAAGTAAAATCAAAGTTTCAATCTTCTTTCAAGTTTGAGGCTATGTGGTTTAGACATCCCTAGCTTATTTGTTTTATAAAGCAATGGTGGTCGAGTGCACCAACCTTTCATGGTTCCAGGATGTATTAGTTGAGCAAGAAATTGGATCATGTTAAGGAGTAATTAAAAAAATAGAATCAACTTGTCTTCAAGAATTTGTCTGTGTAGAAAGATTTGGTGTATAAAAGGCTAGTAGAGATTAATGAAAGCATCATTCATAATGGACTTGATAATTTTTTATTTGAAGAATAGAGTAAATTGCATGAGGAATGGAAAGAGTTGTTATTGAGAGAGGAGGTTTACTGGAGGCAGAAGTCAAGAGAATTGTGGTTGAAAGATGGAGATAGGAATACACATTTTTTTCACATATAAACTGAAATTAAAAAAGCAAAAATCTCTATCTTCTCAATTCAAGATAGTGTGTTAGGAGTTTTTCTTTCTAAAAAGGAAGAGATTCGGAATGAAGCAATCAATTTCTTTTTTGCATTATTAACAAAAAATACTAATGTCAATGCTAACTTAGTAAGGGAAAGAGAAGAGATTCTTAATGACATTCCAAATATGGTTTCTCATGAAGAGAATACTTGGTTGTTGGCTCCTTTTTCTCTCAAAGAAATAAAAGAGGTAGTATTCTCCATGCCTCTTGATAAAGCCCTAGGGTCCGATGGATTCATTGCCATTTTTTTATAGAAAATGTTGGGAGTTCATTGGGGTTGACATCTTAAATTATTTGGAGGAATCAAGAAAGTCCGGAGGTATGTTGAAAAGATTCAATGTCACTAATATTTCCATCATTACCAAAATCCATTCCCCAAAAACTTTCTTTGATTTTCGGCCTATTTCTCTTTGCAACACAATATAAAAATTTTTTACAAAGGCCATTTATCTTTGGTTACATCCTCTTGTCTCTTCAATTATTTCTGAGGAACAAGGGGTTTTCCTCCCTGGTAGAGAAACATTAGAAGGTGCAATTGTTTCTCATGAAACCTTGCACTCCATTGCTGTAAATAATTTTTACTCCATGCTAATTAAACTTGATATGCAGAAAGCGTATGATAGGGTTGATTGGTCTTTTTTGAAACAAGTATTATTGAAGTTTGGTTTTTCTCCTAAGTGGTGTAAGTGGGTAATGGCATGTTTATCAGGTGCCAATTTCTTGGTGTTAATAAATCGTTCATCAATGGGGTTTTTTGGATCTTCCCAAGGGGTTCGTCAAGGGGATCCACTCTCTCCATTTTTATTTATCATTTTAGCAGAAGCTTTGAGTAGGTATTTTCATAAAGCTCATGAGAAACGTAATATCTAGGGTGTTTCAATTCCAAACACTAATATATCAATGACTTATCCTCTTTTTGTTGATGATACTTTTCTCTTTGGTAAAGTTGTATTCTCGAGAGCTTTGCATATAAAGTCTTTATTGGATAAGTATACTAGAGCTTCAAGTCAAAAATTAAATGAAGGAAAGTCAAAAATATATTTGTTTAATACAAAGCTTGCCATAGAGAAGAGAATTGTGAGGTTATTTGGTTTTCAACAAGATCAGTTGCCATGTAAATATCTTGGGATTCCATTTTTTTTAGGTCAATTTAATAAGGTTTCTTATTGACATAAATTTATTCAAAGTATTCAAGCCAGATTGTTATCATGGAAAGGGAGATGGTTATCACTAACAAGGAGAATTTTGTTGTTAAAAATTGTGTTATCAACAATTCCTAATTATTATATCTCATTTTTCAAAGCTCCAAAGTCCATCATATTTCAAGTTCAAAAAATTATTAGAAAATTTCTATGGACTAGTAATATAGACAGTAAAAAGAAAATTCCTTTGATTTCTCTAGAAACAATGTGTTTAGAGAAGTTAAAGGGTGGATCATGTCTCCACAATTTGATAGAAAGGAACTTGGCACTAGGTGCTAAAATGGTTTGGTGAATGTATGTAAAACCTTCCCTAAAATGGTGTTGTCTTATGCAAAACAAGTATTTGGATAATCAGTGTTCAACAAGAATTTTTACTATAATTAATCCTCCTTTGGGATCAACAATGTGGAACTTTCTAGTTTCTTGTATAAAAATCATCTTACCTCATTTAACTTGGGAGTTAAATGACAGTAATGAAGCCTTCTTTTGGAAAGATTCATGGAATGGATATCAAAATCTAGCCAAAAGTTTTAATTTTGATAATACTGCAACCCTATTGACTCAATGTTGGGGCCCAAAAGTCAAAGATTATGTTCAACATGTGGATTCATTGACTAGTAAAGTCAAGTGGAAATATTTCACAAATGAGTCAATAGATTCAAGTTTCATAAAGTTCAGATTACATCTATCCTTCGTGAAAGACCAGTTTATTTTTCATCTAGTCCTGATAGATTAATCCGGTCTAAACAAAAATCTGGTTGTTATACTGTCAAAGAGGGGTACAGATCGATTTCTCAAGTTGTTTTTCAATTATCAGATCAAAGAGCATATCAATTTTGTTGGAACTCAAAAGTTTTACCTAAAGTAGGATGCTTTTCATGGCTAGCCATTCAAAATATTATTCTCACAAGTGAAAAGTTAGCAAAACTAAGGATAGTTGTTCCTTTTAAGTGTGTTCTTTGTGAGCAGGAGCTTGAAGATATCAATCATCTTTTCCTTTTGTGTCCAATAGCTCAGGTTTGTTGGTTATTTCAGTTGGCAGTCAACCTTGCCAAACACTATTTGGAAATTATTTACTAGTTAGCCTCAACTTTACAAATCTTCCTTTTTTGCAAGCATCTGGTGTATTATACCCTCCTCAGTCTTGTGGGCTATTTGGTGGGAAAGAAATAAATGCATTTGTAGGAAAGAGAAACTGAATATTGATCAGTTGTTGCTATTATTGGAAAGGGAAATTTTTGAATCTGTAAATGCATATGTGTGTAAATCTAAACATGTTAGTTCATGTTTTACCGATTGGGATTCAAAGTTGTTGGTATCATGGCCATTATTATCTCTACCTTTCAAAGGTAATCTTCATTAGTTTAGCCAAAAAGTAAACAAAACCTCTATTGTTTGGTTACCTCCTCCTATAGGATTTTTTAAGTTGAATATAGATGGGGCCTCTAGGGGAAATTCAGGTATATCTAGAGCTAGGGTGATTATAAGGGATCATAATGGGTAAGTTTTACGTGCTAAATATTTCAAATTGTTATCTAGGACTAACAATGTTGTTGAAGCACAAGCTCTTTTGCAAGATTTGAAATTAGTTCTCAGTTTTAAGCTCCCTAGAATTCAAGTTGAAGGTGATTCTCTCATCTTAATTAATGCATGTCGTGAACGAAAGATTCAGAATTGGAAGTTAGAATATATTGCCAAGCAGATCTGGTCTACGCTTGACAAAATAGGCAACTATCAAATCTTGCATACATACAGATAAGGTAATATGGTAGCAAATTTTTTGGCAAACTTAGGGTGTGATCAAGCAAAAAATGAAGTTACACACGTGGTTGAAATGGGTAAGATTCATCCTACTTTAGAAGTCTTATTTTTAAAAGAGGAAATTCATTGATATATTTCATGGATATATGTGGCAGATTTTTATAGCTAAGTTGGTTGTGAACAAATATCTGCTTAATTTCTTTTAAAGTGGTAGTATTTCTAAGCTTTGATGGAAATTTCAAAATAAATTTGGATTCTATCTAATATTCAACTCAAATGGATGTTAGACAAGGTTTGATTTATTTCATATGGAAATGTCATGATCTGGCAACACATATGTAATTACAGGTGTGTTATGTATTGATTAGATCCTTGAAATAGAAATTCTTAGTAAATTGGCAATGCATGCATATTTGATAACTACAAGTGTGCTACTTTCAACACATGGGAAAACATAAATTACAAACTAATATCATTTCTACTATCATGACAAAATACTTGTTGATCTACCATCACATGTGTAATTGGCAATTACATGTGTGTTATTTTATTTACCAGATTTATGAAAAAAAAAGTGGGGAATGCAACACAATGTTTATTTCATTTGTTTTCAAATCAGAAGCTCAACAAATATATGAGTTGGTAGTTTAAATGATGCGGCAAGCTTGTCTTGTCAAAGTATTTAATATGAATTTTTGTTAATGTTCCACACAAGTTTGTGGGTACGCAAATTTTGGGAAATCTGATTAGCATAATTTGGAATCAAATAACGTCATGTTTTAGAAACATGGTGATGTTAGCAAGGATTTGCTTGCAGCTTGTGTAATCATACTGTGACAATGAAAATTTTCCTAGGTTAGCAATGTAACATGCAGAACATAAAAACCCAAAGTGGGTAATGGAGTGCAAAGGAATAGATGAAACAATCTCACCAGATTGTCTTCATCCTCCATGACTGGCCTCCATTACACCTTCTCAACTTGCTGAAATATGTTGTTGCCCTCAGATTTATGATGAGCAAGCTAATGACAATGACAAGCCCTAAGCAAATATTGAAGGATTTGACAACTACATGCAATACTATGCCCTACTGCAACTAGTAAGCATCTACAATGTCTAAGTTATATCAAATGAAATCTAAAAATATGCTATGACAAATGAGAATAACAATGCTAAAATATGAAAAATGCAAGAAGTCAATAAATGCAAGAGATAAGAGATGCAAGATGTGACCAAAATTGCTCTTTTATAGAAGATGCAATTTTGTGTGAATGGCCAAGATTGAAAGTTAGCAAGTGCCCTAGAATCAATGGACGAGATTCCATTTAGCAACCCACAATTAGGGTTAGGGCAACATTAGGTCAGATTCGAAATAAAGGGTCAAGATTGATCTCTAGAAAATCAAATCAATGGCTGACAGTGCATGTGACAAAAGATTTTGGGCACGAAAAACGGAGTCGTTGGAGAATTAAATAATTATTTAAAATTATTTAAATCAAGAGGGGATGTTGACTTTTTGAATTAAAAACTATTTTAATTAAAAAAGGGGTGGGGTCATGTGACAGTAAATAATTTAAATTAAATTATTTACTAAAGAGGGAAATTATAAAGGGGGATTTATTTTAAATAAATAATATTCATTTAAAATGAGCACAATAAAAGAGGAGAAATTAGATTATTTAATTATTTAATTTAGGTGATGGGACTTATTTTAAATAAATAAGATTTTAGAAGAAATTAAATAATAAGAGTTATTTAATTTAGGTGGGAATTAAATAATAAAGATATTGTTTAATTATTAGAGGAATGTGACAAATGGAACCTTTTAAATTAAATATAAAGATTTAATTCAAAGTTTAGGAGAGTGGACCAAATTAAATAAATAAAACTTATTTAATTTATGAGAGAAGAGGCTAATGAATAATTAGATAATTAAATATAATTATTTAATTATAGTGGAAGGTGGATTAAATAAATAAGAATTTATTTAATTTTAGGAAGAAGAGGACTTTAATTAGTGACATAATTAAATAAATAAATAAATAAAATTATTTATTTAATAATTAGGAAGACATAAAGGGAGAAATAAATTAAGAAATTTATTTAATTATAGGAGGATATTTAGACAATTAGTGATGCATTAAATAAATAATTATAATATTATTTATTTAATAATCATGAGGAATAAACAGATATGAATTAATTAAATAATTATGAATTATCTAATTAATAGTTGAGAGTGAGTTAGGGACATAATTAAAATGTCCTAATTAGGGTTAGAAGAAGAGCTTGCGGGCCTAGGTCAGTTTTATGTGTCTACATTTGCCCCTCTTTGTCATAATGCAGCTTGTCGCATTGTGGCAAAGAAAATAAGTCAAACATATGCCCCAATGCAAGATAAGATGAGGAAGAATGATGAGGAGGGTTGCGGTATGCCCCCTCGGGAGGACAAATGGGTTCCAAGAACACGGGTGTGCTCTTGAAAGGGAATGAGAAGAATAGAATACAGAGAGAAAGAAATGTTAGTGAAAAAAGATATGGATGATGATATGAATGCAATGCCTATATGAGATGCATGCTAGTTCCTAGACCAAATCCTTCAACGTTTACCATAGGACTTTAATAGTTGTTGCTCTTTAATCATCATTGGGTAGATTATTGTAATGACCAACAAACATCATGATATGACATAAATCAAGATGTGCAAGGTCGCACCATCACGTAAGACAAGCAGTTGCAGACAAGGATGATCATGACTCATACTAAAAGCGCAATTGCCCCAGTCTTTTTGTCATAACCAACCGCAAGTAGAAAAAGACAAGAAGGATAAACCATGAAACTTCGTTGCTTCTCTAAATCCTGTTTCCAGGACATCCTCAAGAAAATAGCAACATGATTGCCAAAAGAACAAAAAAAAATAAAGCCATTAGCATGATACGTCATTGTTTTTCTAAATCCCGTAGTCAGGACATCATTGAGAAACTAGTAACATGAGTGTCAAAAGACAAGACAAACGTCATGAGACATCGTTGTTTCTCTAAATCCTGTTGTCGGGATCTCGTTGAAAAACTAGTAACATGATGAAAAGGCCAAAGACAAGTGCCAAGTATTTGCCAAGTGTTTTAAGATCAAGGTTGCCAACTGTCGAGCGATATCAAATTTAGGAAGGACACATCTTGAATGAGGTTGATATCTAGGAGATCAATTCTCGGAGTTGGGAGAATCCATCAAAATTTCCAGATGATGAGGACAATGCTTAGGAAGGACACATCCAAAAGCATAAAGAAATGAAGAGAGTTGCTCTTCAGAAGGACACAGCTGAAGAAGAACCCAAAGTTTTGTCAAGTTAAAATGTCTTGATAGAATTTGATTACATGCCATTGCTGATATGTTGAATTGACCGAGATTGCTGATGAAACAGACTGTTGATAGATTGCTTGCTCAGAATTGATGGAAGATTTGTGTGATCTGAAGAAATTGGACATGTGTGAAAACATTGTGCCATGAACCCTAATGGACTGACCTAGTGTGGCCTCGGGGGCTCATCGATTGATGGCCTTGCCTACGTCGTGCACTCAGAGACCTCGTAGTTCGACACGACCAAAAGACTTTGTCCAAAGGACAAAAGTTTGAATCATGATTTTATTTTGACAAACCTAAAGACTGACCTAATATCTCGGGGATTCAAAGATGAATCTTGCCTACATAGCAAATATGCAGAGACAACGTAGTTCGGATGGGCACAAAAGATTGACTAACATGACTGACTGGATTGATAAGACAGACATTGACTCTGACTCTGTTTTTGGGATTTTGACATTGATTTGGATGTTTTTGGGTTTTCTACAAGACATTTTTCAATTTTTAGGTCTTTTTTCAGGACTTTTTACGATTTTTAGGATTTTATTCAGGATTTTTTCAAATTTTTTAGGATTTGTTTGAATTTTTATGACTTTTTGATGTTTTACGAAAATTGTGACAAATGCACGTGAATGATGTCGACGCACATGAATCCAAGGACAACCATGATTTTGTTGCAAGTCAAGTTGAATACCGGTGATGATGACAATGACAACGTTGTTTGACATGGGAAGGACACATCCCGAAACAACGTGAGGATGACAATGATATGACAAGAGGATAAAAGTTTGCAGTAGGGCCAGGGACAAAGCCAAGGAATGTTTTGGATAATGGGACAGGTTTTCCATATTGTTGCATTTGGAATGAATTAAGTAGGACTAGATGGGATGACGAGGGATCTTTAGACCATTGACAAGGGAAACCAGGATGGGTGATTGGTATAAAAGGACAATGGAAGGCTTTGGTAAAAGATAGGAGACATGAGGACTGTTATCATATAGTTGTCAAGGATAATATCACATGAGGCTATGATGGTAATGACATGATATTCAATGACTAAGGTATGACTAGAAGATAGACATGTCAAAAAGTTTTCCAAAGCAAGATTTGTGTTTTTTCCCTAGTCTTTGTCAAGATCAAAATAGGTGGAAAAATGGATGGACATGATAGGGTTTAGATGGATAGATGGAAATCCCATGCAAAGGGAAATGGGAGATGAGACGACTTGCCCCCAAGTGCAATGATCCACATAGATGATTTATTCTACACATGATGCCTATTTTCCAGGTTTTCATCATGGTACTTATCCAAAGTGCCTATTTGCCAGGTTTTCACCATTGGATGAAATTTTTCTCTTTACTATTTTTGTCTTTTTCAATTTTTTTGTATTTTTGATTTTTTTCCAAATAGACTTGATTCTTTAGATGACCACTGACTGTGTTGAAGCCTTTGATGATGTCGATGTAGAGACTGGTGCCATGACATGCCAATAATGACCTTTCTGAAGTAGTTGCCTTGTCAGGATGATAACACTTGCATACAGTTGATTGATGTCATTGTGATTCTTGTTGATACTAGAGTTGGCCTTATCAAAATACGTACATCGCGATAGAGTACCATGAGAGTCCTTATAATAGAGTGTTGCTGCCAAGATGCGATGGATTTGTGACATGGGATGTTTGGACTTTAGGCGAGATGTAGGATTATGATGGATGATGGTAGATGTGGACGGGTTAGTTGGATGTTTGGATGCATTGGTTTTTATTTTCCAAACTTGGGGTGTTGGATGATGAAGTTGGGAATTTTTATTAGGATAGTGTTTGGAACCAACACTTTTATATGTCTTGCTTGATGGCCATTTTGAAGGAGGCAGACATTGATTATATGTAGGAGTCCTCTTGTGCTGTGGCTCCACATTTTGATTGACTTTTGAATTTGGCATCTTTTCTTTGCCTGATTCTTGACTTGATCCATTTTGTTTTGGGATCCATTTTAGCTTCATTTGTCTACTTGACTTTTTGTCTGATTTGATGGCCTTTGACATGTGATTTTGAACTTCGGATTTGTAATAATTTTGTTGGTTCCAAATGGAAGGTTTAGTCATGATGGAATGACAGTGTATGGTGTGGATGGAAGGAGTGTTGGCAACAACCTTATGACAAGGACTACTCATGATGGCCATTTTGATGTTTGAATCAGATAAAGTTGCCCCCAACATCGAGGAGGTATCATTAACATCATTAGATTTTCTGACTGATGAATAGCCAAGACCTTGATGTCTGTAATGTGTTTGAACTTGTACGGGTTCCAAAATTTTGTGCTCGTGTAGGCCTAATCCATTTCCCTGATAATGCATGTTCTGACAAATTTTGTTTGTGATGGGGTACTTGTTATTGTGGAAGCAAGATGCTAACCCATCCTTATTGTGGAAATTAATGCTCGAAATCTTCTCATCTGTGAGGAAGCCTGCTCTAAAAAAGATAGATGATCCTAATTGATAGGATGTTGTAGCTTCACTGACATGTTGGACAAATTTTTGACTGTCATCTTTGGTTTGATTTTCTATCATATCAGATTCTGATGATTCTGCTGGTGCTTCCAAGTCTATGTCAAAACTGTCTTCATGGTCATGGTCATGGTCATAGAGCCCACTGAATTCAGTTATAGCTTGATCATTTGCAAATATGTCCATGCTAGGAGACTCTTGTTCTAGTAGTAGATCATCTATGTGTCCCATGGAGGCAAGTGTCTCATTTTTGGAAGTGTCAATACTTGAAGTTTGGAGATGGTCATCTTCAAGTGTTTCATCATGAATGGCATATAGGTCAAGAAGTGGATCATTTTGGACTTCTTCAAAAGTAGTGTCTTGATCAAATATGGGCTCAGTTGAAATGACATGATCAAAAATAGGGTCTTGACCAAGGATAGGTTCATCTTGAATGACATGGTTTTGGATGGACTCTTGACCAAGGATACGTTCATCTTGAATGACATGGTTTTGGATGGACTCTTGACCAAAGATACGTTCATCTTGAATGACATGGTTTTGGATGGACTCTTGACCAAGGATAGGTGTATTTGGTATGCCATGATGGTCTAGGAGGACTTCTTGAATGGATGTAAAGATGGGGTCATGGGATGGACCACTTTGATCTGAACAAGATGTTGATGTTATGATGTCATGCTTTGGACTCACCTCTTGACATGTATCCTCAAGTGTAGGTAAGAAGATGGGACTTTGGAGACCATGACTAGATATATTTTCATGAAAACATGGAGTGTCTTGGAATGGATTGGTGTGTAATGGACTAGGATATGACATGGAAATTTGGAAAGGGTTAGTGGATGAAGGACTAGGATGAGATGAAGGATTAGAATAGGACATGGATGCATGACAAGGATATGATGTGGATGGAGGATTAGGATATGATGTGGATGGAGGATTAGAATATGGTGTGGATGGAGGATTAGGATATGATGTGAATGAATGACTAGGGTATGACGTGGATAGTTGGTTTGGATTGATGGATGGCTGATTTCCCTTGTCAAAGTTAGGGTGTGTATGACTCATGGAAGTTTGTTGTGACTTAGTGCCATGGATGGTGTTAGGGGACTCTTGATAGTAGATGGATAGAGGACTAGGACTCATGGATTGTTGGTAAGATGGATAGATGGATGGAGGGATAGGGGTTGTAAATTTGGACTTGGATTGGAGGTATTGTGTTTTGAAGTCCCTAGAAAGTTGTGCTTGACCATTACTAATGAATTGGCATTCAATTCGACTAGCAAGCATGTCATAGTGACTTGAAGACATGATGGTGGATGGAATGAGACTAAGACTATGCAAAGTGATAAAAGGGGATGCCTTATGTCAAATGATTTTTAGGAAAGGTTCACTTAACCATACAAAGTTTGGCCAATGTCTCAATTTGGATTGTCAAAGGAATGGTTTGAAGGACAAGATGACAAAATGACAAGGTGAGATTTCCGCATTAGACTTATGAGTTGGAAGCAGCTCACCAAAGGACAATGACTAAGGATTGATTTGTTTGACTTGGTCCAATGACAATTTACTTTTTGAGACAATGGTTTGACAAAGAAAGGAAAGTTTTCCTATCCCAAAGTGTGCAAAATTGAGGACTTGATTTGACAAATGTGGTTCATGATGGCAAATGTGTTGCAGGAAGTGATTTGACAAAATTTTAGGCTGATTGCAAAGATTTGTTTCAGTTGGAAAAGTTGTTTCATATTTTGGAAAGTTTGATGTTTATTTGTCTGAAAATAGTGGCAAATACATGGTGTGGTAAAAAAGATGAAAATCAACCACATAGAAGTCATTTTACAAAATCTTATGGCTGCAAGGATAGTATTCTTTTGGATCCCACTAACCGCATATCCTTAGCGGATGAATTCAGAAGCTTGGCCCCACAGGTTCCCCCTTACAGTGCACTCACTTCTCAGGGCAACCAAGCTTCCAACCTCCATGAAACTCTCGTGGCATATTGATCATCTCTACTAAGAACTGCGCAGGTGCGGGTATCATCGCAACGACTGTTGTTGTACCAAAGAATAGAAGGTTTTTGGCTTGCTAAAACAAAGGATTTATTTTGGGCACCCGTTTAGAAGGCCACGTGAGAGGCATTATCATCCCAATCTACAGAGGTTACGGTCTGCAAGTTTTGATGTACCACAAGGGTACTGGGGAGTCAATTGCTGGTCCGCAGGAATTTTTGTAATGCTAAGCTTTCTTTAACATTAAAATTTATATACCGGTTAGGTGTTGCTTGGCTTTAGCGCGTTCCCGGTTTGAGTCACTTTGGGGTGAGTACTTTTTCCCACCAAAGCATGCCCAATTTTCTAAGGTTCAACAAAAGCAAATTAGAATATTCATAGTTCAATCAATCCTTGTTTAAAAACAAAGAGTGGAAACATGAATATCCTAACTCACACTCGCATGGTGTTCATTTTAAGCCCAAAATGAAATGTGTTGACAAACATAAAAATCATGGAGTTCATTTTAACCGTTTGTAGTATTTGTCAAAACATGGGGTTCATTTTAACCATTTGTAGTGTGAGCTAACTAAGAGTTCATTTTAACCCAATGCTATGAAAATGCAAATTCATTTTAAACCAATGAGTTATAATGCAAGATTGTGTTCTTTTTAGCTCAATGAGTACGCATGCATATTCATTTTAACCCATGAATGTAAAATGTAAATGTGTCTAAGATTTGTGAAATAAACAAGAAAAATGTTAGACTCCTCGCCACAAGCTACAAACAAAAAATCAGTAACCCCAAAATATTTAAACTACCATGCAGAAAAAAGTGTTGCCCTAACTCGAATTGACCTAATGCAAGCCCAATTCCTAGAGTCAATAATAGTTTCTCTTACACTCAGGATCGCACAAGTGCGCAAGGGGAGAGGATACTTCTATTATTGACCACTAATATTAGAGGGTTAGCTAGTCAAAATAAATCTGATTTTTGGAACTAAGTTTTGCATCAAAAGTAAAAAAACAGAAAATAAACCCTTTCTGAAATTCAAAAAGCTTTCCAGAAATGTAAAGAAATCTGAAAAATTCACTATTTTACTTCTAGACTTAATTTTTTATGAAAAATCATAAAACAATTATTAAAATTTCAAAACAAGTTTGAAAAATCTGATTTTTTAATTGAAGGTGCCTGTCATCATTACAAACCTGCAAAAAAATATTTGTGAACCGATCTGCAACAGTTTGTGAGATTTAAGTAAATCTTTATAAAACCCTAATTGTTAAAGATCTATTTTTTATCAAATTATTTTGCAGGAAAATTAAAAACATAAAAAATAGATCCCTATTGAAATTGAGAGAGCTTTCCGAAACTATAAATAAATCTAAAAAATTCGCTAATGTGCTCTCACAATTGATTTTTCATGAAAATAACCAAACAAATTATAAAAAATTGAAAACAGCTAAAAAAAATCTGGTTTTTGGACAAGAAGCTCTTGATATTGTCTCCAACCTGCAAAAACAAAATTTGTCTGAAAATATGCAGCCGTTTGAAAGATATGGTTGAATCTTTGAAAACTAGGGTTTTGTCCCCAAAATGATCTAAAACTTGCAACAAAAAGCCAACAAAACCTGCAACAAAAAGGATTCAACTCCAAAATTCTTCAAAATTTGTCAAAACATGTTAGGTTCACCAATGTAACAATGAGTATTTTTCTAGGTTAGCAATGTAACATGTAGAACATAAAAACCCAAAGTGGGTAATGGAGTGCAAAGGAATAGGTGAAACAATCTCACCAGATTGTCTTCATCCTCCATGACTGACCTCCATTACACCTTCTCAACTTGCTGAAATATGTTGTTGCCCTCAGATTTATGATGAGCAAGCTAATGACAATGACAAGCCCTAAGCAAATATTGAAGGATTTGACAACTACATGCAATACTATGCCCTACTGCAACTAGTAAGCATCTACAATGTCTAAGTTATATCAAATGAAATCTAAAAATATGCTATGACAAATGAGAATAACAATGCTAAAATATGAAAAATGCAAGAAGTCAATAAATGCAAGAGATGAGAGATGCAAGATGTGACCAAAATTGCTCTTTTATAGAAGATGCAATTTTGTGTGAATGGCCAAGATTGAAAGTTAGCAAGTGCCCTAGAATCAATGGACGAGATTCCATATAGCAACCCACAATTAGGGTTAGGGCAACATTAGGTCAGATTTGAAATAAAGGGTCAAGATTGATCTCTAGAAAATCAAATCAATGGTTGACAATGCATGTGACAAAAGATTCTGGGCACGAAAAACGGAGTCGTTGGAGAATTAAATAATTATTTAAAATTATTTAAATCAAGAGGGGATGTTGACTTTTTGAATTAAAAACTATTTTAATTAAAAAAGGGGTGGGGTCATGTGACAGTAAATAATTTAAATTAAATTATTTAATAAAGAGGGAAATTATAAAGGGGGATTTATTTTAAATAAATAATATTCATTTAAAATGAGCACAATAAAAGAGGAGAAATTAAATAATTAAATTATTTAATTTAGGTGCTGGGACTTATTTTAAATAAATAAGATTTTAGAAGAAATTAAATAATAAGAGTTATTTAATTTAGGTGGGAATTAAATAATAAAGATATTATTTAATTATTAGAGGAATGTGACAAATGGAACCTTTTAAATTAAATATAAAGATTTAATTCAAAGTTTAGGAGAGTGGACCAAATTAAATAAATAAAAATTTATTTAATTTATGAGAGAAGAGGCTAATGAATAATTAGATAATTAAATATAATTATTTAATTATAGTGGAAGGTGGATTAAATAAATACTAATTTATTTAATTTTAGGAAGAAGAGGACTTTAACTAGTGACATAATTAAATAAATAAATAAAATTATTTATTTAATAATTAGGAAGACATAAAGGGAGAAATAAATTAAGAAATTTATTTAATTATAGGAGGATATTTAGACAATTAGTGACGCATTAAATAAATAATTACAATATTATTTATTTAATAATCATGAGGAATAAACAGATATGAATTAATTAAATAATTATGAATTATCTAATTAATAGTTGAGAGTGAGTTAGGGACATAATTAAAATGTCCTAATTAGGGTTAGAAGAAGAGCTTACGGGCCTAGGTCATTTTTATGTGTCTACACATACATCAGTGTGGTTCACTCTGCTCATACTCTTTAGTACACATAAAAATAAACTTGAGTTGCCAACTCCGAAGTGTGGCACATTTGGATTAAACATTTTGTCCCCTATGAAATAACTAATTTTTATGTTATGTGCACAGGTGTATTGATTTGATAATTACTTAGTATGCTTTCACAGCTATTAGTACGCATAGCATCTTATGCATTAAAATATCATCTTCTTTAGAGATGCGAAAGGTTGATAAAGCATGTGTTAAATGTCATTTTGAAAATGATTATGCTAAGTATCGAGCAGTCTAAACGTTAAACCAGCTATCATTAGTGTTTATGGTGTATGGAAAAAGTTTCCTCTATTTATACATCCAAAACAAATGATTGTGGGAAATAGTAATTTTATTTCTTTTCTGTAGAGCTTAATGTTGTTTTGGTCTAAGGTCTGCAAAAGTGATGGATTATCGACCGAAAAAAAAATTAGAGTGTGGTTTCCAATGAAAAGGTGGGAGACTCTATTTTCAAGTAGGTTAGAGGAGACACACTTGCAAACAATATTCAATTTTTTGTGTCCCTATGATTATAGGTGTCTCAAGTGTGTCATTGGGATGAAATTTCTTCATCCCAAGTCCAAACGATTGCTATTTCCATCAAATATTCTATCAATTTTCATATCTAATCTAATGGACATATTACAATGTCTAGACTTTGTGATTGTCATTGCATACAAAATGGTAAACGATATCTTCTTACAGAATGATACCCTTCTTGTCTCTACTCAAAAATATGTCTTCGCTATGGGAGAGGGCTACATGGGTGGTATTTTTCCTCCACACTTCTTACCTCACAACAAAAATTTTGTTAATGTCTATGATGCTCTCAAGTAGTCTCTAGAGTTCTCTAGCCCAAGTCATCTTAATAGAGCTTTATCAAGATATAGTCACCATCTGGGAAGGGAAATGTTTGAGTGTTTTAAAGAAAAATATCATTATACCTCTTTCTTGCTTCACCATAATTGTTATCATGCAGCTCCTTTTATTCAATGACATCCGGGCAGTACACATTTGGCTTCCCAAGGTGTCGCTCAAAATTTTCTTCACAACATGTCACTGGCTCAAAATTAAGGAGTCAATTATCATAGTCGGGTTGTCATTGGAGTTGTTCTGGATATGAACATTGATCTCAACTCTCAAAATGCAGAAGAGGGTAATGGAGAAGAAGGAGAGAACTCGCTGAAAAATATGCAGATGGAAGAATAATAAAAAGAAAATGTGTTTTTGTGGTGTTGGTTTATCGTCCTGTCCAGGTATTCGAATGAAATTTTTTTGATCAAATTGTGGGCTAAGCATAATTATGTAGAAGTCAAGGTCAAATGGTAAAAACCAGGTTTTGATGTCTAAAGATTAAGCGGATGCAGTGAATATTTTGGATTATGGGTTATATTTGTAAATGTTGGTTAACAATGTCCACCCATCATAACATCGGGTGGAATATTTTGGATGATTAAGCTTTAATCTCTTTGTAAATATTGGAAAAGGATAAATATGTAAATGGTCTACTATGTAAGTTCCTTTTTGTAATCTATTCAAGCTATAACCAGAGGTTTTCTTCCCGGTTTTTTCTTGCCGGTATGCTCATCGAACCAAGTTTTGTAAATTTATTTATATATAATATAATATAATATAGTGGCTTGCCACTTTTTCTTAAAAAAAAAAACATTAGTTCCCCATGTAGAAAATTGCAAAGGCCGATGAGAAAATTGCAGAAACATGTAAATAAAATTTGTACACACACACACATGTGTGTGTGTGTATCTATGTGTGTATATATGTATATATATTTGTATATGTCCATATGTATATGTGTGTATGCATATATATATGTATGTTCATATGTGTATATATATATATATATATGTATGTATGTGCATGTATTATCATCATTTTATAATATATATATGTATGTCCATGTATTATCATCATTTTATGTTTTATTTCTATGTCCCTCTCACAGTTTCCTCATTGGCTACTGGTATTTTCCTCGTGGATTTCTCATTTTCTAATATGTGATATCTCATTTACTATGAGTAGACTGAAGTGCAGCCATCATTAGTGGGTTATGGGGTGATGTTTTAAATCTGTTGAGCAAAGTATTATTTGCATTGTTTTACTCATTTGCTTAGATCTATGGCAAATCAAACATATCTTGAACAAATAGACATCCTCCAATTTCTATCACTCTTTCATGAACACACAATATATTTGAATTAGAGAAATACAAAAGAAAGATGAAAATATCAGGATTAACAAATGACAAAATTACAAAAAATAGAGATTCGTCCATAAGAACACTAATTGATAGGGAACAACGGAGATTAAACCATTTCCAAGTTGTGTAGAAGAATTGAGATAGTGAAATTTTTGCATGTTGAGAGGGTTTATGTCTACTCTATTGGAAGGAAAAAACTAGGCATTTGTAACTTCCTATATCTTTTACAATGTTGTTTTATAGTTTTTTTACATCTCTGCATTTTATGGGTTAATGTCTATTGTTTCTTGATGCCTGCATCTTGTGGGTTATTCTCTATTCTTTACTATCTTTGAAAGCTTTTATGGATCAGTCTTTGTTCTTCAATAGAAGACTTAACACCATAATTTAGTAATATCATCTTCTTTGTTGGCCAGCACAAAGACATCTATAAAATGAAAATGAAAATTAGCTCTAAGTGATTGCAAAAATTTTGGATATAAAATCACTAAATATGCGTTTATATATACACTCACATATACATATGTAAATATGAGTGCTTATACATACATATATATGTATATATATTTAGTTGCATGTATATATATGGGTGTATGTCTGTATATATATATATATATATATATATGTATGTGTGTGTATATATATGTTTGTCGATCTATTCATATGTTTTTTTACATATATGTATTTGTTTATATATGTGCATGTGTATAAAAATATAGACATATATACCTATGTATGCATATATATCTATATTTGCATACATCTATACATATACATATATGTGTGTGTGCATAAACATGACACAGTGTGTTTTGCAGTTGATGTCAAATTTGCAGGTATCTATGTCAATTGTTTACTCATTGCAAACTTGCCTCAGTTGTAAAAACTGATACGCTACTACAAAGTATTTTAAATATTTTTATGGATGGGAGTTAAAATTGTTTTGCTGGTTTGAACATCAAGGTCTACAATTGACCCTGCCCTGAAATTATCTATGGCACCATTGAATTGTATAAGTTGGAGATCCTTTTAGTCCATTTCCTCGCATTGATCTATCACCATCCTTTGCTATTCCAATGTACAGTTGTGTTTAATGCACATCCCTTTGAATTATCAATTCATCTATTTGAGTTTGCAAGTTTGATCATTTTCATATTGTCTATCTATATATGTATTTGTATCAGTTAGGGGGCTTATTTTTCTGAAGGCCTTCAATAGCAACCTATACAACACTTCACAATTCAAATGGAATTGTGAACCAATGCAACATAGTTTTCCCTCAGAAGAGCATTCATAAAATCAAGTCTCCCTAATTTATTTTTGAATGCAACAAAAGTGATGACTCTATAGGGGGAGGAGCTAAGGCGTGCACATCCAATTTTTGACAGTCCACATGAACAAAACAATAATATTTGTTTGCATGTGTGTGTGTGTGTGTGTGTGTGTGTGTGCATATATGTGTGTGTGTCTATAGACATGGCATAGTGTGTTTTGTAGTTGATGTCGATTTTGTAAGTGCCTATGTCAATTGTTTATTATTTGCAACCCTAGGCCACTTGTACAAACTGATGTGTTGTTGCAAGGAAAGTGAAGAAGCCTACTCTAAAGTGGTTTGCACACCCACAAATGTTGTCACTAGCCATATATAAAGAAAGAAAATAGGTAAATTGTAATATTTTTTTTTATGCTTAACAGTTGTAGTTAATACATTATAGTATATGTCTATGACCTTTTGTTTGAACCTGTTTTGAAGCTATGCAAAGAGGAAGACAACCAAATTGGAAAATAATTCGCATTTGTCACAATGCAAGTTGATCATGAAGTAGAGATCAGCATTGAGAAGTTTAGCTACTATATGAGTAAGGTTTTAATTATTTTGTCTTGTATATTCACTTTTAAATATTCCTTGGATGCAGTTAAGTATGGGCATTAAAGTTACAATAACCAATGCAATGTCTTTTCCATTTTTGGTTATATTTTTTTCTTATTCTTTTTAGAAGACTATGGAAGTTATCTCACAAATGCATGGTGTGTTTGGTGAGACTTCATAGCTTTTCCAAATGGACGGATTCAGTAATAGATAATAATTCAGGTTTATTTTCCATCATATTTTGTGGTTTGTTTATGTTGCATATTTATTATATGTTATAGTCGAGTGCTTTTGTGATGTTCTCTACTGAAGGTGACATGATCTATGTGAAATGAAGTAGTGACCATTCCAATAAATGTTTTGATCTTGGTTGGCTTTTGGCTGGTGACCCCAAACTATATTTTGTCCACTAGCATGAATCTTGGCATTGGTGTTGCTTCTTCAAATGTTCAAAAACTGCATCTCAAAAAGGTAGCTACATGTGTTGATTGTGTAATAGTAGCAAGCTATTTCTTCTATTATGAAGGCACCTATCAATCTTAATAGTAAATAAAATCTATGTATGCATGCATTTCAATTTCTAATGGGACATGTCAACTACTATGAACAATGCAACTTAACCACCAATGATATACATAGTCATTTTTCCTATATGTGCATGGTTTCAATGGATCAAGAAATGGACAGAGCATTGGGTTTATTTTCAAGAGGTGGACATGTTTCTATTCAGTCCAGTTTTTAATTGAACAAAAAAGACTAATCCATAAATACACTGACATAAATAATCTAAGAAAATGAAAAAACAATGCAAATAATACTTTGGTTGAGAAACTTAAAATTTCAAAACCAAGAACTATTTCAAATACAAGCTATTCTCATTTCCATCAAATAAATAGAATTGTAGCTAGCTAGTTCCATTCCTAATTATGGTTGATAAATAAATCAACATTATGTTTTGATTAAAGGTGAAAAATAGGTTTTGAAGGGGCCCTAGAACCCTTTACAAATGAGAAAAACTGATCAAAAAGGAAAAAAAACACTACATAGCAATTAACCCAACGAAAGCAAACCATCAGCCAAACGCACTACATATTCTTCAAGGTTTCAACAACTTCCATTTTAGTATCAACCATTTTCTACATGTCATCCATAGTATCAGAAACCTCCTTCCCGAAAGCCCCAACCTTAGCTTTCATTCGATTTCTCGTTTTGGCCCCAGGCCCACCTGTTTTCATCTCCTCAATCAAAACCTTACTTTTATCAATATCCATCTCACCAGCACCGCCCACATCCAACACTTTATCCCCAACAATAGAAACAACAGCAGGCCAGAACTCTTTTCTCTTTTTAGCAGTGATCAGAGGAGAAATCATCATGGCAAAATCTGAAGTGCCAACAAGTTTAGACACCTCACTACTTTTCAGCACCACTTTCCTCGTAGCAAAATCCAAAGTACCCACAATCCTAGTAGCCTCACCACTCTTCATCATCATTTTCCCAATTTTATCCACTTTATCCTCAAGGGATAAAATTTTTCCTTCTAAATTTTGCTTCAAATTAATGGTTTCCTCAACCACAGTACTAGCCACAATGTTCAGCAATTCCATTAAATTGTCAATTTGGCTTTGGATAGTAGGGTCCTCAACCTTCTCACCACACCTCTTATCCTAAAATTAATCCTATTAATTTCATGAAAAAACCATTTAAAATTTTTAAACTGCATATTAGTAGTAACACGGGCCGAGCCCAACACATCAGACAGATCTTCCCTATCAAAATTTTCAACCCTATCCTCCACAACATCATCCTCATTAGCAGAACTATCCTAAATCTTTTCAACCTCAATGTCCTTACCTTTATCCATAGGAGCAGGAGACTTCAGCTTGCGAATAGAGCATGCAAGATCCTCCACCATGGTCTTCCTTTTTAGCTCCATATCCCCCTCCACTTTTTTAGAACCCCCAGTATGACCACCACCCATAACACCATCCTTCCCCTACACAAACCCAGTATCAACAATCAAGGAGGTCTCACCATACACACCACCAGCAAGAGAGAGCAGGAAACTCTTCTCCAAAATTTGACTAGCAGATCTCAGCTCCCTACTCTTACAACTTCCCACCTCGGGATCCTTGGCATTCTTAGGAGGAGGAGATGAAGCTTCCCCATACAGGTCAGTCTTATCCTTGGAATCCATAGGACGAGCCTTAGTAACTGCATCATCGCTACACGTAGTGTAGCCCCCTTTGTCAACAAGCTTTCGAACCCCCATTTTTCTCGGAACAAGGGAAGAGGGACCCTCATCAAAGGAGGCATAGGAATCTAGAACGTAGTCAGCATCATCATCTTTTTCAAATTCAGACTCCTTATTCAAAATAAGGCTTCTTCTCTTGGCCCGCTTGCTAACCCTTTCTTCACCCGACTCTGTCTCATAACCCTCCCGAGCTTTGCCAACATCATCCTTCAGAGACACCAAAGATTTTTGCACCTCGTGCACTTTCACATGCTCATAAATCAGAAGAATTAACCCAACATGTAGAACTAGATTCCTAGGGTTTTTCATGTGCTCCTTGATCCCAGTATCCAACAACATCAACAGATAATAAGGAAAAGATACCAATTTCTTATGCCTAAAATGGTTCAACAAAAGAAAATGGTAGTTGTTGATGGCCGTGTACCTTCCCTCCAAGGTAACATACCTCATGACTTCTTTTGCCAATTCACACCAAAGTTCTTTCAAAGAGCTCCTATAGTAGCCACCACTTTTAACCTTCCTGAGATCTGCCGCCTCATTATCCTTGAAGAAAATTGACATCGCATCTTGTGAATCTTTCTTGTCCCTAAAGACCTTCATCCCATGTATGGCCAAACTAGTAATTTGAGCAATAAATTCTTCATCGACCACAATCTCTCTGCCATTCAAGTTAAGGATCCCGGCGTTCCAACCTTTAGTCACCATCTCAGTAACTTTCACATTGAAACCACGCAGAATTTCCATATAGACAGTAAGACCACCTTTCTCAAGGATCTCCCACACCATCTTTTTCTTAACAATGTTGCAAGACTTAGGCTCGGAACAATCCCTGTCCCCGCCCATCTCGAAATTCAACTCCACACACAACCAAAAACACCTGAAAAATGATACACACCCCACCCAAGCCATAAATATAAAAAATAAACCTCCAAAAACTTTGGCTATAGGCACCCAGAATCTGTGCAAAACCCGCCAGAGGAAAAAATAGTAATAATGAAGCATAGAGCTCCAAACCAAATGAGATCCGCCCTTAGCAATCAAAACTTTATTACCCTCATTCAAATCTTTCATCCACGTGATAAAGGACATACATCCCACCACGCTAGCAAGGATCCAACAAATATCAACTCTCATTAATGATAATAGTCGTCGCCTCAAAAGGAATGGAATTATTAAAATTCCATACCTTTTTTTCCTTAACTCTAAAGTTAGCAAAGAAATCGGCTAACTTATTTCCCTCCCTCAAAATATGGGAAATATAAACATTATCAAAAGAATTCATGATTTCCATAGAATCTTTAATCAAGGCCTCAATAGTCCATGATGGGGGAGAGACCACTTTCAGATTATTAATAATATTTAGGGAATCACCCTCCACCCAAACTTTCTTATATCCTTGGCATTGAGCCAATTTAAGACCATGGTAGACTGCAGCCACCTTCACGAAGTGGTTTGTCTAGGTTCCCAAAGGGAGTGCCACAATAGAGATGAGCCTACCATTTGAATTTCTAATCACTCCCCCACATCCTGTAGGTCTTGGATTTCCTTTAGCCGCCCCATCAAAATTCACCTTAACCCAACCAACCAGAAGCACTTTCCAAATAACATTCTCTCTTGAAGGTTTCCCTTTACAAACTGGAAGAGAAATATCATAGGGTAGCTTCAACTTTTGAGCAACAGATATTTCATAAGGACTAAGATTAATCCTATCACCAGCATAAAAGGACACTCCAAAAATAAATTTCTCCTTAATTATTGCATAAATCTTATGAGCCATAGCCACAACCGAGAGGGTAGTACTCCTAAATATTTTATTGTTTCGCTTCATCCACACTCCTCAAATCACATGAGGCAGAGTAAGAGCCCACAAAATCTGCAAAGCCAGATTAGCTATAGGAGCCAACCATTGGAACCAAAGATCCTTAACAGAGCCAAGAAAAACCCAACAAATTTTCCAAAGAGAGAGAACATGCTTCCAAATCTCACCAACAAATTTGCAGCCAATTAGAAAATGACAAGTATTTTCCGCTTCCTCCTCATAGAGAAAGCATCTATTGGGCATAGAAAAACCTCTTTTAATCAAATTATCAGTAGATAACATTTTGTTTTGATAGAAAATCCAAAATAAAATATTAATCTTAGGAATCATTCTAGAGGACCAAAGAGAAGCCCAGAAAGGTGGCGGACCAATAGTAGTTTCACTGAGATGGAAAGTCGAAGCAACATAAAAGTTACCCAAAGAAGAAGGCTTCCAAACAAATCTATCAGGAGAAGGAGAAGAGGGGATATGAACCACAGAAAGAGCCTTATAAATAACAACCAAACTAGGGTACACCTCAAGAAAATTCCACCAACAACCTCCAACAATATAATCAACAACAAATATTCCCACCTGAAGCACACAAAGATCCATGAAAGGGAAAGCCCAAGGTTCATCCTTAAGAGGCCGATTCCCAAGCCAATTATCTTCCCAGAACTGGATACTCCTCCCATTCCCCAACTACCAATGAAGTTCCTTGGCTACAAGCCTTCAAACCTTCAGCATAGCATTCCACAACACAGAACCATTCAGAGGATCAAAATCATTAGAGAGAACATCTCTAATCCCAACAACACCTTGTAGGTATTTAATCCAAGCAGTTTTTGCCCACTCACTTTTCACCTGCAAAAGATTCCACAACTATTTACCGAAGAGAGCAATGTTAAATGTATGAGTTTTATGAATTCCCAGCCCCCCAGCCTTTTTAGGATGACAAACATCATCCCAAGCAACCAGATGGGTTCATTTTTTATCTTCAACACCAGTCTAGAGTAAATTATTTTGAATTTCTTCAAGGACATCCATAAATTTCGTCGGCATATGAAATAGACTAAGAGCATAGACAGGGATATTCTATAAGGTAGACTTGATCAATTGAACTTTACCAACTTGGCTAAGCAAAGATCCCTTCCAGCCAACTAGCTTGGAATAAAACTTATTAATTAATACCCTCCATAAAGAATCAAGAACCTTAGAGCATAAGGGAAGACCCAAGTAAGAAGCAGGAAGCTCACCAATTTGACACTACAGGATTCTAGCAATCTTAATCTGTCTATGAACCAGAGTGTTGAAAAAGAAAATCACACTCTTCTATAAACTAACCTTCTGCCCAGACACCGCCTCATACATCTACAAAATCCTTTTAATATACCTAGCTTTCTTAATCGAAGCCTGCCCAAGAAAAAGAGAATCATCCACAAATTATTGATGAGAACAAACCAAGTTAGCAGAAGAGGAGGAAAGACCATTCAAAAGGCCAGAATTAGTAGATCTTTGAATCAGGCATCCCAAGGACTCAACCATAATAATAAACAAGAAGGGAGAGATAGGATCCCATTGCCTCAACCCCCTAGAACAATCAAAGAGGGGATAAGGGGACCCATTCATGAGCATCAAAAACCGAGGAGTCGAAACAAGTTGATGCACCAAAGCCACCACCTTCTCCCCAAAACTGAAGGACAAGAGGATCTTAGATAAAAATCCCCAGTCCACTCTATCATAAGCCTTGAGAAAATCCAGCTTGAGGAAAAAACCAGCCTACTTATTAATCGAGAGAGAGTGGATATTCTCATGAACAGTGAGAATAGAATCCAGAATTTTCCTCCCAGCCAAAAAACCATTCTGCTGAGGGGAGATAATCATAGGCAAAAAAAATTGCAGCCTCAAAGCCAAAACCTTAGAGAAAATCTTATAGATCGAATTGCAAAGACTAATAGGATGAAACTCCTCAAAAGAAGCAGCACCAGGATTTTTAGGAATCAAAACAATAAAGGAGGAATTCAACTCCTTTAATAGAGAACCCATTCTGAAGAACTCCTTAGTAGTCGCAACCACATCTTTCACCACAATTTCCCAAAAATACTGAAAAAAGAACATAGGGAACCCATCAAGACCCAGAGCCTTATTACCTTCAAAGGAGAAGACAACACACCGAATCTCCTCCCTCGAAGGAATACAAAATAATTTCTTGTTGATATCCACATCCACCAGCTTCGAAATATCCCTCAAAATGTCCTCTTGACAAGCCATATCTAGCTCACCCTCCGACGAAAGCAAATGAGAAAAATAAGAGGCAGCATCATTCTGCAGCTCAACATCCTTCTCCATAACCTGATTATTAAAGTTAATCTCATTAATTCTATTAGAAGCCCAGTGTTTAAGTGTAGAGATATGAAAAAACTTAGTATTTCTATCACCACTCTTCAACCACATGATCCTCGATCTTTGCTTCCAAAATTCTTCCTCCTTCACCATAATGTTATGCAACTTGGACAACAGGACATTCTCCCTCAGCATCACATCCCGATCATATCTAGAGGCTTGAATTAACTTGATGGACCGTAAGAAGCTCCTTAGAAACCTCATCTTTCTCCACAAAAATATGGCCAAAGGATGAATGATTCCATTTTCTAACATTGAAATTAACACTAGCCAATTTTTTAACCACTTTGTACATAGCCGACCTGTCCACATTAATATTCCACCAATCCTTAATTAGATTTCCCAAATTAGGATGGCAGGTCTACATCTTCTCAAATCTAAAAGGGAAATTCTTCTTACCCCCCAAAAAATCCATAGACAGAGCCAGAGGAAAGTGATCTGATCCCAATCGAGTAAGAGAAGAAAGGAAGCAAGCATAATGGCCCAGCCACTCAAGGGTTAATAGAGCCCAATCCAACTTAACCTGAATAAGAGCATTACCCACACATTGATTCAACCAGGTATAGGAGGCCCCCTTCAAGTCCAAATCCAAGAGAGTCGAGTCATTAATGAACTGCATAAGATCAAACCTACTATCATCCACATTCTGCGATCCACCCATCTTATCAACATCATGCAAAGGAGTATTAAAATCACCAATGACCAACCAATTACCTATATTATGAGAATATTTAAAAGAAGTAAGATTCTCCCACAACTTATTTCTAGCACTTTTGCAATCGGGAGCATAAATATTAGACAAAGTCCAAGAAAACTTATCATTAATGTGAAAGAGAGAAGTAGCCACATGGTTACTATCATTAAAAACCTCCACCCCTCTAATCATCCGAAGATTCCAGAAAATCACAATACCACTAGAAGAACCAACCGCTTCAGAACAATGCATACCACAATCCTTGAACAACTTCATTTTCAACCTAGAAATTTTCTCCAAACCCATTTTAGTTTCCTGAATTAAGACAATATTAGGATGATGATCTCTAACTAGATTTGCTAGCAGATCATGCTTATGAGGGTGATTCAAGCCCCTCATGTTCCATGAGATAATCTTCATTGGAGTTTAAAATTGGTGATCTTAGAGCACATATCCAACAGAGTTCTATGCGTACCATCAGCTATTTCCATCTGAATTTCCTTTTCCTGAACCACATTAGCAGGAGGCCGACCTCTACCACACGGATCAGACCCATAATCAGTCCTCTTCTTGTTTCTAGTCACAACTCCAAGCGAGGGAGAGTGTTTCTTCCTATTGTGCCCATGAGCCTGAATATAAGGCATATTATCCACCTCTTCCAACTCCTCAAAATCCTCAACCTCGGGCTTCAACACCACCCCCACAGTTTTCAACACCCCACTATGAAGATCTCCCCCCAAGAGGAGAACTAGATTCCACATGAACCAAGGAAGTATTTTCCTCCGACATCTCAAACCTTTCCACATTATGTGTCAGGGACAAGCACTTCTCACCCTACTTCAGACCCAAATCCTCCTGCAAAGACAGAGAATCCACCTTAACATCCCCAACAAGAGGAACCTCACCAACCTCCAAGGAAGGCACATCATCCGACTCCACCTTTGTAACCAGAGGTGGACCAAAATCCACCTCCACAACCAAAGGTTTCTCAACCTCCTGCCATTGCTTAGTCATCTACTTTGGAACTTTAAGAGGGCATTTCTTCACCCAGTGGCCAAATTTTTTATAGTGAAAGTAGGTAAAGGGGTTCGACTCAAACTCAACCTATTGATCCCACACCCCAAGTTTAGAGTTAATCTTAACCATTGAAGGAAAATCAGCAGATTGCTCCACATTCACACAAAACCTGGCATACACCAACCACTTCCTATAGGCAATCATTTGGTCAATCGACAACAAGCAGCCAAAGGTACTGGAAATCCCCTTAAACACCTCCTCATCCCAAAACTCCAATGGGAGGCCAGGCAACCTTATCCAAACCGGAGCAGCCGAGAAAGAACACGAACTCGGATTGAAACCAGGTTCCCATTTCTTCAATAGCAAAGAGGACTTCCCCAGGAACCACAGGCCACCCATCAACACCAACACCATATCATCCTCACAGTTAAAAGAGAAAGAGAAGAAACCTTTGGCCATTTTTGCCACATCAACTTGTCCTTTAGGTTTCCAACGATTAGCAGTAAACTTGCGAACCAGCTCAATATGAGGCCGAGGACCAAAAACATTACCCAGCAGTGCCATATCCATATTAGATATTCGTTTATCAACAATACAATCCGGAACAGACATGGAGAACTCACCAGTCTTTTTATCCACCACAAATGGCACCAGGGGGGAAGAACTTTTCCCTTTGGGCTTAGAGCCAAACAAATTTGACCATATGATGGAAGAGTTTGAAAAGAAAGCAATCTTAGACTTATCAAGCCCAGGAACCTCCAACATAGGAGTCTCATCACAACTGACCAAGGACATGCCATTACCTTACTTTTCAGGGCTTGGCGTTGGGGAGTGTGTCAGACACACAATCTTTGAAGTCGCAGCATCTCCATAAAAAACATTATCCACAATAGGGGACCCACTCAACTTACCTGTAGCAAGGGCCCTGCTTGACATCACCCTCTCATTAGCAACTCGACCACCATTATCGCCTGTTGCATCTTCCTGATTTTTTTCGAATTTGAAACCTCGTCATTTCCACCACCACCACCAAAGGACCTTCCCATCGTTTCTTGGAAATCAACATTATGTTGATGTATATATAAATAGTATATAGACATATACATGATTAGGATTTTGTGTATGCAAGCCATTTTTTTGTTTTCATTTATTTAATCAGAAAAGAAGGGCATTGACCCAATAAATGCAAGAGTGTAAAACAACTATAAAATGACCCTGTAAAAGACATACAAATCTACAATTATAAATTGTTTGAACAAATATAGATTCAATGGTTCTAGACGTGGATAATATCCAATTACTCGGATTTAATTTACATTAACATTTAACAAATTCAAAGGCTATTGCAAATATCATGTATGTCTTGAACAAATAAGATTTGTATTTATATGTTCATCATTGTACAAACTTTCACTACAAAGTGTTTTAAATATTTGTATGGATGGGAGTTAAAATTGTTTTGTTGGTTCAAGCATTAAGGTCTACAATTGACCCTGTCCTGAAATTATCTATAGCACCATTGAATTGTATAAGTTGGCGATCCTTTCAGTCCATTTCCTTGCATTGATCTATCACCATCCTTAACTATTCCTATGTACATTTGCATTTAATGCACATCCCTTTGAATTATCAATTCATCTATTTGAGTTTGCAAGAATTTGAATCATTTTCATATTGTCTATTTGTATATGTATTTGTATTAGTTAGGGGGCTTGGTTTTGTGAAGGCCTTCGAGAGCAACCTATGTAGCACTTCATAATTCAAATGGAATTGTGGACTAGTGTAACATAGTTTTCTCTCAAAAGAGCATTCATAAAATCAAGTCTCCCTAGAATTCATTTCTGAATGCAACAAAAATGATGACTCTATAGGGGGAGGAGTTGAGACGTGCGCATCCAATTTTCAACAGTCCACATGAACAAAACAACAATATTTGTATGCATTATTTTTTTGCTTATGAAGAATATTTATGTCTCCACCCTGAGTTTTCCCAATGGCATCAAAACAACCAACAATATTATTTTTTTCTAAAATAAAAAATTGAAGCATTTCTTACACACACACACACACACATATATGTATGTGCATGTATCTATGTCTATATATATGTACATGTATATATATGTTTGCATGTGTGTGTATATATATATGTATATATAAGAATATATATAGAAGCATATATATTTGTATATGTATGAAACAATAGACATTAGCCGAAAAAATACATAGGAGTGGGAAAACTATGAAACAACACTATAAAAGCCATGTGAAGTTAGAAATGCCTTGTTTTACAGTCGCCCTATAGTAAACATAGACTTAGTTATTTTTACACCTGGACATTTTCTAATTACTTAGATCTAATTTTCATTTCCATTTAGTAAATTCAAGTGCAGTAGCAATGCATGCGTGCGGAGAAAATATTATTTCCATTCTTGATCATGAACAATACATTATCATGTGAAGTCTTCATGAAGAAGAATGGATGCCAAGGCACAAGCATATCAACAAACTCATCAAATATTTGCAATGACAAAACTCGGTAGAATAATAATTATTATTAAAACAAATCAATAGAATGAGAAAACAAAGAGGAAAATACCACTAGCCACAATCAAAATAAAGCTAAATGAAATTTGTATGAACACTTGTATTAATAAAACCCAAGATAAATATTCTTAGCTAAGTAGCATGTATGAGAAATATTTGCTCAGATTGGAAGCGAGAAAGGTGGCCTTTGTAAGTTCCTATATCTTTTACAATGCTATCTTATTGTTTTTTGTATCTTTGCATTTTATGGTTAATTTCCACTATGTGAACCCATGCATTGCAAGTGCATTTGAATTTATTACTTGTTGGCTATTCTTTATGGGTTAGTGTTTGTTGTCGAGTGAAATACTTAGTTGCACTTCATTAAATATTTCTTGGTTCTGAAGTTTAAATTTTCTTGGGAAAAGTATTTTTTATGTTGTTTTCCCATTTGCACGCACATATATATAGATAGACATACATACATACACACATATATATATATACATACACGTATACGTATGCATGCTTACATGCATATCTATACATGTAGAATTCATTTATGGATAGTAGATATATATATTATATATATATGTGTGTGTGTGTGTGTGCATTTTATATGTGTATCTATATTATTCATGATACACATGCACGTTCATGTATATATAAATAATATGTACACATATACATGATTAGAGTTTTGTCTATGCAAGCAATTTTTTTTTTTTAATCAGAAAGGAAGGACATTGACCCATAAAATGCAAGAGTGTAAAAATACTACAAAATGACACTGGGTGCTGGCAAGAAGTTGAGTCCACTTTTTGGCCAAAAAGTTGAAGTGTTTTCCCTGATTTTCAAAATTTGACACATTTTACCTTAAAATTTGGAGCACTTAAAGATGGAATCTTCAAAAAAGTCACTAATCATAAAATGTAGTACTCAGAGTCTAGTTTCCAAATATGTAATTTATTTCAATACCCAAATGGTACAAAATTGAGTTTCAATAGGTGTTTCTAAAAACCATTGTTTAAAAGTCACTTTATTTACCATACCATGCATGTGTACGCCATCCATATTCTGACCTAAATTATCATATTTTTCTAAATCCTTTAGGGAAAATATTTGTAACTCACTGAAGCACATTTTCAATATTTTTTTGTACTTTTTTATTGAATATTTTTTTTTGTTAATTTTTTATTGGCCCTATTTGGTGTTTTGAAAAATCATCATGTACGTCACGCATAAGATGACCTAAACTTATCATTTTTTGATTTTTTTAAATTGAAAATAATTGTCTGAAGTATGTTCTCGTGCAATTCGTTCCTCAAAAAAATATGTTAATAAAAAGTTATTGAAATACTAAAAAACCTTGATAATTCAAGTTTATGAACCTGTTGCATCAGAAATTAATTGAAAAATAGAAAAAATAATCCAATTGTAAAAAAAATTACATATTTGGAATCTGCACTATCTCATCTATAATGGGTTTTAATTTCGTTAAAAAATTCTGCAAAAAATCTCTTGTGACATTATTAGGACCTTCAACTTGCAAGTCAAACTAGGTCAAGGCCTAGGATCAGATCCCCAAACCTTTTCTTGAACCAAAATACAAAACACAAACCTGACCAAAAAATCATATTTTAAAAAATGGGATCTCGTTTCATAAAAAAAATATTTTTTTATGCTTACAAAACGGGATCCTGTTTTGAAAATTTCCAAAAATGGATAGTTTCTAAAAATAGAAACTTTTCAAAATGGGATCCCATTTTGAAAACTTTCCAAAAATGATTTTTTTCATAACGGGATCTCATTTTTTGATTTTAGGCTCAGGATCCCGAACCTAAACAGGATCCCGCTTTTAAAAAGGCGAGATCCCATTTTTTGCAAGTCGATTTCATTTTTTTGCCTAAGGAAAAAACTTCTACGTTTCATGGAATCATCTTCTTGCTCTTACCCCACTATAAAAGACAAACAAATTGACAATTGTTAATCATTTGAATAGATACATATTCAATGGTTTTAGACTTGGACAATATCCAATTACTCAGATTTAATTTACATTCTCATTTAACAACTTCAAAGGCAACTGCGATGCATGTGCGGAGAGAATGCATGCAACAATAAACAATAGACATTGGTTGATAAAATACAGAAGAGTGGGAAAATTATAAAACAACAGTGTAAAAGCGATATGAAGTTAGGAATGCCTTCTTTTACAGTCGCCCTATAATAGACATAGATTTAATGTTTTTAACATCCAAACATTTTCCAATTACTTAGACCTAATTTTCATTTTCAATGAATAAATTCAAGTGTAGTAGCAATGCATGCATGTGGGGGAAATATTATTTCCATTCTTGATCATGAACAATACATTATCATGTGAAGACTTTGTGAAGAAGAGTGCATGCCAAAAAACGAGTATATCAACAAACTCATCAAATATTTCTAATGACAAAGCTTTCTAGAATAATTATTAGTGTGTACGAGAAATATGATATTGAAAAGATTACAATGAATAATGTGATGTATAATTTATGGGAATCCAAATAGTTTTATGTACATAGAATTTGTCAACTTGATGTATGTAGAAATGATAATTTCATTGTGGTTATAGGTGCATGAATATCAACCGATACCAACTGAGTCTCCTTATCAAACTATTGATATAGGTAAGTGCATAGAGATTAAAACTACCAATTAGGATATGTAAGTAATAGTTGAAAGCATAAAACATGTACATATTAGAAAAACAATTTGTTTAATATAGAAGAAAGCCAAGATGAATAAATTCTTACAAATGTCCTTTTGAGTGCTTTTGAGGGGGTAGTAAGGACAGGAGCATGATACATTGATGGGGAGCACACTTGAGTCCATCACATGCTTTGCTAGTTGTTCATGGAAAAGAAGAAAACATTGATGAATTATGGTGTTAAGCCTGCAACTGAAGAGGGGACAACGACCTGTAAAGATAGTCAAAGAGAGAAGAGAAAGGAAAAACTAGAGCACAATAGTGTAAATGATATTAAAACTTACAAATGACTTGTTTCTTGTTTGAACATGATAGAAATAACCCCTGAGAGGAGACATAGTTTTCATATTGACCAATTTTCCTAAGGAAATGAAAAAATAATGCAAAAGAATAGTACTTACAAATCACTTGTTTTTGGCTTTGAATATGATATGTATAAACCCTCTCAATAGACATGGATTTTGTACACATATCAAATTACAATCAGTTCTTTGTTTGTTTCAAAGATGGAAGACATAGATCCTGTCAATAGACACAAATGTTAGTCTCATCAAACAATCCAAGCAAGTGAGTATACAACACCCAAATAACAGTGCAACAAGCTTTTCCCAAGTTTTTGTGTCTGAGAGGTAGTGTAAGGAAATTAATAAACACTGTAAGTCATTGAAGTTTATAGCATAAGACATTAACAAGAGTTTCATTCTAGTCTATTGATATCAAACACAATTGGCACACTATATATGCATAAGCCCATTATTAGAATGCTATGCATGTACAAAAAGAGAAAAGATGAGAGGACAACTATATCAAAGCCCTCTCAATAGACACAAAATTAATAGTTTTACACGTAGATATTTTCCAACTGCTTGGACATAATTTCCATTTTCATTTTGTGAATTGAAATGCATTTTCAATGTATATGTCGGGAGAAAATATTTCTTCCATTCTTAATGATAAAATTTTCAAAGCTTTCAAATATCTTTGTTTAGTATTTTTAGTCCCTACATTTATAAGACAACGAACTAATGTTATAGCCTCACTCTTGCATATTAAAATTGTGCTTTGGGAATGGTGCCAAAAAATAAAGCTAAAGTATAGCTTATGCTCGGGGGAATATTTAGAAAAAATGAATTTTATTTCCTATTTTTGCAATTTTGTGATTGGCGGGTTTAATTTTCCTCGTGGTTTTGAAAGTTTGTAAATATTTTAAATAATAATAACTATATTATAGGGAGCTTTTCTATTGGAAATATTTCATGAGTTTGTTTGTATAGTCGTGTCTTGCCATGGACTCTTCATGGGGATGTGTGGCATCTTGAGCAATACATTTGTATTTACTATTTGCGTCTTCTCATTTATTGTGAGTAGACTGGAGTGCAACCGTCATTAGTGGGTTATATTGTGAAGGTTTAAGTTTGTCAAGCAAATTGTTATCCACATTGTTTGTTCATTGGATTAGGTTGTTTGATGAGGCTGAAGCTTGCGTCTATTGGGAGGGTTTTCACCTACGGTATTGGAATCGAGAAAGGTGGCGCTTGTAGGTTACTCTATATTTTGAGCTTTGGTATTTGCACTTGCCTGCTACGTAATAGAAATGTGAGGAAAACTACAAAATGACATTGTAAAATACATATGAGCTTACAAACACCTCATCCTTCAGTGCCATACAATAGACATACACCCTCTAAAAGACTTAATCATTTTACGTCTAGACATTTTCCAATTAGTTATACCTAATTTTCATTTTTGTTAAATAAATTCAAGTGCAGTTGCAGTGCATGCATGCCAAGGAAATATTACTTTCAATCTTAATCATGACAAGCAACTATCGTGCTAATTCCTTCACTATTTTTGGAATTGAAAAACAAAGCGTTTGTAAGTTTCTATATCTTTTAGAGTGTTGTTTTATAGTTTTTGGCATCTCTGCATTTTATGGTTAATTTATGTTGTGTGCATTCATGCATTGCAAGTGCACTTGAATTTATTAAACAACAATGAAAATTAGGTCCAAGTAATTGGAAGATATCTGGATATAAAATCATTATACCTATGTGTACATATGTTTCTATATACGTATATATATACTTGTATGTGTCTATATATATATAGACACACACACACATATATATAAGTATATATATTTGTATATGTGCATATGTATATGTATTTTTGTATGCATAAACATATATATGTATGTGCATATATATATGTATGGCTTTATGTTTATATATATGCATATGTATATGTGTATGCATATATACATGTATGTTTATATGCATATATATATGTATGTATTTGCATGTAGTTATGTGTATATATCTATATATATGTCTATGCATGCACTATGTATTTTGTATATACTTGGGCCTAATTTTATGGGTTGATGCTTTTTGTCTGCACACATGCATTGCAATTGCATTTGAATTTATTAAATAATAATGAAAATTAGGTTCAAGTGATTGGAAAATATCTAGGTATAGAATCATTGTATCTATATGTACATATATATATGTATATGTATGTCTATATATTTGCATATAATAATTTAAACTTCAAGCCCAAGAAATATTTCAAATACGAACAATTCTCATTTTCACCCAATAGATTGAAGTGCAACTAGCTACTACCATTCTTAATCATGGGTAGGAGAGAAATCCACATTAACAAATAACACTGTGAAGTATTTAACTCGACGACATATAGCAATCCATAAAAGCAACCCACGATTACACGGGACCAAACAAGAAAGGATAACCCATATTCACAATCACATAAACAACCTAAGCAAATGGGAAAACAACACAAATAATACTTTGGTCAATAGAATTAAAACTTGAAAACCAAGAAATATTCAAAACATGAACTATTCTCATCTTCATCAAATAATTGAAATGCAATTAAGTATTTAACTCAGCAATAGACACTAACCCATTAAGAATAGCAAAGAATAAAAATTAACATGCAACATGCAAACAACAACAAACAATAGGCATTGACCCATAAAGTGCAAATATGTAAACCACTATAAAATGACATTGTAAAAGACTATAAACCCGTTGAACAAACACAGGTTTAATGATTTTATTCCTAGACATTTTCCATCTACTTACACTAGTTTTCATTTTCGTTTAATAAATTCAAGTGCATTTGCAATGCATGAGTACACTCAATAGAAAGTAACCATAAAATGCACAAATGCAAAAAACTATAAAACGACACTGTATATATATGCCTCTATATTTCTATATATGTATATGTATATGTGTATATGCATATATATATGTGTGTGTGTGTGTGTGTGTGTTTGTATGTATATATTATATATATATATATATATATATGTATGTATGTATGTATTTGCATGTTCCTATGTGTGCATATATATGTATATATATGTATATACATGTACATATATGTCTGTGTGTGTGATGTGCATTTTGCACATACCTAGGTCTGATTTTCATTTACTGTGGATAGCTTTAAGATTGGTTGCCATAAATGCATTGTGTTCTTGAGTTTTTTGCTTTTTATAGATATTGCCCACAACATCCGAAAAACCATATCTTTATTTTCTCTACAATATTCTTGGAGTACACATAACAAAGTTTCAAAAAACAAAGATTGATCCATAAGAACATTGATCGATAGGAAACAATAGAGATTAAACCATTGCCAAATTGTACAAAATAATTCATATAGTGACATCGATGCCTATTGAGAGGGTTTATGTCTATTGTATCAGAAGCAAAAAACAAGGCATTTGTAAGTTAATATATTTTTTACAATGTCCTTCTATAGTTTTTTACATCTCGTCATTTTATGGGTTAATGTCTATTGTTTCTTGATGTCTGTACTTTGTGGGTTATTCTTTACTCTTCCCTACCTTGGAATGCTTTTATGGATCAACCTTTGTCCTTGACTAGGAGACTTAACACCATAATTCATTAATGTTATATTTTGTATTGAGCATGATAAAGACATGTATCAAATAAGACTAAAAATTAGCTCTAAGTAACTACAAAATGTTTGGATATAACATCATTAAATATGTGTTTGTTAAAAGAATTTATATCTATTGTATAGGGAGAGAAAGACAAGGCATTTGTAAGTTCGTATGTCTTTTAGAGCATTGCTCTATAATTTTTTCACATCCTCCTTTTCTATGCCTTAATGAGTATTGTTTGATGTTGTCTGCATTTTTTGTGTTAATTTTTATTCTTCACTATCCTTGACTATTTTCATTGCATGGACTCTGTTGTTGAGTTACAGCTGGCATTAATTGATCCCTCCATCATGTTTAAAGACTATTGAGCAAAGCATCACTTGCATTGCCTAATCATCTTGACAAATTATTCCTTGACAATAAAACCTGTCAAAAAAGAAGACATTTTTAATGTCACATATATTTTACATTGTCTTCTTTGTGTTGTCCACTCATTTGCCTAGATTGTTTGATAAGAGTGAAATCTGTTTCCATTGTTAATCATGGCCAACCCATTATCTTGTTTAGTATTTAAATAAACAAGAAAGACTAACCCATAAACACACTGATGCAAATAATCTAAGCAAATAAAGAAATAACGCAAGCACTCAAAAATAGGAAACAATGGACGTTAACCCATAAAATACAGAAATGGAAAAAGCTATGCAAAAAAAGATATAAGAACTTACAACTAGCTTGTTCTTTGCTTTCAATATTATAGGCTTATGCTTTTCTAATGTTTTAGTTTCTAAAAACATGTTCAATCCAAATGTTTTGGTTGATAAGTGGAATTGTTCATAATAGTTGACCATTGGAGATTGGAATGCATTCCTATACAGATTTTCTATTTATGTTAAGATTGATAGGTGCCTTGTTTGTTTTTTTTTTCAGGTGGTAATCACAACTTAGATCATTTGCAATGTATATGACAAGATAAAAGATCACGTCCATGGTGTGCTATGGTGCACACTTGTAAGTTCATCCTATTCTTTAGTTGTATTCTATTTTAACAAAACCTTTTCTTCTTGCAAGAGAATTGTTTTGGTTGGATATAGAAAATGTACTACATTACAATTATCTTTTTCTTGTGTTGTTGTTTGCAACTATATTGTTTTTGCACTGTATGATTGTCTTGCTTTGTGCTTTATCCCCTATTATTATGTTCTACTTCTATATTATTGGAATGTCAATCAAGAAACATATTTTAGTTGGTACTTCCATGTTTCAATGAATATTTCACTTTTATTTCAGTTTATACATAAAGGCATTTGATCGTTTGCTTCCAACCATTGATCATATATTTTGTTTCACTACATAAATCAACTACAAAAAAGAGAAAAACTTTAGCAACATGCCATATCTTTTGTCCTCTACCATTTATTTTTTCAATATGGTCAAATAAAATTTTGTTAAAGGACACAAGCTATTACAAGAGCCAATTATGGTGAGAACTTATACAGCAATTGTGCAAATGCATCTCTGACACAATTGATAAAGCTTTGCATTCTGTTGTATTTCTATGTAACAAGTATGGAAATCATGGATCATTCAGAGGTGCTTTATAGCACAGTGTATTCAAAAATTGGATGCCCCTGATTGTTTATTGACCATTCTTAGCATGATTGAGTATACAAATAAAATGTTGATTTGTTTGTCGCTGCAATGCAAAATAAATAGAATTCCTTAAAAAAATACCTAGAATCAATAACCATTGAGCTATTGTATATACATATTACTATGCACACCCTCAAATTGTACTCGATATCAAATTTTCATTTTCATGATCTGCCTAGCTATGTACATGCCACTATTATCACATTGTCGCCTAACCCAAATTTGCATATTTCTTGCAAGACTTTAACATTGACATCTTATAATCCATAATAGTAGAAGCAATTCTTTTCATTTGGCAGTTGTATAATGTCAGTGAGAAAAGGCATAAGTGATTAACTTGAACTTTGAAACAATGTCATCAAATTCTACTTTTCCAATCTCTTTACCATATTGATTTTTTCCCTCATGCTTCAAATTTTAACCCAATCAACAATTGACACAATTAGGTCACATCAAATACAATATGTTGAAAAGCTCTTTGAAGTTATTGTAGAAAAGAATTCTTGGCAATGTAATGTGTCGAGCAGTCTCAGTGCTTTGAATTAGGCATTTTGCATCAATTCCATATCTTTGATCAACTACTTGGAGGAGAAACTTCCTTTGGAAAGCACAAGCCAACATGCTCTTTGTCATCATCAACAAGCTCAATACAAAAGATCAACGATATGGAGTTTATGCAAAAGTGCTAACTCAAACATGCACATTATATTCTGAACAACTCTTTTCCAGAGTAAATTCAAAGTGCTTTTCAACATATCATATTCGATGAGACCAAATTTCCCCAACTATTGGCTGGGTGAAAATGCAAAAAAATAACTCGCAATTTTAGTGAGTATAAAAGAATTGTTGAGTTGATTTTTGTTCAAATTGTCTATGTCTCTAATAAGAATGATTACTATTCGATTGTACTACTTATCCAGATCTTCACTTAGTTATTGTTTAGAGACAACAATATTGAAGCCATATTTTTTAGACATATCTTGCATAGCTATCCTTTTGCAAATGAGTTCACACCCATTATGAAGTAGATATGCTACTATGCAGAACATCACTAAAGCATTGTAGAGCATTGATTTATTTATTGGAACCATATTGGAAAATCATAAATTTTATGCATCGTTGAACTGAGTTGGAGCTTAATCATATGATATTTTTTTACTACATTTGAAGTTTCTAAATTGCTCCTTGCAGATTACAAATTTGTTACAATTTCTTCCAACATATATCTTAGCAATTCCTAGCATGTACCATAACATCTAGAGAATCTGCAAAAAAGTAAGTACCTAACGTTTGAAATCAACAAACTTCAAAATCATATGAGATCTTAATAATATTTTTTCCCTCTTTGTTTTAAGACATGGTTAACATAAACATCTCATTGCATATGCTTGCTAGAACAAATGGAAAATACAGATTGCACTTACTGCACAATGGAAAATACATTAGTCACTTGACAAACAAGATGAAAAGAGGCAAGTGCAATATCTTGTTTATGTCACACATAGGTTTTCTCTTCATATGTTTAATTACCAATCTACTTCTTCTCATTGTTCAGTCTGTAATGTATAGGTTGGAAACAGATATCACATAGACACCAAGTATTATCAACACATGTACAAAACAATCAGCTTTACCATTTGAAGGCAATGATATGGTCATTTATGGTTTTGTTATTACCATAATTGTTGGAAAACCATCAAAAGTAGCAATCATGCATGCCAATTTAATTGAAAGCCATAGTCAAATGACAGTAAGTGTAAATAGAAACAACAACCTATTTCACACATTTTTGCCATTGTTATGACCTCATCAAAGTCTCTTTTATACATATTTTGTCATTGGCAGAAAAAGACAATATGAAAGAGGCAATACTAATTACTGCCCTTCTTCTAACTACTAAAAGCATTATTCAACACATTGACAAAGTCATTTGTAAGTTCTTAAACCTTTTAAGGTGTCAGATTTTGCATAGTTTATTCACTTATTCAAACTGTTTCATAACAATGAAACCTATGTTGTAGCAAGATTTATGTCTATCTTGATAGCAAATAACAAATCAATTGTAGCTGACTATATAATTTACATTTTTATGTTATACTATTTTGCAGCTCTACATTTCATGTATTAATGTCTACTATTTATTGTTCTTTGCATTCATAATTATCTGTCCTTCACTAATAGAAAGTGCCCTAGATTGCAGGTGTCTTTGACAACTAATGCTATCAATCTTAGAGTGTGCTCAACAAAGGATAGTTGTAATTGTTCTCCCCAAATGAAAGAACAAAACAATTAATACTTTGGTTGACAAGGTTAAAGTCACAAATCCAAAAAATATTCCAAATACGAACAATTCTCATTTTAATCAAATAGGTTGAATTTTAAGTAGCTATTTCCAATCTTAAGCATGGTTATTAGAAAAATTGACATTGAAGTTTAAGGTCTACTGACCAAAGTATTATTTGCATTTTTTTCTCATTGGTTCAGGTTGTTTCATGAGGCTGGATTTTGTGTCTCTTGAGAGGGTTTACATCTACTGTGTAGCAAATAACAAAAACTAGAATTTGTAAGTTCCTTTGACACTATCATTTTTTGTATTGCCTATACTCTTAAATACATTATCTAATGAAAGTCGAACCTGTGTCTATTGGTAGTATTTATGTTTATTGTTCTCAAAATAAAGAACAAGGCACTTGTAAGTTGCTATAACTTTTATATTGTCATTTTATACTTGTCAATATCATTGCATTGTATTTGCTCATTCCTACTACTTTTTTCTTCATCCATTTTACCATCTAATGTCTATTCTTTGTTGTTTTTGAATGTTTTTATGATTCATTATTTGTTATTGAATTAAACACTAAACACTATGATTCAGTAATGGCACCTTCTCTGTTGCTCACGATTGAGGCTGGAACTAATATTGTCTCTTAATGTAGAAAGGAAAAGAACTATAAAAAACACTGTAAAGGATACAAGAACTTACAAACACGTCCAACTCGGTATCTCCATTCTTAATCATGGAAAGCAAAGAAATAGATATTAATGGATTATGGTGTTCACTATTTAACTCAACAACAAATACTAACCCACACAAGCAATCAACGGTACTAAAGAATGGACATTAACATACAAAATGCAAACAACAAAAAACACTAGACATTAACTGATAAAATTCAAACATGTAAATGAGTATAAAATGACACTGTAAAAGACATAGCAACTTACAAATGCCTTGTTTCAACAGTCACAGATTCCCATTCCCTTCTAATTTTTTTTTATATACTTGTCCTTTTCCATCCATTCTCACTGCAAATACATAGCATCATAATGAGACTGTTATGCATATATAGCAAATCATTTTCATTCTTTATATTTCAAATGCCTCATGGATTTTTGAACTTATTTGATATGGTTATGCTCTTGCACCGGCTCTTGTTATGCATACATATCACCCTCAAAATTGGCCTATGCATATATAGTTTGCCACTTCTGTTTAATATCAGTAGAGTGTAATATAACTACCATTAATGGCTTATGGTATAAATTTCATTGATTTTCAATGTATATTCAATTGATTACAATGCCTCATAAGCATTACATCTTTCTCTACTGACACAACCTATATCCATCGTAGTTGAGAAAGGGGGGAATTGGAAAGAAGTTGATCTGCTTTGTCTACCTTCCCAGACAAATTTCCAAACAGCCTAATGAGCATTGATAGAGATACATTCTTTGACAAACAACATTTCTATGTACTAGAAACTTCCTTCTTTCATGTGGTGACTTGATCTTCATCCATAAAAGCAATTGTTTTCACCCAACTCTCAATGTCTCTTCTCTCCTCTAGCATGTTATTCCACTTCATTGAAGATCATTTCATCCACATGTAATAGTTGCATTCTCCATTGGACTTCCCATTGCCCTCTCCTGATATATGCACAATAAGTGATCCAGTTCTTTCATTCTTCATGTACTAACTTGCCCAACTAGTTTGCATCTACCATATTTGAAACAAAAAGCAAGAGATTTGTAAGTTCCTATATGTTTTACATTGTCATTTTTTGGTGTTGCTTACTCAGTCATTTGCATTGTTCAATGAAAGAGACATTTGTGTCTATTGATAGGATCTATGTCTTCCATATTTGAAACAACTGTCCTTGTTGCCTTCTCACAAGCATTTGAAAGGAATTTTGTAAGTTTCTTTCCATCTTGTCTCTCTTTAATATTTAACAATTTCTCTTTTTAATATTTTCATTCTTTGTGCTTTTAATAAAAAAATTTCATTAATTTATTACTACTTTTAATCTCTGAATGCAGTCACCTAGATCAATGAAGTTTCAAAAAACATCTTCATTGGTGATCATTGATATACACGAAGCTTTAGTCACAATGAAATTGTCATTTCCATATGCATCAAATTGACTGATTCTATGTACACAAGACTATTTATATTTCTATAAATTATATATCTCATAATTCATTGTAATCTATCAAATACCATATTTGACAGGATCTATGTTTATTGAGAGGATCTATGCCTCCCATCTTTGAAACACCTGTCCTTGTTTCCTTCTCACAAGTATTTCAAAGGACATTTGTAAGTTCCTTTTCATCTTGTCTCTCTTTAATATTTAACAATTTCTTTTTCTAATATTTTCACTCCTTGTGCTTTTAACTATTTCTTGCATGAACTAAATACTAATTTTAATCTCTTGATGCAATCACCTCACTCAATGAAGTTTCAAAAAATGTCTCAATTGGTCGTCATTGATATACATGCAACTATAGTCACAATGAAATTATCATTTCCATATGCATCAAATTGACTAATTCTATTTCAATTTGGAATTAAAATGAACCCCATGTGAGTGTGAGGCAAAGGAATTGTGTATGCTCTCTCCTTGCACTTCATGCAATTTGGGAGATAAAAAACAATGTACTTCCTTTCTTTTGTATACCTTTAGAGGGCCTGCTACCTTGCTTCAAAAGGTGGGAATGAGCCAAGTAGTAACAAGCTAAAGCCAAGCTCTTTCGAACTGCTATATAAGAAATGTGTTTGTGAGGAAAGTCATAAGCAACGGGTGCAAATGTGTCATACCAATAAGTTCCACCCTCAGTAACCCCGTGAGATACATCAAAATCATTTCTTAGGAAGGGACTAGGAGGCCTCTTGATTGACCATAATCTTGAGCTAATCTTGCTGCATGTATGGCCACCTTGAACCAATGCCCTTACGAAGAACCAATTGTTTTAGTGGAAAAAAACCTTTATACGCTCATTAATCGCAAGAGGTCAAACCTCTGAAGTTACCCCATGTTTTCACTATTCATGTTTATAGACATGAATTCCTCTTTTAGGAATGAGACTTGGTGTTCCCAAGAACTGAGTGTCATGTAAGGGGGATCCAGTGCCACCAAGTCTCTAGTTGTCTGCCTTGTTTAAGTGGTTGGAGCAATCCAAGTGGGGATATCAACCAGTGGTTTCCTTGCCAACCTAGGGTTGTACAAAGTGTTTGTAATTTCATATCAAAATCAAACTCAAAAACATTATGTTTTTTGTGTCTTCCGTGATGTGTTTAAAATAAATCACAACCAAACATCACTCCTAGGAATCTGCAACATCTCAACCTTGCAAAACCCTAAAAATTCAAACATCAAAAACATCCAAAATGAACCTATCATTCAAATATATTAGGGGCATCATCCTTCAGTTATGATCTTTCAATCCTTGCATTTTTCCTAGTCTTTACATATCCTCCACCCTTGCATATCCATCATTGGTCAAATAAACCTTTAGCTTGCACTTAGGTTAATCTTACTAGGTCTTGAAATAAAACCTTTGGCTACTAGTCACTTGAATCACTTGAGGTTCATCATCCTTGAGTAGGGAAGTCATTTTTGGAGTTCATCAAATCTTACATACCCTCTCTATATCATGTGTCCTTGTGTCTATCTGTCATAGCACAAGTAAAGCCTTGCATCATAACCAACTTCAGACCTAGAGTTTCCTTTGAGCTCTCGCATTCTTATCATATCAAGCTTATCATACCATACCATTCCCATATCTCATCTTAGAGTCATATCCTAATCTTGAGTCTCATTCATTATCTTGTTTTGGGTTAAAAATTAGAACAATAACCTATGCCCCTAAAACAAGAATAAAAATGTTTCAAGAAGAGGGGAACCCTTAGGGAAAATAATTTGATGGGGAAGATCACATTAGTGTTGCAACTAGTGAAACGAATGAAACTGATAATGAAGAAATAACCCAATCCCATATAAATGAAGCACTTAATGACCATAGATTCACTAAATTTCTTACAGAGGTAGTCAAACATAATCCACAACAATACTTCAAGGTCCTTGTTGATGATGGAATCAAGCTACCTCCTAATTTTGACATATCCTCACTCATGATGAATTAAAAACATGAATCTAGTGAACCTAAGCATACAAAAACAAACAATGAGGATATAATCAAAGATCACAGACCCTTTTATTTACGATCTGGATATGAGAGATCTTCAAAGACACCAAAACCTGCACCTATAAACAATCCTATTTTGGATGAGCTTAGAGCACTGAGACAAGAATTGGATACTCTCAAGAATAGTAAAACATCATCACACAAGTTCTCCATTGAAGATATATGTCCTTATCCTTTCAATTTGAGCATACCAATGCCACCTTTTCCTATTCACTGGGATATATCGAGACTTGATAAATATAAGGGAAAAGGAGATCTTAAAGACCACTTAAGAGAATTTTATGTTGCTACCATGGAATTTTCAATTGATGAGGCATACCTTATGAGATTATTACCTTGCAATCTAGGAGGAGAAGCTATGGAATAGTTTTCATGATTACCCTCGACCATCAAATATTTTCAAGAATTGGCTGAAAAAATTATCTCTAATTATGGTTTCAACTGTGAAATTAAAGTGACTATGACAAACCTTTTTAACACCAAATAAAAATAAGGAAAATCTTTTGTATCGATTTTACAAATATGGAGACACTTAACAAAACGATTACCTTATACCATTCCTGAAAAAGAATTGGTTGACCTCTTTTGTCAAAATTTGAACAAGGAAATTGGAAATGAACTTTGCCTCAAATGCTTGGATTCATTTGATGAATTCATAGAATTGGGATTTTAAATTGAACAAACTCTCATTGATGATGGAAGTATTAAACTTAATAATGACAAAGATCAAAAATTAGGTTCGAGCAACAAGACACCTTTTTGGGTAAAGAACAAGAATGTGGTCAATGATGGAGTTGTTGATGTGAAAATGACTAAAACATCATCACCTATCGACAACCTTAAAGGTTCATCTTCAGATAAAGGAAAACAAAAACAAAGAAGCTTCCTTAAACAAAATTTTACACCATTGGGACAATTGCTTGAATCCGCATTAAAAGAACTCCTTAAAAATAATCTTATACCGCGACCTGAGATGAAATAATATAATCCACAAGTCAAACCCCCATGGTGGAATGAGGATCACTTTTGTAACTATCCTAGACACAAAGGGCATAAGACTAATATTTACAATAAACTTTGACATCTAATACAAGACCTTATTGACGACGGTAAGATAGTAGTTGAAGGACACACTCCTTCTGGTAACTCTGATCACAAGATGTTTGAAAACCCTTTCCCTAAGCATGACAAGGATAAAGGAAAGGACCTTGAATCTGGTAATGGTGTGAACTATACTACTACTAAGTATGACTATAGCATAAATAACATCAATGAGGTTGATAATCATGTGAACACTTTCATTATAAAAGGAAAAGAACATGGTTGCAATGTTACTACCCGTAGAGGCACAGTTACCCTTAGGGGTCCTAATTCAAAACTTGTTGCACCAAATTCATGATACAACCTCATAGAGCATTTAGGTAAAATGCTCGCACAAATTTCTATACTTGAGTTGCTACGCCTATCTCCTAAGAATAAATCTATCTTAAATAAATTGCTTGCTATTGCTACAATACCTACAAACCTACATGTGGATAAATTCCAAGCTATGGTGGGACACATCACCTCTCCTCACACTCTCACTTTTACTGAGAATGATGATTTTTCCATCCGACAACCATATAACACACCTTTACACATTGAAGTCTATGTCCATAAAGCTAAGATCAAGTGAGTTATTATAGACAGAGGAGCAAGTCTTAATATTTATACTCATAAATTGATCACATAATTAAGGTTGTCTAAAAATGAAATAGATCCAAAGAAAAAGATTACCATAAAGGCATATGATAAAGAGGATTGTTCGTCTAAAGGATCAGTTACTCTACCAATCAGATTTGGGCTTGTGGTAAAGGATGTGGTTTGCCAAGTCCTTGATCTCCCTCTGACCTACAACATCCTCCTTGGAAGACCTTGGATTCATGCAATGCAAGTGTTACCTTCTACATACCATCAGTGCATTAAATTTCCACATAATGGTGTTGAAATAACAATACAAGGAGATCCTAACCCTTTCATGTATTGCCATAATCTAAGCCCTAAAATTGAAATCATAATCCCTAGCAATCATGAAGCACCTCCTTCTCAAGCATATGTTGATCTTGAGTTCTTAAAAGAATCCACTTCATTTACTACACCATCAAACCCCAAGGTCCAAATCCATGATATGGGATGTGGAGAATATCGCATGAATAATTTATCAACAAAAGACATTGCTAATATCATCGAGAAGGGTTAGTCTTCCAACAATGATGTAAAAATAGCTGCAGAAGGAACACAAAAAGATGGTCGTGCTTGGATTGAAACCTTTTGGGATCCTAATGATACACCTACCTTTTCCATATTTGCTTCCACTCAAGATTTTCATATCTATGATAACCCACTCTTTGATCATGACCTTGCCGAGGATATGAAATCATCATCCTTCCATCCCACCTACCCTGGGCTAGGATATGAATCTCCTATGGTCGCCTCTACTAGGCCCTCTTGCCAATTTGTTAAGGGTGTGCAAGCTTCCTTTGGTGTTAATAGTATCAAAAATGATAGTCCCAAAGACTTTTTTGTTGTCATCGTCACTCCCATTCGTCCACTAAACATTCCTGTCACTCCACTTATTTAATCCATCTCACTCACGTCCACTCATATCATAGACATGGATCAACAAGTTATATCTCAAGAAAAGAATAGAGGCAAAGCTCCGATGAACAAGATATCTTTAAAAGGAGATCAAGAATCAAGAGACATAATGAAAATAAAAGAAGATCAAGACAAGTCTCTTAGCCAAAATAAAAAGCTATTGGATAAATCAAAAACAAAAGAAGATCAAGAAAATTCCCCTAGCCAAAATAAAAAGCTATCAAACAAATCAAAAATAAAAGTCAAAAGTGAAAGCAAACAAAAGTTGATCTCCAAGTATGCTTGTCCATCAAAAATCACCGGGGGCATTTATCAAGGAAAAAAATACAAAAAATAACTTGTTGATCCAAGGTCTCCATCTACGTCACTCTCACTCACACCATATATTTCATTCCACCCCTCCATATCTAAATATTTGTCATATCCCTTCATTGGTGATGTTTTTCAACAGGCCTTTGACGATGACCCCTTCATGTACTCTAGCTCATTGGTCGCCCAAGCTCCTTTTCGTCTGAAGCCTGATGGCCCACATAATGTGTACATTAGGGATCATACCATAGCCTCTTTCACCCACCACATATATTTTCCTTCATACTTGCCACTCAGACTCCTCATCTCAATTGAGTCCTTTCATCCAACACAATCATCCATACATGATCACGACATTGTCAAGGCCGTCTACAGATCTGGCGCTTATCAATTCTAAACCTAGCTTCAGAGCACCAAGCTAAAACCTTAAAAATAAAAATAAAAAGGAAAAAAGTCTTGAAAAAATACAAAAAAATAGAAAAGTCTTAAAAAATACAAAAAAAGAAAAAAAGTCTTGAAAAAATACGAAAAAAAGATGAAAAAATTAAACAAAGTAAAGAGAAATCAATTCGTTCAATGGTGAAAACCACTTTGGTGGTGCCTTGAGAAAGTACCATGGTGAAAACCGATAAATCAATGCCATGTGTAGAGGCTTCGCCCCTCTTTCCTTTGGAGCTCCACTTGATCTTTCCATCCCATTTTCCATTCACCCTCAACTTCATAATAGCCTTTTCACACTCACCATGGCTTGTGAATTGTTCGACATTCCTCTTGCTTGCTCACTTCACTTCGCCAAGCATACTAGGTTGGTCCTATCCCTCACTGGGGCATTTCCTCAACCTTAGCTATAGGTTGGGATACTAAACATCTCGCAACTAGAGAAACTATCCTCTTTGTCTATTTGATCATTCCATCGTATAATTTTAGAAAATCCAAAAAAAATAAAAATCCAAAAATCCAAAAAAATCAAATATTCAGAAAATTCAAAAAATCCAAAAAAAATCAAATATTTCAAAAGTATTAAAAATCAAATATCCCAAAATCCAAAAATCAAATATCCCTAAAATTCCAAAATAATCAAATATTTGAAAATCTAAAGAAAACAAATATCCAAAATCCAAAAAATCAAATATCTCGAAAATTCCAAAACAAAATATTCTAAAAATCCAAAAAAATCAAATATTCCAAAAAATCCAAAAAAAATCAAAATTCCAAAAATCCAAAAAAAAATCACATAACTTCAAAAATCCCAAAATAGTGATACTTTTTAGATCTCCGCACAACTTTGAACTTCAACAAAATTAAAACATGTCACAATTGACAATCAAGTAGACATTGCAACATACCTATCAATCCCCCTTTCAAATCCAACCAAACACATGAACTGTGACAAGAATCAGATCTACATGGAAGCATGATGCTTATTTGTTTGTTGATCTTTGATTAGTTTATGATTTTTCTCTTTGGTGGCATGTCTTTTAGCTTCTCGAGGATGTCTTCGACTAGAGAGGCAAGGATGGGGCATGTTCACTTGCTTGTTGTCTATGGATTGTTTCTTATTCACAGGATGAATCATCTTAAGACATGGTTGTCTAAAATCATCGAGGACCAATGAGTCTCGTGTGGATAAGAACATTCCTTGTTTGATAGTGTCTTCCATGCAATAAGTATTCAGGTCATCTAAGATCCTTATACCTAGATGCTTATACTTCAGTGGTAAATAAAAACACAAACAATATTCAGGTCGTCTAGAGGTTCATGTTATCTAGACGCTTATACTAATTTGCAACATAATAAGCTCTATGATGATAAAGCACTTTGCAAAGCACAAGAAGCTTCATTGCCTTCATTTCATTCATATCTCTTTTCATCTATCATTTCTTCCATCATCCATTTCCTTCATCATTTCATTTTCTTCATTCTCCTTATTTCAAAGAGTAATTAATCGATTTATCTAATTGATGCTTGTTTATAATCCAAATATCAAATCAATCAACTTGCTTTTTAGCATGGGACTCTAATGCTCCCTAATCACTCAATTTATTAATTAATCATTTTTTTGTGCTATCATCAATCTCAATCAGCTTAATTAGCTCATCAGAACAACTATACTGATCATTTCCATCAATTGTTTAGTTACGCCCATCAACTATGCATTTTCATCAAATGTATATCACTGCTTAATCACTTACGCAATATCAATCATCTAATCATTTTCTCGTGATCTATTGAGAGATTAATCTTATCACGGCTTGTTCGATCAATCTCTCAAGGGGGCATATCATATTCTTCATTATCCTTACTAGAATATCCTTGGGGCATGTATCAGTTAATCAATTCTTTTTCTTTGAAACAATGTGACAGGCTGCATTGTCTCAAAGAGGGGCATAATGTAGACACTCAAATTTTTTCCTCACAATCGTCTTATTTTTCGTCTATAAATTAAAGGGATATTATTATCTGTTTAATTAATTCATTTAATACTTTCTTCTATTCATTCATCAATTCGCTTAAATCGTTAGCATGTTATAAGCATTTATCAATATTGTAAGCATTTATTCATTCATTTATCTTATAAGCATTTATCCATCTGCATAATCAATAATTTATCCATTTCATATTACTCCATTTGCATTAATCATTAAAATATCTATTACATTTTCATTAATTTATTTAAATATATAAATCGATTAAATCATTCATCCATTAATTCGAAAATCCATCTTTATTCTAAAATCCTAAACCTACATCATATCATAAATTCACTCATTTATCTCTCTCATTTCAATCAATTTCATTTGTTTAAAGAATATGAGATAAATGTTTATTTCTTCATTGCACTTTTTAATCTCACATTTCTCCCATAACTTGAATCCACCATGTGAGGACATCTATATAAACCCCCTCTCTCACCAAAAAGCATATGGAATTTTGATCATACAATCCTTTCTTCCATTCATCATAGCTTCTTGTTGCATTTGTGCTTGTGAAAATTTGAGAGCACCAAATGCATAAATCAAGATCTTGATGATAGGAGAACAATGGAGTGACTTTTCCTTTTGAATGCATATATTTTTCGTAGTGTAGTATTTCATTTTTGCATGTGTTTATTTAGGAAAGGCTTCATTGGTGTTATGTTGAAGCTTTGATTTTGAGATTATAGATCTAAATTAATTTTTTCAGTTTTCAACATAAACAAGATGTATTTGATGGATATTTGAGAAGCATAAGGATAAGATGAATGTGTGTTTTTAAGAATGAGAGCCAAGGCCTCATTATATAGAAATTTGGTGAGAGGAATAAAGGGTTAGAATTGGTTGGTTAATTGAGGGTTGAGATTGAAAGAAGGATGTGGTTTGGATCAAGGAATGAAGATTGATTAGCCTTGTGACAAGTGTCACAATATGGAAAGGGGTAAAATGGGGAGGTGTGCTCACATATGTGTGAGCACACATTGGGAAGATAAGCATTCATTTTGTGTAAGAGATAGGGTGGCTTGTGTAAGAGGTTAGTGGGGTTAGGTGAGATGTAGGAATTCAAAATCAGGAAATAATGATAAAGATGATTAGGGATGAGGGGGTAGATCAATTAATCAAGGATTAATTGATTAATGAGGGTAGGTTGAGTTAATAAACCAAGGGTTTATTAACTTGGGTGGAGTTAAAAGTTGGAGAATGGGATAATGATGTTTAAGATGGAGATAAAGTTGATTAATTAACTTAAGCAAGGTTAGGGGATTTAGAGAAAAGTGGGAAAAGGTTAGCTTTAATTAAAGATAACATTTTCCACTTCTCAAAATGGTAAGATAAAATCTTCTTGATAAGAGTACATTGTTGTTGTAGAGTCTAAACTAATGTATTGTAAACTTGGTAGAACCTACACAATTCAGTGGTATATTTGGTTGAACAATCCACTCAACATTGTGAAGACTTTCATTAAATTATCAACCCAAGGTTTGTAAAATTGTGATGATGCTACACTATATGTGCCTTCAGAGACTTGAGGTTGCCTAAGTTATCCTATCCAAGGTGTTCTACTTGCTGAAAACTCACAAAATTGTAAAAAAGTAAAAGAAACAAACTAGTGTTAATGGCTACGGGTACCTAAAGCTTAACCTGTAATTGAATTATTGTTGTATCAACTCAAAACTAACTAAAACTAACAAATAAACTTATTCTAACCTCTAGAGTGCTACTAGTTAACCAAATACATGCATGTCCATGAACATTCATTACTAACAGTCAAAGTATGAGACTCTAATTTAACTCGCTTGTAAGTCATGAAGTAATGATAAACAAAAAACATCTACTAAATACAAATAAAAAACTATAAATGAAGTGAAGAGAAATTACCTTGAGTGGTCTACTCAAGTGTTTGTCCTCACTTAACCAGAACCAAATCTAACTATCAGATTCTACGCATCCATGTGAAATTGAACTCCATACATTACATAACATAAAAGATTACATAAAATATTATTCATGAATCGTATTCAATAAAATCATTCTAAATACTCAACATATATGTAATTGATAAATGAAACTAAAAAGCAATTGATAATGAAATATTGAAAATCAACTAACTGATCTAAGGACTCAACCATAGACTATATACAAGCATGGGGGAGTCTTATTCTAAGCAACAACTAACTACAATCATTAACTCCCACTCCTAGATATCAGAGCATATAGTTAAGATTGAAATTTTTCAAACTATAATAGAAAAGATAGAAGAATCCCAATAGAACTAAAACTTTGCGAAACAATTTTGCATGTTGAACACACAAACAATTATTTTGAATCCTATTAACAAAAGAGTTATTCTTCTCCAACACTGAAAATTATTAACTTGTCATAATGATGCACATTCAAATCCATCAGATGTCTTCATACAGTAGTGATTGCATTTAGTCTAATCTGACACTTCCCCTGTTTCACTGTCGCAGTCTTCCTTTTGCTCGAGGTTACAATTTCAGCTGCTACAGGCTCATAGTTTCTTCTTGGCTGCAAAAAGGTTAATCAACAAAATATGTGTACAAAGCTAACAACCATAATCATACACAATTTTTTTTCTACATTTCATACATCTGTACATAAAAACCATGCAATACTATTATATCATAACCATATTTCCATTATAGGAGTATTGTCTGAAACTTATATCTAAAAGTGTATGAAACTATGCATAAACGCAACAAAAAATAGACTAATAAAGGAACTGATTAGTTGCAACCAAAAATAGTGGTTGCAAACACATAAATATTTATGATTCTATAATTAGTTTAGGCAGTTTACAAATTTCCTCGTTGACAATGTTTCTATTTGTTGGTGCTCAAAGTTGTAAATCTCAAATCCCTAAGGTTGGAGAGTTTCCTAGGTGCCAAAGGTGTCAAACCTAGGAAGAATACCACAAAACCTATATTTAGGCTGGACAACTAAAGACCAATGACTAAGGGGGATAAGGCCTCCTTCAATTCTAGTTTTGCAAGACCAATGGAGGTTTCCCTAAGATGCTGAAATATACAATACTATAGGGACTAAACAATCATCTTGCTACAAACCATACCCATTACATAATGTACCCCTCTTCTAGTTGTCACGACATACCTATGTATTGGTTTCAAAATACAAGGCAATGCACCTTTATACAATAGAAAATCTTACAAGGAAAAGTGTTTTGAAATATGGGTATAAAAATCCCTATTGTAATTGTACTCTAAACATGGAAGCTAGAAAGACAACACAACTATAATTTATAGAAATTTTAATTTGTTTAAAATGTGTTGAGGTGATAGGTTACAAAGCACATTATAGACTAGTGCCTATATCCAGTTGGGCATAGAGTATGGAGTTTATGCAAAACATGTAACTATAACCACATGGTATATCATAATCAAGATATACTTGAAGACTATATTTACTCAAATGTATACATAAACTAGCTTCTATACATGCAAATGAATAAATAATAAAAACTGTAGGACTTTGTATGTGTACACTTAATAATCAAAAAATGAACCTATGTATTTCTTTATTAATATTTGAGAAGATACATTACAAAAGCTTTGAAACAATTTTATGATCTTCTAGCTACTCAATTGAGCAAGAACTTATCAAGAAATTACAAAAAAGACTCTTGGAGAAACTCAAACAATGTTGGATCTACTAATTATAATTTTTCTTCAAGGTTATGATGATTCTGATACAAATGTCATACAAACCCACATCAATATAGTTTCAAAATAACACTACTTGAAACTAGAAAATGAAACCTCAAGGCTTCTCACAATATTTTTTGCTTGTTGGTTCTACAACTGCAACTATCCCATCCATTCAAATGAAACTTAGAACATATTTTATCCAACTGGGTGTGTGCTCTAGAGGAAAAACTATAACAATTTAAAATCAATGGCCCAAATGAACCCCCTCCAAAATAGACATCTAGGATGAAGAGGAAACTATAAGAAATTAATGTGATAGTTGGAGGAGTATGTAGGGTAGCTAGGAGAGCTTCTTCCATTAATGGTGAGTATATGGAGTGGGTGTAGGAGAAGTGTACCATTATCATTTGATGCTTGTAATGCCCAACAAATATTAAAATGTTATTTGTTTAAAATTACTGGGCTCCATTGGGTCTTTACAACCTTTAAAATATTTACCTTTTACTTTATTGGGCCTTTGGATGGTTCAAACATTAATATTCTCACACCTCTAATATGTAATATAGTTCCCTCTTAAACTGTTGGGCTTGTGAATATGATTTAAATTCACCATTCACTAATGCCTAGGACAAGAGTATGAGGTACTTCAAAATTCCAAAAGATACCATCACTTCCTTTTGAAAATCAAACTCCTAAAACATGTCGAATTTGGAGGGGACCATGTTCCTCTTTGAAAGTTTGATGAAATACACAACAATCATTTGTGTGTCAAAATATTGGGATAGAGGAGTTAGGGATGACAATGAAGTTGTGCTAGATGGGATGAAATATGGGGGAAGGCTGAAGAGGGAACACTAACAAGGGGAGGATTTTGGGATCAAAGAATTAAGATGGGGTCTGACTTAGTATTAGGGGATAGGAACAATCAATAGTATAACTTCAATAAGAAATATAAAGGAGATATAGGTGGAATTTTGAGATTTCAGGGGTTAGTGGAAAGTGGCATCTAATTAAGGGTAAGGCCAAAAGTCTAGTCTTGATATGAAAGGAAAAGCAGACGGGTGCGGAAAATGCTTTCCTAACGGTAAAACTATAGAGGAGAAGTGCAAAAAACCTTTATATAAACTTTCTTACGTTTGAGATGCAAATACACAGTAAGACAAGAGCAACAGAAAGAAACAATCACAGAGATAAACCATATTTACGTGGGAAAACCCTTACGGGAGAAAAACCCACCACACGAAGCAAAATCATTTTGTATTACAGTAAATTGATTACATACAAAGTCACAAAATTCACTCTCTCTGATACTTAGCTCACAGCAACAGACTTCAGTTTGAAACCCCCTCACTGTTACAATGCTATTACCGCATACAGTGAATCTCAGTCCTACTAATAGTCACCTTAGTCTCTATGCCTATCACTATCCAACAACCAAAGGAGGAGCCAATTTAATTCCATACTTCACCGACAAGCAACTAGATCTCTGATCAGATCTCCCTACAATCACGCATCGGGCGACCCAAAACATTTAATTCTATTTCAGAGAATTACCTAGATTTGGATTATGTCAACCACCGAATCAAATCTTACAGTTAATGCACATATCGCTTTCACAGATTTAGACATTTGACCAATAACAGTTGATTTACAACAATGATGTAAAATCAATGAATGAGATTGTGCCACATGTCGTCACACCATTCATCCACCACTTTGACTATCGAAATGGTCAATGATGCCCCGAGCATCTCCTATTGAGCTACCGTGATATGGCCTAACGACCACCATGGTATGGTGATAACCGTCCGATCGCCAGACCACCAAAGTCCACCAAGACACATGTACACATCTTGTGCACTTTTAGGGAATCAAAAGGGCATCTACAAAATTCCCAATAGGCTTCTCTGAAATAACGACATGTGTTTGAAGCCTTCTTACCTCACATGCCACCAAGTGTCAAACACTCAGACAATTTTGCTTGGTTCACAAGAGTTTGTCGACACTCACCTCAACTAAGCACAAAATAAAATGAGCACCATTGGATTAGTCAAATCTCAACTGTAGATCAAGATCCCCATTCGTTGGTACACTATGCTATGATCCCCACCAAGTCACTTCCATCTGCCATCGGTCCATCGGCGTAGCCTGGTGAAAGGTTCCACCGATGACCCCAAGTCACACTGACAGAGCATATCGTTCTATCATTGAGACTACTGATCGCGTTCCATCAATGATGCCAAGTCTCACCGACACAACATTTATTTCATATCAGCATATCGGTGAGATAACACAATGTCACTCACCGATATGCAATCGTTCTGCTGATGAAGCCAAAGAGAAGGAATGACTTCATGGTAGGGAGAGTAAATTCATCAAGTCCTTAATAGAGGCTCAATCCAGCAAGTTGAGGCACATTTTCCAACAAGCTCCCACTTGATGAAGACTAACTGGCTTCCTCCAGACTTCAAATTTACTAACAACCATAGGCCCCAAGGCCCATTGAACTTGCACACCGTCTGAACTTGTTCGTGCTCACTGGCTTTGTCAATGCATCAATAACATTCTTCAGAGTATCCACCTTTTCTAAGTAGACCTTTCCATCCTCCACCATATCTCTAACAAAGTGATACTACACATAGATATGTTTTGTCATGGCATGGAAAGTAGGATTCTTCGCCAAACAAATGGCACTCTGACTATCACAACAAATTGTAATATTCCTTGCATTAAAACCAATATCAGAACACAAACGAATCAGCCAAACAAATTCTTTACAAGCGTGTGTTGCTGCCATGTATTCATCCTCTGTAGTGGACAAAGCAACTACAACCTATCGCTTGCTCATCTAACTGATTGCACCACCATTTAACATGAAAGTGTATCCACTGGTGGATCTTTTGCTATCAATGTCCCCTGCCCAATCAGAATCCACATATCCATGAATGTTGAGTGTTCTCTATGGACCAACCAAATTTCCATGGTAACACAAAGCATATTCTGAAGTACCCCTTAGATATCTAAACACTCTCTTCACAACATCCCAATGTGTCCTTCCTGAATTTTCCATAAAACGGCTAAGTACTCCCACTGCTTGGGCAATGTCTGGCCTTGTACAAACCATTGCATACATTAAACTACTGATGACACTTGCATAAAGCACCTTGATCATGTCCTCCATCTTAGTAGAATATTTTGGACAATCTTTAACAGATAGCTTCGTTCCCTACAAGACTAGAACAACTAGCTGCTTGCAATCATTCATTCCAAATCTCTCCATAACAGTGTTAACATACTTACTCTGGTTAACCCAAAGCTTTCTACTCGTTCTATCCTTGGTTATTTCCATCCCCAAAATATACCTTGATGCACCTAGATCTTTCATTTTGAAATTTGCAGACAACTGAGACTTAAGATCAGAAATCATAGTCTTACTATTTCCTATGAACAACATATCATCCACGTACATGGTAATAATCATTTTCAGATTTATAATACACACAATGATCAGATTTTGATCTCACAAATCCCATTGACAACACATAGGTGTCAAACTTTTGGTACCACATTCTAGGAGACTGCTTCAAACCATACAAAGATTTCTTTAATTTGCAAACTAGACTATATTTACCTTTCTCAATGAAGTGCTCAGGTTGGGACATGTAAATTTCTTCTTCCAACTCTCCATGGAGAAACGTTATCTTCACATCCATTTGCTCAATCTCTAAGTCATACGATGTTGCCAATGACAAAATAAATTTGATAGATGCCAACTTTGCTACAGGGGAAAATATTTATCCATAATCAATTCCCTCTACCTAGGAATACCCCTTTGCAACCAACCTTGCCTTATAGTTTTCAACATTGCCATCTAGATCAATCTTCTTCTTAAATACCCATTTATAGCCAACAAGCTTTCACCCTTCAGGCAAAATTACCAAATCCCAAGTTTCATTCTTCTTCAAAGATTCCATTTCTTCATTCATGGCTTCCAACCAGGAATTTGAATTAGACATGCTAATAACTTCTTTTACAGTCCTAGGCTCATCAGTGCTAGTAATCAAAGCATAGGCATAGTTCGAATCTAACATAGATAAACCATACCTATCAGGTTGTCATTTTTCACGTGTAGACCTTCTTACTAGCTGAGGTTGTGGTTCTTCATCTTCAGAACTCTTAGAGTTGCTTGAACTCTCCTCAGTTTTAGGTACACCATGTAGTTCCTCTTTTTCTGGAGTCTGAGGAATCTAAACTACATCATTCTTCTTTTCTCTTTTATCTGTCTCTAACTGTGGATTAGCTACTGAAGGTTTCAACTCACAAAATATTACACTTATTTTGTACAGAACCTTCTCAGTATCAGGATTCCAAAGCTTGTATCCCTTCACACCAACGCCATAGCCGATGAAGATACATTTAACAGCCTTGTTCTCCAACTTTGATCTTTTCTCATTTGACACATATGCATATGCCTCACATCCAAAGACATGAATATGTCTCAGAGAGGGCTTCTTACTAGACCACGCTTCCAAAGGTGTCTTGTCAACAAGAGTAGAACAAGGTGAACGATTTACCAGGTAACATGTTGTAGCCACAACCTCAACCCAAAATTTTTCTCCAGACCAACACTGCTCAACATACTTCTTTCTCTCTCCATTAATGTTTAGTTCAACCTTTCAGAAACTCCATTTTGTTGTGGAGTATAAGGTGTAGTTTTATTCCTTTTAATCCCATGGTCTTTGCAGTACCTTTCAAAATCTGCAGAACAAAACTCACCGCCATTATCCATCCTCAAACATTTAATTTTCCTTCTAGTATGATTCTCTACCAAAGTTTTAAATTCTTTAAAGCGACTGAACAATTCTGATTTATTCTTTAAAAAGTATATAAATTCCCTTCTCGAATAGTCATTGTATCAATGGGTTATTTTTCAGGTAAAGGTTTTAGCGGATTAGATTAAATAAAAACCCAAAGAAGTTATGAAGTACAAAGAAAGCAAATAACAAGAACGATTATACCAGATATTCGTTGAAGCTTCCATGATTCACCTCCATAACACCTTCTAGCTTGCAGCGTATGATTGTTGCCCTCAGATCGAGTGTGTGAGCAATTTAACTATGGCAAGTTTTGAAGGATTTGAATGACAAAAGACTATGCATATGAAAAGTAATCAAATCAAATAAGCCAAATGCAAAGTAAAATCTAAGCATCAAATGTCTATCATCATGAAGTGGGGTTTCTTAATTATGAAGTGGTGTTCCATAATCATGAAGTCCTTTTTTTGAAGTGGTTATGAAGTGGTTTGAAATTGTGAGCAAAATTGACATTTTATAGAAAATGCAATTTTGGATGGACAGACAAGATTAAAAGCTGACAAAGCCTAAAATCAGTGACAAGATTCAATATGACAATCCCTAATTAGGGCTAGGGCAACATTAGGTCAAATTTGAAATGAATGGACAAGATTAATTTTTACAAAATCAAATCAAGGGTTGACAATGCAGGTGACAAGAGATAAGATTAACACAAAAAAAGAGGTGGCTGGATAAATTAAATAATAATAAAAAAATTATTTAATTTAGGTGGCTAATGAATAATTAAATAATAAAGATATTATTTAATTATAGAAAAATGTGACAAAGGGAATCTTTTGAATTAAATATAATGATTTAATTCAAAATTCAAGAGATGGACCAAATTAAATAAATAAAATTTATTTAATTTAGGAGAGAAGAGGCTAATGAATAATTAAATAATTAAAAATAATTATTTAATTATGTGGAAAGTGGACAAAAATTAAATAAATAAGAATTTATTTAATTTTAGAAAGAAGACTTAATTAGTGACATAATTAAATAAATTAATCAAGGAGGAATAAAGATAAAATTAGAAAATGAATTAATTAAATAATTAAAATTATTTAATTAATAGAAGAATTATGACTTTAGAAAATAATTAAATAATTAAAATTATTTAATTATCAAGGACAAAAGGGGAAATGATGGAGAATTTAGAAATCACAAGCCTGAGACAATTTTTAGTGTCTACATTTTGCCCCTCTTTGTCATAATGCAGTTTATCACGTTGTGACAAAGAAAATAAGTCAAAAATATGCCCCAGTGCCAAATAAAATGAGGAAGAATGACGAGGGGGGTAGTGGTATGCCCCCTCGAGAGGACAGACGGGTTCCAAGAACACAGATGTGCTCTCAAAATTGATGAGAAGACTAGAATAGGAAGAGACAAAGAAATGTTAGTGAAAAGGATATGGATGATGATATGGATGCAATGCCTATATGAGATGAGCGAGAGAAGATGACAAGACAGAAAGAGATGCATGTTAGTTCCTAGACCAAATCCTTCAAAACCTTACCATAGGATTTTAATATTTATTGCTCTTAATCATTCATTGAGCAGATTATTGTAATGGCCAACAAACACCATGATATGACATAAATCAAGGTGTGCAAGGTCGTACCATCACATTAGACAAGCAGTCACAAACAAGGATGATCATGACTCATACTAAGAGCACAATTGCCCCAATATTTTTGTCATAACCAACCGCAAGCAAAAAAAAGACAAGAAGGACAAGCCATGAAACACCGTTGCTTCTCTAAATCCTGTTTCCAGGACATCCTCGAGAAACTAGCAACATGATTGCCAAAAGAACAAAATAAAGCCATTATCATGATACGTCATTGTTTTTCTAAATCTTGTAGTTAGGACATTGCTGAGAAACTAGTAACATGAGTGTCAAAAGAACAAAAATAAAGCCATTATCATGATATGTCATTGTTTTTCTAAATCCCGTAGTCAGGACATCGTTGAGAAACTAGTAACATGAGTGTCAAAAGACAAGACAAATGCCATGAGACATCGCTATTTCTCTAAATCCTATTGTCGGGATCTCGCTAAAAAAATAGTAACATGAGTGTTAATAGACAAGACAAATGTCATGAGACATCGCTCTTTCTCTAAATCATGTTGTCGGGATCTCGCTGAAAAACTAGTAACATGATGAAAAAGCCAAAGACAAGTGCCAAGTGTTTGCCAAGTGTGTCTAAATGCCAAGTGTTTTAATGTCACGATGTTTGGTTTGATGATGTCGAAATGCCAAGGTGTCAAGGTTGCCAAATTTAGGAAGGACACATCCTGAATAATGTTGATGCCAAGAGGATTGATCCCTAAATGCCAAAAGGAATCCCTCAAAATGCTAAGTGATGGTGACAATGCCTAGGAAGGACACATCCTAAGGCATAAATGATAGAGGTTATTCTTCAGAATGACACATCTGAAAGAACATTGATGTCGAGAGGAATGATCCTTAGATGTTGAGAGGATCCCTCAAAATGTTAGATGACGGTGATGATTCCTAGGAAGGACACATCCTAAGGCATAAATTATAGAGGCTATTCTTCAGAAGGACACATCTGAAAGATAACCAAGAATTGATAGTTTGAACGGTTGCGACAATTTGACTTGTTTCGACTAAGTTTGACGAAAGTTGATTTGTGCCAGTGTTGATGTTCTGGTGTGATTGCCATATTGAATAAGTGATTGTAGTAATTCATGTTAGGAGTTTTCCATGTTTGGAAATGACTTGTCCTTACTTGAAGATTTTTGACGTGTGTGCCAGTGTAATGCCATGAACCCTAATGGACTGACCTAGTGCAGCCTCGGGGGCTCATCAAGTGATAGCCTTGCTTACGTCGTGCACTCAGAGACCTCGTAGTTCGACATGACCAATGACCTTGTCCAAAGGACAGAAGTTTGAATCATGATTTTATTTTGACAAACCTAGAAAGACTGACCTAAAGTCTCGGGGATTCAAAGATGAATCTTGCCTATGTAGCAAATGCACAGAGACAACGTAGTTCGGACATGGGAAAAAGATTGATTGACGTGACTGATTGGATTGATACGAAAAACATTGAATTTGACTCTGTTTTTTGGGATTTTGACATTGATTTGGATGCTTTTGTATTTTCTTAGGACATTTTTCAATTTTTAGATCTTTTTTTTTCAAGACTTTTTCAGATTTTTATGACTTTTTTCAGGACTTTTTCAGATTTTTAGGATGTTTTTCAAGACTTTTTATGAATGCAGAATCATGTGCGACACCCACTGCAGTTACACGATAAAGGTCTTGCCCCCAGACGGATTGGGGACTACCCGGGCCAAATGATATGGAAATATGGGACAAATGACAAGAATATGCAAGGGGTGATGTCAACCAAATGCTAACCATGGCCGAAGTTGACAAGACTTAGGACGTATGTCGTGAATGTGTCAAGCCGTTGTGATTATGGAAAGTGGATAAGGGTCGATTAGAGTAACAGTAGATGGCGAAGCAATGATTGACTACACATGGTGCCTGTTTTCCAGGTTTTCACCATGGTACTTATCCAAAGTGTCTGTTTGCTAGGTTTTCACTATTGGACGAATTTATTTCTTTTTACTATTTTTGTCATTTTTTTAATTTTTTTTGGTGTCACTGAGATGCATGTTTGCCAGGTTTTCATCAAGGGATGATTTTTTCTTTATTTTTTCATTTTTTTTGTATTTTTTAGGTTTTATCCAAGCTCTCTGATGTTATTTATATAATTGATAGATGCTAGATCCATAGACTGCCTTGACAATGCCTCAATCTTGTGTGGATGACTGTGTTGGATGAAAGTACCCAACCGGGATGAGGAGTACGAGTGGAAAATATGAACTACAGTAGATGTGGTAGATGAAAGAGACTATGGTAGGATCCCTAATGTGCACACTACATGGGCCATCAGGCTTCAACCAAAAAGGATCTTGGGCAACCGATGAGATAGAATACGTGAAGGGGTTATTGTCAAAGGTACATTGAAAGACATCACCAACGATGTGGTATGATGGATATGTGAGCATGGATGGATTGAACGTATGAGTGAGAGTGATGTGGATGGAGACCTTTGATCAACAAGCTCTTTTTTTGACATTTTTCCTTGATAGATTCCCCCAGTGATTTTTGATGGAGAGGTATACTTGGAGAGTGACTTTTGCTCGTTTGCACTTTTGAATTTTATTTTTGATTTGTTCGATAGATTTTTATTTTGGCTAAGGGAATTTTTTTGATCTTTCGTTCTTTGCATGCTTTCTTTTGATTCTGGATCTCCATTTGAAAAGGGCACTTTTACCTTTGATTCTTGAATTGGATCCTTTTTATTTTCTTTGGGTGATACTTGTTGATCCATGTCTACAAGGTGGATGGATGTGGGTGAGATGGTTGAGGTGGATGGAGTGATAGGAATGTTTAGTGAGAAAATGGGAGTGGTGATGCCATCAATAGAGTCTTTGGGACTATCCTTTTCAGTACTGCCGATGTTAAAGGAAGCTTGCACATCCTTAATGACTTGGCAAGATGTCTTAGTAGATGTGACAATAGGAGATTCATAGCCTAGCCCAGGGTAGGTGGGATGGAAGGATGATGATTGGGTATCCTTGGTAGGGTCATGATCAAAGAGTGGGTTATCATAGACATCCCGGTTAAACATGGGGTTATCATAAATATGAAAAGATTGAGTGGAAGCAGATATGGTAAATGCAGGTGTATCATCAGGATCCCAAAAGGTTTCAATCCAAGCACGGTCATCTTTTTGTGTTCCTTCTGCAACTGTCTTGATATCATTATTGGAATTTTGACCCTCCTCAACAACATTAGCAATTTATTTTGCAGATAAATTATCCATACGGTATTCTCCACATCACATATCATGGATTTGGACCTTGGGGCTTGATGGTGCAATAAATGAAGTGGATGCTTTTAAGGACTCAGGATCAACATGTGCTTGAGAAGGAGGTGCTTCATGATTGCTTGGGATTGTGATTTTAGTTTTAGGGCTTAGATTATGGCAATACATGAAAGGGTTGGGATCTCCTTGTATTGTGATTTAAACACCATTGTGTGGGAATTTAATACACTAGTGGTAGGTAGAAGGAATGGCCTTTAGGGCATGAATCCATGGGTGACCAAGTAAGATATTGTAATGTATGTCATGATCTAGGACTTGGTATATTGTATCTATAATAATTGGTCCCACATGAATTGGAATTGTGATGACGCCTTTAGAAGCACGTTCTTCATCATCATACGCCTTGATGAAAATGTTGTTGGTAGCATCCACACATGCATCAGAGAAGCCAAGAGCTTTAACCAATTTTAAAGAGTAGATGTTCAATCCTGCTTCGACATCTACTAAGACTCGTCTAACCTTATGTTTGTGGACAAAAACCTCAATATGAAGGGAATCATTATGAGATGGTTTGGGTGAGGAATAGTCACTGTCTGAAAAGGTAATGTGGTTAGTGAAGTCAGATATCCGACCATGGTAACTTTAGGCTGACATGCAAAGGGACTTGGTATGGTGACCTTGCCTTGATGTGTTGTGACATTACATTATGGGGCCTTTTTAATGGTAATAGTATTGACACACTTATCTTCATTAGCGGCATGAAGATTGTTTATGATGGTACCACCGGCATAATTGAAGGTAGGACAAACGTGATTGGCTTGATTATTGGTATTCTTCGTGCCAGATGAGAAGGGTTTATCAAAAACATGATCCTGTAGTGGGTTCTTGTGGATTGTATGATCCACATTAGACGCAAACGGTTGACCTCCTAACTCAATGGTATGGTTTTCAATAAGGTCTTGCACAAGATTTCACAATTGGTAGCAAGAGGAAGTTTTGTGCCCTTTGACATGGTGGTAATCACAAAATGCATTATCATCCCACCATGATGGCTTGAACTGACCAGGGTCATACTGTTTAGGTTCTTCCAAAGTTATGACACCGTTTTGGATAAGTTTCTTTAAGACAATTTCAATAGGCTCACCTAAGGGAGTGTATGTGTGTTTTTGAAATTGTCGCGGTTGACGCGGCTACGTTTGATTAAATTGAGTAGGATTATTTTGAATAGCATTGGCAGTTGGTGTGGGTGTGGTCACAGGTGCATTTTGATTTTGAACTCCTTTGATGGTGAGTACATGAACTGTTGCATTAATGGTTTTTGCATCGACCACACCATCATTTGTGATGTGTTTATTCTTGACCCAATACTTATTTTTATCAGTGGGAGGATTTGAGTTCGTGTTTTTAGGACCGTATTTTAGCTCTCCTTTTGCAATAAGGGATTTCTCAATCTGGACACCTTTTTCGACTAGGCCCGTGAAATTTGTGCAACAATGCACCTGCACTGCATATTTTAGGGGACCTAGAAGTGTTTGTACGAACATGTCAACCTTTTCCTTTTCGGGTATGTCAATGTGACAATGACTAGCTAGAATTCTCCTTTTTTGGAAGAATGGGATGAGTGTTTCACCAGTGTCCTCTTGTGTGAGATTGCATAAGCTAGTAATAGAGGTGTCCATGTTAATGTTGTACACGTAATTTTTTATGAATTTTCGTTTAAGTTCATCCCATGTTTGGATATCCTTTTGAGTGGAGAACCATTCAAGGGCAAGACCTGCAAGACTTTTAGAAAAGAGTCACATCAAGTATGTTTGTTCATAGGCGATGTCCATACAGTTGGTTGCAAATTCTCGAACATGTTCGATACGGTTTGTCTTTCCTCTGTATTTGGTAAAATTAGGTGACACATAGCCCGAAGGAAATGGTGGCATGTATAAGTTCATGTCAAAGGGATATACAGATAAATCATATGACACTTCGGATTTCTTGCCGGATATTTGTATGTTTTCTATGGTCTTCTCTAGACCCATTAGTTTAGCTTGCAAGGCATTGATTACAGGGTCATTTGTGGCCCCATACATAGAATTGATTGGTACACCCTGGGTCCCCGTTTTTTGTAAGTGGATGTTGGTGTGTTGTTGAGGGATATGTTGTTGTGACATGTATGATGTGTTTTGGTTTGTGTGTTGATACTGAAATTTTAGATTGGGGACGTGTTGATGGGTATGAATATGGGATGAATATGTCAGAATGTGTCCCCCAACCATTTGGGTCGATATTTGGGGAATATGGTGACCAAGAATATTTTGGTGTCCAATAAATGCCATAGGTTGTGTGTTTTGATTGCCTTGTTAGGGTTGTTGGAACTGTCCCAGAGGGATATTCATGTTTTGTCCTTGGGAGGGGTTGGTATTAAACTGTGTTGACATGTTAACATTTGGTTTTGGTCCTTGAATAAAGAGATGTCGTTTACCTCTATCCAAAGGATTAAGTGAGGTACCAATGAGAGGATATGATGATGATGCACTCATGGTACTAGATGTAGTCGTCAATGGAGGATTTGTATGGCTTGATGTTTCCCCCAAGGCATTTACTGAAGTGGTAAAGAGAGGATAGGAATAACTTGCCCACATTGCAGAGGACCGAAAGGTGGTTCCAGCCGATTGTGACGATGTTTTGGATAGTGTAGGCAATGTGATAGATTGTGTTCCTCCAATGGATGTAGCATTGATTGAATTGGAATTGTTTGGAATGTTGGAGGTAACACTCATGGTCATTGTGACAGTTTGTGAGGTAGCATCAAAAAAGTATTGTTTGTGTTGTTTGGAGGTTGACCACTATTGGAAATGTTATTCGTATTGTTGACATTATGGTCAGAAGATGATGGTCTCAAAGTATTAATGTCGAACCCACAAGGTAATTTAGCTCCTTGACTTAAAAGTATGGCTAAATATCTGTCTTTGCCATATAAGACCATTTGTTCTACGAAGTAGGCGGCCTTAGGATCTTGTGCTGCTACCTCTAAGTTTTCCTCAAGTATTTGTCCATATTCATCCTTACGTAAGAATGGTTCAAAAGGGGTGTTTGATGAGGATGGTATGGTCATAAGAGGTTGAGTAGTTTTGTTGCTAAATGGGTCGTCAAAAGTCCAATTTGGGTCATAAGTATGATTGGTGACATTGGAATTAGAATCTTATCCAAAGTTTGCCATTTGTCTTTTCTTTCTTTGGAGTCTAGTTTCCACCATAAAAGGGAATTGCTCAAATGAAATGACGACTAAATGCAAGGATGACACTAGCCTATGTTTTTGTATTTTTAGATAAAGGATGACAATGCAAGACTATGTTTTTAGATTTTCGATAAAGGATGCTAATGCAAGACTTATGTTTTTAGATTTTCGATAAAGGATGCTAATGCAAGAAAGTTTTCTAAGGAACTGATTGATGCAAGATGACAAGGTTGTCAAAGCCAAAGTGTCAAATGAGGACTAAGATGATAATGTTGACGAAGGACTAAGATGATTAATGCTAAGTCTAGGTTCAAAATGAGGACTAAGATGATAGTGCTGATGAAGGACTAAGATGATTAATGCCAAGTCTAGGTTCAAAATGAGGACTAGAGGTGGACAATGCAAAGTCTAAGTTTAAAATGAGGACTAAATTTGGACTAAATTTGGAGAAAGGTTTGCCTAACCACTCTAAGCTTGACTTATGTCTCAATTTTGGTTATCAAAAGGGACTAAATGAAAAGGTTGAAATGACGAGTGAGCCTGCCTAACTAGACTATTGAGTTGGAGGTTCTCACAAAAAGGACAATGACCGAAAAGAGGAACAATGACCAAGTCCCAAGATAACCTAGTTTTGAAAATAATGGTTTTTTGCAAAGTGTGGAGAGTTGGCCTAATCCAAAGTTTGCCAAGATGAAACCTAAGGACAATTCTATGTGAAAAATGACGATTATGAATGCAACTAAAATCTGGAAATTTTAAACATATGGTTAAAATGCAAGCTAATGAATGTAAATGATGGATGTTTCGAGCAATTTCAATTCTGGTTTCTGACAGAGACTTTCTGAAAAAGATGTTTGACAATAGGCTAAGATGTTTGGATTTGAATTCTAGTCTGAGGCAGTGTTTGGTTTTCTGTCAGGCAATTGTGTCGCTACAGGAAGAAAATGCATTGCAGTGATCAAATGCAGCTCTGGAAATGTCAAATGTGGTGCAATGTTGCAAATGCGGCTTTACAGAAGGCAAATGCGGTTCAGTATTGCAGATGCGGCTTTTCAGAAGGCATATGCATTTCAAGACATGTGAATGCAGTGTTTGGAGCAACAAATATGTTTTAGAGGAGCAGATGCATTGCGAGGTCTTGCTAATGCGGTGCAATAGAGAGATTGTGGTTTAATAGATGCATTGCAGGATGCAAAAAAGTCAAATTTTTGATATTTGTGGTCAAAAGCCCGAATTGTTTAAAGTTTGACTTTTTGTTTCAAGATGTTTGAGTGTTGTTTGTTTCAAGATGTTTGAGTGTTGTTTGTTTCATTTCAATATCCAGCAAACACTTGGCAAGCACGATATTTTGAAAAGTAATAAAGAACATAAGAGAACAAGTACAATCCTATGGTTAAGCTAGGATAGTATTCGCTAGACTCCACATGGGTTTCCCCAACCACATATCAGTAGCGTGTGAATCTAGAAGCTTGGTTGCACGAGCTCCCCCTTACAATGCACTCTCTTCTCAGGCTAACCAAGCTTCCAACCCCCATGAAACTTCCATGGCAGATTGATCACCTCTACTAAAGACTGCGTAGATGTGGAAGGCTTCACACCGACCGCTGTTGTACTAGCAAATAGAAGGTTTTGGGCTTACTAAAGAAGAGTTTTTAATTCAGGACCCCCGTTCGAGTGGCCATACATGGGGTGCAAGATTAATCTCCATTTAGGAGGCACTCTAGCCTGAAGAGGTTAAGCTCAATAGGGTTTTGGGGAGTACTACTTGGTCTGTATGACACATCCGCACTCGTAATCTTAGGTTTTCTCTTAAGATTCACATTTATATACCGGTCGGGGGTAGCTTGGCTTTAGCTCCATTGCCGGTTTGAGTCGCCATGGGGTGAGTACTTTTTCCCACCAAGGAAGGCCCAAGTCCTAGAGTCAATAATAGTTTCTCTTACACCCAAGATCATACAAGTGTGCAAGGGGAGAGGATAGTTCTATTATTGAATTGGGGTGACACAAAAATAGATGGGTCTAGTTTTTTGATCACCTAGTTTGCACACGGTGAGAGCATAATCACCTACCACCTTCAAGCACAATCAAGCAAAGTTCTTTAACCCCCTAATTAAATCTAAGTGAGACAAGTAAAGGTTATTTTTAAAGCACCAATGGAAGTGTTTGCTAATCTAAAACAAGCACAAATGGTTTCAAAATATAAGTCTTGGACAATTGAACCTACAAAACCACTTGTTAGTAGTCTTAAAAAGATGTCTTGGACCCATGAAAATTTAGAGAATTTTTTTTTCACTTCATCCAATTTGTCATTAGAAGTATTTATTTTTCCTGCACATTCACAAAACCAACAACCAAGCCAAAACCCTAACAAGATAATTGATCATTAATATTAGAGGGTTAGCTAGTCAAAATAAATCTGATTTTTGAAACTATTTTTTGCATCAAAAATAAAAACACAAAGAATAGACCCTTATTGAAATTTTGAGAGCTTTCCATAAATCTAAAGAAATCCAAAAAATTCGCTATTTTGCATCCAAAATTAATTTTTTTACGAAAAATCATAAATAAAATTATAAAAATTTCAAAACAGGTCAAAAAAATCTATTTTTTTTACTAAAGGTGCCTGATATCTTTCCAAATCTGCAAAAAACAATTTGTGAACATATCTATGACCGTTTGTGAGATATAAACAAATCTTTGTGAAACCCTAATTTTGAAAGATCTATTTTTTGTCTAATTATTTTGCATCCAAATTAAAAACATAAAGAACAGACCCCTTTTGAAATTCAGAGAACTTTCCAAAAATATAAAAATATCTGAAAAATTTGCTATTTTTCTCTCAAAATAGATTTTCCATGAAAACTACAATTTTTTTTATAAAAAATTAAAAACAACTCCAAAAAATATGATTTTTGGACTAGAAGCTCTTTATATTGTCTCCAACTTGCAAAAAAAAAATTGTTAGAAAAAATGCACTCATTTGAGAGATATGGTTGAATATTTGAATACTAGGGTTGTGTCCCAAAATGATGCAAAACCTGCAACAAAAAAGCTAACAAAATCTACAACAAAAAGGATCCAACTCCAAAATTCCTCAAAAGTTGTCAAAATATGTCAGGTTCACCAATATATGAATGGGTTATTTTTCAGGTAAAGGTTTTAGTGGATTAGATTAAATAAAAACCCAAAGAAGTTATGAAGTACAAAGAAAGCAAATAACAAGAACAATTATACTAGATATTCGTTGAAGCTTCCATGATTCACTTCCATAACACCTTCTAGCTTGTAGTGTATGATTGTTGCCCTCAGATCGAGTGTGTGAACAATTTAACTATGACAATGTCCTATGCAAGTTTTGAAGGATTTGAATGACAAAAGACTATGCCTATGAAAAGTAATCAAATCAAATAAGCCAAATGCAAAGTAAAATCTAAGCATCAAATGTCTATCATCATGAAGTGGGATTTCATAATTATGAAGTGGTGTTCCATAATCATGAAGTCCTTTTTTTGAAGTGGTTTGAAATTGTGAGCAAAATTGACATTTTATAGAAAATACAATTTTGCATGGACAGACAAGATTAAAAGCTGACAAAGCCTAAAATCAGTGGATAAGATTCAATATGAAAATCCCTAATTAGCGTCAGGGCAACATTAAGTCAAATTTGAAATGAATGGACAAGATTGTTTTTTAGAAAATCAAATCAAGGGTTGATAATGCATGTGACAAGAGATAAGATTGGCATAGAAAAAGAGGTGGCTGGAGAAATTAAATAATAATAAAAAATTATTTAATTTAGGTGGCTAATGAATAATTAAACAATAAAGATATTATTTAATTATAGAAAAATGTGACAAAGGGAATCTTTTGAATTAAATATAATGATTAGGGGCGTGGGTCCTAGCTCGATTGGCTAAAGCATCATGTTGTAGGCAAGAGGTCACGAGGTCTAGTTTTCCCCCAAACCTGTGGTACCGGAGGGCATGTCGTGCCAGCGCCACCAGTCACGTTAAAAAGTTTACCAGGTGCACTACAGTTTATAGGGGGTCGTGCTACCCGATTCCTGCAGTCCAAAAAAAATTTAAAAAAATTAAAATATAATGATTTAATTCAAAATTCAAGAGATTGGACCAAATTAAATAAATAAAATTTATCTAATTTAGGAGAGAAGAGGCTACTGAATAATTAAATAATTAAAAATAATTATTTAATTATAGTGGAAAGTGGACAAAAATTAAATAAATAAGAATTTATTTTTTAGAAAGAAGAGGACTTAATTAGTGACGTAATTAAATAAATAAAACTTATTTAATTAATCAAGGAGGAATAAAGATAAAATTAGAAAATGAATTAATTAAATAATTAAAATTATTCAATTAATAGAAGAATTATGACTTTAGAAAATAATTAAATAATTAAAATTATTTAATTATCAAGGACAAAAGGGGAAATGATGGAGAATTTAGAAATCACAAGCCCGTGACAATTTTTAGTGTCTACAGTCATCAATAAAAGAAACATAATATCTAGACTTCGATAACGAAGGAACATTAACTGGACCAAACACATCAAAGTGAACATAATCTAGTACACCAGAAGATTTATGAGGACTGGAATAAAATGAAACACGGTGTTGTTTTCCATAAATACAGTGTTCGCAAAAATCGAACTCAAGGTTACAATCAACAAGCCCTTCAACAAGATTTTTATTTTTCAAGGTTTTTAAACCTTTCTCACCTATGTGACTGAGTCTATGATGCCACATAAAGGTCTTCTCTGCTGGGAGTTTCACCTCCAAGGAATTTGCACCCAGAGGAGCATCATCATCCTTCTCTACAGGGACAATTTTACTTGACTTTGCAGAGACGTTGTTACATTGAACAGGACGTGCATCCAACTTATACAGAGTGCCAGTACGTACACTCTTAGTTAGCACCATAGCACCTCTAGCCATCTTACATCCTTTACTTGAGAAAGAAACTTCCACACCAGCATCATTAAGCTTACTGACAGAAAGTAAGTTACGAGCCAAACCTGGTATGTGTAGTACATCACCAATCCCTTTGATTCTTCTGTTAGGGAACTGTATTTTGACTCTTCCATGACCAATAATCTCCAGTGTTGAATCAGTCGCCAAGTACACCTTTTCACCATCATACTTTTCGTACTTAGTGAACCACTCTCTATGAGACGCCATGTGGAAAGATGCACCCGAGTCAACTAGCCAGACATCATCTGATGCCTAAGTTACCAAGGTTGCAATAAAGGCATCTGCATCACTCTGAGAAGAATCATTGTCTGAAGAGTTACTCTTCTTCTTCTTCTTCTCCTTACAATCCTTTCGGATATGACCAGGCTGCCCACAGTTCCAACATTTCACCTTGGACTTTTTACCAGGAGACTTTGATCTCCCTTTAGATTTGGATTTGGACTTCTTGTCCATATTCTTGCCTTTCTCCTTTGATCTACCTCGAACAACAAGGGCCTCTTTGGCCATCTCTGAAGACTTCCTTCGCATCTCTTCAGACAATAGTGAAGCAACAACGTCTTCCATCTTGAAAGTAGTGGTCGTACTTCCAATAGCCATTACAAGATGATCCCAAGTGTCAGGTAATGAACATAACAGGAGCATGCAACGATCCTCCTCCTCTATCTTCACACCCACATATGACAACTGAGAAACACTCATATTAAATGAGTTCAGATGGTCTGCAACAGATGCACCTTCTTCTATCTTCAAGGAGTACAACTTCTTCCTCGGGAATAACTTATTTACTAGAGACTTTCCCTGATAAATGTCACCAAGCTTCTTCCATAACGAAGTTGTAGACTTCTCCTCATGGACATTCAGGAGTACAAAATCGGCCAGACTAAGTCTTATCAAGCCTATAGCTTTTCTATCTGCAAGATCCCAAACTTCTTGCTTCATACCTTGTGGCATAGTTCTAGACATAGCAACCCAAAGGTCTCTATCCACAAGCAAGTCTTCCATTTTGAGTTTCCACAACTCAAAGTTGCCGCCATTGAATTTTTCAATCTCTACTCTACCTGATGTACTCGCCATCTCAAACAGAACTAGGTTCTACCTTTGCAAGACTCTCACTGGAACAATATTAGCACAAAAAACCAGCCTTACTGACAAGGATAACACAACTGGCCAAGCTCTGATACCACTTGAAAGGAAAAAAAGACGGGTGCGAAAAACACTAAAACTATAGAGGAGAAGTGCAAAAAATCTTTATCTAAACTTTCTTATATTTGAGATGCACATACACAGTAAGACAAGAGCAACAGAAAGAAACAATCACAGAGATAAACCAGATTTACATGGGAAAAACCTTATGGGAGAAAAACCCACCACACCAAGCAAAATCACTTTGTATTACAGTAAACAAAATACATACAAAGTCACAGACTTCACTCTCTCTCTGATACTTAGCTCACAATAACAGACTTTAGTTCGAAACCCCCTTACTGTTACAATGCTATTACCACATACAGTGAATCTCAGTCCTACTAACAGTCACCTTAGTCTTTATGCCTATCACTATCCAACAACCAAAGGAGGAGCCAGTTTAATTACATACTTCACCGACAAGCAACTAGGTCTCTGATTAGATCACCTTGCAATCACGCATCGAGCTGCCCAAACATTTAATTCTATTTCATAGAATTACCTAGATTTGGATTCTATCAACCGCCGAATCAAATCTTACAGTTATTGCACATATCTCTTTCACAGATTTAGACATTTGACCAATAAAAGTTGATTTACAACAACAATGTAAAATCAACGAATGAGATCATGCCACGTGTCATCACACCATTCGTCCATCGCTTTGACTATCGAAATAGTCAATGATGCCCTGAGCATCTCCTATCGAGCTACCGTGGTATGGCCTAACGACGACCATGGTATGGCGATAACTGTCTGATCGCCAGATCGCTAAAGTCCACCAAGACACATGTACACATCTTGTGCACTTTCGAGGAATCAAAAGGGAATCTACAAAATTCCCATTAGGCTTCTCTGAAACAACGACATGTGTTCGAAGCCTACTTACCTTGCATGCCACCAAGTGTCAAACACTCAGACAATTTCACTCGATTCACAAGATTTCATCGGTACTCACCTCAACTAAGCACGGAATAAAACGAGCACCGTTGGATTAGTCAAATCTCAATCATAGATCAAGATCCCTGTTCATCGGTAAACTATGCTGTGATCCCCATCAAGTCACTTCCATCTACCATCGGTCCATCGGCGTAGCTCGGTGAAAGGTTCCACCGATGACCCCAAGTCACACCGACAAAGCATATCGTTCTATCATTGATACTACCGATTGGGTTCCACCGATGATGCCAAGTCTCACCAACACAACGTTTATCGCATATCGACATATCGGTGAGACAACACATTGTCACTCATTGATATGCGATCGTTCTACCGATGAAGCCAAAGAGAAGGAATGACTTCGCAATAGGGAGAGTAAATTCATCAAGTCCTTAATAGAGGTTCAAGGTAGCAAGTTGAGGCACATTTTCCAACATGATAGAGTTAAATAATTTTAGAATATAATGGATCAAAGCTTGGAGAGTTGAAATGAATGAGAAATGGTACCAAGGGATGAATGGATGAGGAAGTCTAAAATTCAAAAAAAGGGAAAAGGACTTAAACTTTTAGTACGACTTTCAGGCTTCAAGGCTCATGGAGGAATACAAAATGTTATTAAGGAATGGATAACTATAATACTCTTCCAAAATGACACTTAGATCAATTTAGTAAGGACTTAAGTGGGTCATTGAGATTGGCTGGGAGGGCATATAGGCATAGAAAACCTCAAAAGTTTGAAATTTTAACAACACATGAAAAACTAAAGAAAACAAAAAATAGAGCCCAAACTTAGATTTTTCATGGGTATTTGCACATTTTGACACTTAGGGGACCCATTTAGGATTTCTCAGATTGGTTATCAACAAAGGATGTATAAGGTCAAATACATAACATGTAGTAAAACAAAGAAAAGATGAGACATATCAAATTGGGTGCTAACAGGTTCTTCATTTAAAGACCCATTTCTATGATTATTTTAGCTTCAAACATTATAATTTAAGAGAAAACACCTTTGTTCGAACCCCTTGACCTTCATTCAAACCCTATTGACATGTGGTAGGCCTTGTATCTTCAAATGGAGACCCTTTTATTCAAAAGTGTTCAATTATTTTTTCCTTCAAGGACTCATTTTTGTGAGGTATCTCAACCCCTTGACCTTCATTCAAACCCTATTGACATGTAGTAGGAATTATATCTTCAAATGAAGACCCTTTTATTAAAAAATGTTCAATTATTTTTTCCTTCAAGGACTCATTTTTGTGAGGTATCTCACAAGTGGTATACACGTATACTTCCACCCTCCCAAGCTGCCAAAATAATTTTAACCACAAAGGTGCCTTGAGTCTTGACTAGCACTTTCATAACCACAATGAAAGAGAAGGCAAGATTTTTCCACATAGTGTATCCATATAGGTGGTTGGAAGAAAATGTAATTCCCTTACAAAATATTTCAAGTCTCATTACCATCTAATGCCCTGATAGTCCACTTAGCCCAAAGTGTTGTGCCTTGCCACTAAACATCTAGGAGGCCAATGCCACCTAAATCATTAGGAAGACAATTAAATTCCCAATCAACTCAATGAAAACATTTTCCCTACTGAAAACTAGCACAAATAGAACCATGTAGGAGTGTTTCTAGATCCATGTAAGAGGCCTTGAAAGGATTCCAACAAGAAGATTAATAAACATAGGCAACCACACGCACCTTTGAGTAAATCATTTGAAGCTTTCCAACTAAATACAATGGTTTGGTGATCCAATACACAAGTTTCTTCTCAACCGTGTCAAGAAAAATATACCACAAATTAGGAAAGGTTTAGAAAGCAAAGGAAACCCCTAAAATACAAATGGTTTCCCCATGATTAATCCATTTCTAGCCAAAGGGTTGGAGCTAAGTAGGCACCAAAATATGGGATTGCTTGTACACTACATTTTCTTTCATTGAATGTTGAACCTTGATGCAAGATAGAAAGTGTCAAGACATTAGAGGACATGTTTGACATTTGCTTCATCCTCAATAAGAGTGAGAAATAAGTCATCTGCAAAATGAATATTCATTAATTATTAAGATAAATTGAAAGGAAGTGAAATATCACAAACAAATTTTTGAGAGATGGTATTGGTAGGAGATAGCCAAATCCTTCCACTATAAGAACATACAACACAAGAGCAAGCATACAAAATAGAGTAAAAATGACCAAATTGGTTTGATTGTGAGCCATTCATAACAAGGTAAGAAAACACAACACAAAAGAGTATATGCACATATTAAATAAAGCGAGCACCAAAACCAAGCACACAACATTGTAATAATGAAATACAATTCAATCTTGTTATATATATATATATATTTAAAACTAATTTTAATGAAAATGATTCATTTAATATAGTGGCAAGCTCATTCCATCCCTTCCTAGACAATAATAATTTTTAAAATGATGTAGATGTCCTTAATGAAGCCATTTTCCTTGGGAGACACTAGGGGAGAGGACCCGGTAGTTGTGCACCCTAACTTCACGCTTCTCAAAATCCTACGTGGAAATTTCAAATCACTCCCAATTTTTTACAGCAACTTACTTGGCAAGTCCCCTGCTTATAACTAAGGTTTCAAGGCCACATCATCAAATATGATGCCACATCAACATGCTTTTTGTCAAGGTGTCCAAAAAGGCCCCAAAAAAAAGTGAGACCAATATTTGTGCATTCACAACATGTTTTATTGAGCGTTGATGTGGAATCACATGATTGGTTGCTTTTTAGATCAAAGGAATACATTTTGTTTAATTATGGGTAGACATCATCAAAACTAAAAACTTTAAAGTCACAACTATTGGTCCAATATTGATAAAAATATTGAGCATTATATAAACAACTACTATCACAACTATTGAAACATGCTCAGGTACTGGGTCCTCTCCCCTAGTAAAGGAGTAGATTTGACAATGATCTTGTAGGAGACATTGAGAAGGGTAATGGATCTCTAGTTATAGATCCACCTATAATCACTAACTTTAGATGATGAATTGATATTTCTTTTATTAATAATATTCTCTAAAGATTGGTATGATATACCTCAAGATAAATTTGGTAAAGATCCTCACTAACATATCCCATAGAATGTTATAAAACTCCCAGGGCAAACCATCACAACCTAAGCTTTGCCATTTGTCATACTTAAAATTACCTCATGAAAATCTTGCAATGTGAGTTGCTTGTTCCAAAATGGAGAGCTAATAGGGGACCAACTCAATGCATTATTGTAAAGCAAGTTCCCTTTGAATGGAATGTTCTTGAGCCTGAAATCCAATGTACAATGATGAACAACGACTAAGATAACAAGAGATAATTTTGTCAAGAGGGTGCTGACTTTTTGAATGAATTTGATTATTTGAAAAGATTGCTTTACCCTCATACATTGAAAAATCTATAAACACCTTATTACCAACCTTTAACCAATCAAATTTGACTTTAATTATAACTCTCTGTCATCAACTTATGATAAGACACCTTAACAACCTACAATTGCACACTCCTAAAAAGAAATTAATACTTCCAAACATTCAATTACATGATTAAATTCAATGAAGATAACAACATAAAAATAGCCATAAATATAAGCTAACTACTTAGTAATTATATAAAATCAAGCTCAAAGAATTCCATCAATCAATCCACCCTGTCCCATGTTAAGATGTCGGCAAAAGATTTTAAAATGCAATATTAAACCATGGTTCCTTTTTACCTAACTGACATGGTGCGTTGGGATTTATCTTTAATCCTTTATAGGTATAAAATATGTTAGTCATTTGCAAAAAGGCTTTTTTGCTCTGCTAAGTCCATCTGCCAAGCTTACTAAAATAGTCGAGTATGCTAGTTGTGGCAGTGATGTTGCATGTACCGAATATAACAGTCTTACGTACACATGCAAATCGAAGAGGGAAGAGACAGCGCACATTTCCATTCAACAACCGACGCTCCCTATTAAATGCCGTGTTTGACTGCTAACTTTAGTGTTAAATGCTGCAGAGTCACGTGACATGTCTGAAGGAAGTGCGCGCCGTAGGGGTTGCCATGCTTGGGGGCAGAGAAAGCACATGCACCATCTAGCATCTACACTCCCATAAACCTTAATGTTGACGGTTCATCCTACCTGTTAAAATTGCCCTTCACATGACAAAAATTGGTTTAACTAAATAAATATAGTTTTCGGAAGGGTGATCTTTCGAGAAGGCTCAATGTTTCACTTCTGTAAACATTACTTAGATGCAATGAGTGCTAAGTGGACCATTCATTATGATGAGAGATGGGTTCTTGTGAACCACTACTCATGAAACATGGGTCAATGAATTTGACTCGAGAAACTACACGGTTGAATCTTGATAGCAATATCATAATGTGACATGGTGTGGAAAATAGCTCCTACTTATCTAGAGAAATACAATTATTCTTTTATTAAGTTATTTCAAAACAGCTCAAAAAAATTAAATCTAAGTATCTATATAAAGATATGCTCATATAGACATTATTATATGATGGGTTGTTTCTTTATTTTATGGTGATTTGATTTTTTCTTCTTAGTATAAAAAAGAGAGATATCCATTCTATTCATTTGATGTGGATTAATGTATTATGATATCAATTAGATCTTATACAACTATACAATAATATTTAGAGGAGAGGATCCAATAATTGAGCATCTTAATTTCACGCTTTTCAAAATCCTACTTGAAAATTCAAATCACTCTCAATCTTTTACATCAACTTACTTGGCAAATCCCCTTGCTTATAATTAAAGTATCAAAGCCACATTATCATGCATTTTGTTGAGGTATCCAAAAAAATCCAAGTTTTTTAGAGCGATAGTCATGTTTTATTAGTGTGCTAATGTGACATCACATGATTTATTCTTTTTTAGATCCAAATAATATATTTCATTTACTTATGGATACTCATCATCAACATTAATAACTTTTAAGTCATAACTATTGATACATTATTAAAAATATTCGACATTAAATCAACAAATACCATAACAACTATTGAAACAAATGAAACTTATCCTACCTCAGTATGAGAGAAAAATCTCTTTGTTAACCAAACATTCACACTGAACCATCATCCGGTCTTTTCTATTTTTATTAATTATATTTTAGGGCGAAAACAGGGAAGCCTATGACTAAATATCACGAGAACAGCGCATCGAGCAGTTCAACTGTAACTACCCGCGCTTTAATTAAAGCTCAACCTCTGCCTTCTGCCTATATAACATCGTCTTTGTTCGTTGTAACAGCACAATACTCTCTACTTCTGCATTTGTGTACACCTGAAGAAGCTCAAATCTATGGCGAAGTTTCAGCTTAAGGTAGTACTGCTTCTGGTGGTACTGTTAGCCATCTGGGCCTCGCAGGAACAGGTTACTAAGTGAAGCTTTTGCTGTAAAAATTGTTAACACAGCTCGATTTCTGAAGAAAATAATTAAATCTGGCAATAGTATTTGCAATACTGATGTATGTATGTTGTGTTTCAGTTAATGGCTAGAGGGGAAGATCATGTAGCCGGCTATGAGGTTCAGAAGGTATTCAAAATCTTTTGCCTTTGCCAGATGCATCACTTGTTTTACCTGTTTTAATGTTTTCACCAAACAGTTCTTTTGGATTTTGTTTACAGACAAGGTATGGATCCGGCAGTCTGCGCCAAGGCCGTAAGTTTCCCTGACCGAGTCTCTTGTAACAATGTAAATGTATTTATAAGAGTGATATAGACAATGTATATATGTTGCGATGTATTATGAGAGCAATGTACAATGTATTTATTGAAGTGATATATACAATGTATATATGTTGTGATGCGTAATGGGAGCAATGTATACATATTGCGTTGTGGTACGGGAGTGATATGCAATGTATATATGCTGCGTAGGGTTATGTGAGAGACATACAAAATGCATATATGTTGCGTAGGGTTATGCGAAATATATATACAATGTGTATATGCTACAATGGTGTATAATGGGTGTGACTTATGTAATGTGTATATGTTGTTGGTTTATTCTGTGGTGCAGAATGCCCGGGGGCGTGCAACAATAGATGCTCGCAGACTCAGTATCGTAAGCCGTGCATGTTCTATTGTCAAAAGTGCTGTAGAAAGTGTCTGTGTGTTCCTCCTGGTTACTACGGAAACAAGCAGGTTTGCCCTTGCTACAACAACTGGAAGACCAAGCGCGGTGGCCCCAAATGCCCCTGATTTAACAAAGCTTTCTCATGCAAGTTGTGTGATCTCTCTCTTCTAATTAATTAAGTTGATCGCTCAGTGTGGTTCTCTGCACTCGAAGCGCGACAGAGATAAAGGCATTTCTCTCCCAATATCTATTATTATGTAATGCTTTACTGCTACTGTGTTTCTGTTTCAATCTCCATTATCATATCATGGGTTTGTATTTCGAAAGCAGGAACAGTCGTTCTGCAATCCAAAAAGAGATTCTGTTTTGTTAATCAGATCTGCACAAATCGAGCATTTGGCTGAATTTGTGTTTACGATATGAATGTTTGCAACATAATGTTCAAAGCTTTAGCAAGTTTTAGGCTTAAATAGGCGGGTACATTATTTATTAGTTTAGGTACTCAAGTTCAGAATAACAAGCTATATCAACTCTGTTTAATTTTAAAGAGTTTGAATGTAAAGCATGGTGAAGAAATCTAGGGTATCAAATCTACAGAAAAGCAATACTTTTAGGCTACTAATACACGAATAATAAGATCGAATATTGGGCTTCACGAAGCTGAATGCACACGCCAAACAACGGAATGTGTTGAAGAGAACTTTTTAACGGAGCACTATAAATTTAAAAAAATAATATTATGAAGCTTCTAATAAATTGTTTATAGAAATTGGTAATTAGATTTTAATGGAGCATTATAAATTTAATATAAATAATAGTAAGTTTCTTTATGCAAAAAAGTCTTACACAAATCTAAATTCAGAAATAATTGAGCAACATTCTATATGGATTGTGAAAATCTGTTATCTCTTACTGAAAATAAATTTTTAAGATTAATTAAAATAGAATAATATATTTTTAAATTTTATTGAAAATAACAGTCAATTTTTTTTATCATCTAAAAAACATCTAACTAAAAACAATTTCATATAAATATAAATATTAAATATCTTATGTAAAATTTCAAAAAAAATATATTTCATTTATCAATAAATAAGAAAATTCAATTTCATATTTCATTTAAATATTAGACATTTCATATAAAAGTTCAAATTTAGTAATTTCATTTATCAATAAGTAAGAAAATTGATAACCTAGCTATCCTAAGAGCAGCTTAGCTGGGGGAAAATCCCCAATCATGAAACTTTGTTAAAATGAAAATGTTAAAAGTAATATAGGATAGGACTAAAGTGATGATGAGGTGTCTTTTTCCTTCAGATTTGAAAAAGTGTTAAAAGTAATATAGGATAGGACTAAAGTGATGACGAGGTGTCTTTTTCCTTCAGATTTCAAGAAGTGTCAAAAGTTAAACCTTATTTATATCACTTTGAATATTTTCATTTTAAAAGAACAATGAAATGATAAAAAGGTTTAATACAATTTTTTTAATAAAATTAAATTTTAATATTATATTTATGTCGAAGCTTTTCAATCGAAGATGTGCGTTGTTCTATAGGGGATGGTATATGGTTGATTCCTGCATAGCCGTTGATGGCATGTCGTAGTGCTCTTGAGAAAATGTAGGGATTCTCTCAAACCAAACATGGCAGGTAGTGGGGTTAGGGAGGTTTCTACTGATGAATGTGGACGTACAGGAATTCGAGGCAACATAAATTCGGATGACAGTTGAATTTTGTTATTTCTTTTTTGAATATATATTTACTTATTTACTTCTTCTTGTTTGCATTTTAACTGTAAGTTTTAGGTTGTTTTTCACGTGTGATGCTTGATATTTCCTCTTGAAACTTTAGTGCATTCTTTGTTTGTTTTTTTTGTGGGGTTTTCTTGCTTTCAACGGTATGGATGAGTAGAAGACAGGAGAGGCCATTAAGAAGAGAAACACAACATATTAGGGCTATACGGTTGACATAGAGGTTGGTGATTTTTTTTTACTAATTATAGTTAGGGATTTGAGCTAGCTTGCATGCTAAGAGCTCACCGTCAAGCTTTGTTCATGTAGTGAGGGATGTAACAAGTTTTCATTTTGAGTAACATGTCTACAAAATATGTTTTGCTTTTATGTGTTGGGTATTTGGGGGTTATATTCTTGGTGAAACCTTACCTTGAAAATGGAAAAATGGGGCTGTTCCAACTATCCACAAAATGGCCCTTAAACACCTAAAATTTGGTTTATATGTAGCAGACCGGGGGGACTTTGCTAGTGTTTCTGGATACGCAGTCAGGGTTATTTAATAATATCTAGATATCTGGCCAAGTGTAATGACTCGACCTAAAAGATAATGTTTTGAGACTCTTTCTGTGCACATATTAAATGCTTTCTATCCTACTTTTCATATTGTCATGGCTATTTAATGCTCAAATGTAAGCTTATTTTTTAGTTGATGTATCTAAATGCAATATTTGGTAATGGTTAGAGTGATTCAATTCAAACTTAATTAATGAAAGATATGTTATTACAATCAAGTAAATTCTCTTTAAGTGTTCGTGATATGACCATATTTTGTGTCTTGCTTTTTGTAGATGATTATTTTTCAATATTTTACTATGACTTGTAGTGAGGAGGAGATTTGGTGCCAACCTAGACATCCCTACTTTGACCTCCTGTGTGTGATTGCACCACCTCCAATCTCTCGGTGAATCATGGATTTCCTCTATTGGTCTTCCAATTCATTTATGAATGTTCTCTGGAATTTATCTGAGTTTATGGATGATATTGATTACAGAAGTAATTTGGTTGACATTTTTGCCTCCATTGTTGCCTCTATTGTGGGTTGTGCGAGTTGATTTGATTTTGCCAGACTTTTCTACAGAATATGTTTTGCTTTTATGTGTTGGGTATTTAGGGGTTATATTCTTGGTGAAACCTTACCCTGAAAATGGAAAAATGGGGTTGTTCCAACTATCCACAACAGGTATGAAAATGGCCCTTAAAACACCTAAAATTTGGTTTATATGTAGGAGATTGGGGGGACTTTACTAGTGTTTCTGGATACATAGTCTGGGTTATTTAATAATATCTAGATATCTGGCCAAGTGTAATGACTCCACCTGAAAGATAATGTTTTGAGACTCTGTTTTTGTGCACATATTAAATGCTTTCTATCCTACTTTTTATATTGTCATGGCTATTTAATGCTCAAATGTAAGCTTATATTTTAGTTGCTATATCTAAATGCAATATTTGGTAATGGTTATAGTGATTGAATTTAAACTTAATTAATGAAAGATATGTTATTGCAATCAAGTAAATTCTCTTAAGTGTCCGTGATATGACCATATTCTGTGTCTTGCTTTATGTAGATTATTATTTTCCAATATTTTACTATGACTTGTAGTGAGGAGGAGTTTTGGTGCCAACCTAGACATCCCTACTCTGTCCTCCTATGTGTGATTGCACCACCTCCAATCTCTTGGTGAATCGTGGATTTCCTCTATTGGTCTTGCAATTCATTTTTGAATGTTCTCTGGAATTTATCTGAGTTTATGGATGATATTGATTACATAAGTAATTTGGTTGCAGCTTGGTCATGCTTAACATTTAAACAAGGTGCTTGAGGCTATTATAGGAACCGATGGCAACATGTGATCCTGTCTACTCTTTCTTTCTCATTCTTAATTAGAAGGAATCACTTTCCGGAAAGGGCATGGATGCGAAATCAAGTCCAAATCCAAGATTGGATGGATGCTTCCTTTGTCAATACAATTTTCTGACTTGTGAACAAGAACTGTTTCCACAAAAATATGGCCTACTTTGTTACCTAAGACTCTCTATATAATTTTTCTTGCTTTAGCTCTTTTGCTTCTTGCATGTGGGTTTAATGCAAATGTACCTATGAAGTTGGTTCTAAATGTACCCACAAAATTAGAGTCCCAAATGGATCCACAAAAAACTCTTATGAAAAATGTATACTAATGGTTATCAAAAAAGTCTATGAGTATATTTTCTCTCTTTATCCTGCTAATGAATCATCAAGCATAGTCTGAAACACTTATGAAAAATCATATATACATGGTTTTCACAAAAGCTTAATGGTAGTACTCTAACTTAATGGTTTTTACCTTTGTAGGTAACTGTGTTGACTATTTTGTTCTGTTTGTAATTCTGTTATTTTAAATACTACCGTGTTTAGTTGTAGGTTGGAGGTGGAGCAAACCCATTGAAACTACCATTGGTATTGAGAAGACCATCAAAGCATTAGTTACTATAAAAAAACTATTTGCAGGAGGTAACTGTTTAGTCCACTTTAAGTTGATTTTGGTATTTAATATTAGATTTCTTTTCAATAAAACAAACCTCAGAGGCTTATTTTTTATACTACCGTGTTAATTTGCAGGTTGGAGGCGGAGCAAAGCCATTCAAATTACCAGGGGTATTGACAAGACCGTCAAATCTTTTGTTACCGTATAAAATCTATTGCAAGGAGGTAAATTCTATCTTTGTAGATAACTCTGTTGACTGTTTTGTTTTGTTTTAAACTTTCGAGGAAGTCAATTCTTTCTAGATTATTTTTTCCAATTTGCAATTAAATTTAATTTAATGGGAATTTTCACATTTAATATTTATCACAGAAACCTCATAAGCTTTTTTTAAATAATAATTTTCTGTCCTCTTTTTTTAGATAATGGAAAACATTGATGCTCAACAAAACGAAACGGGAAATTCCATAACAAGCCCAATCGTAATATCGGATGATTCCGTGGGTTCAAATGTGTACATTGAAACACCAATTGACAAATTAATTAAATCAATCTCAGAGCATTCACAAAAAAAATCCAACAGATTGAAGAAGCAACCTACCATACTGTTGTTGTTGAAGAAGAATAAGTCCAACAAATGGAGATCGTTGCAAAAGATTTTCATAAAACATGTTCAAAAGTAGGTGGGTTTTGCTCATTTTTAAAAGAAATGTACTATGACGAACACTACAAGATTGGCTCATCCCACGTAATCATTGAGCAATTTTTACTTTTCCTAAATGATATCCAATGAATTTGAAGTACGCTCTTCTATACCATTTTCATCTATGTTAATAACTCATATGTACATACATTGTAAAATAACAATGTATATTCCTCATCAGTTTTCTGTAAAGATATCTTCTTTGTAAATATATGTACATACATTGTAAAAAAGAAATGTATATTCTTTGTCAATTATTTGTAAAGATATCTTCTTTGTAAATTCACTATCATATATATTACATGTACATACTTTTCTAAGCATTAGAAAATCGTATCTTAAATGTTTTTGAACTGTTTCCTTACCGTATCTCATACCAATAACTTTTTCGTATCGTATCCAAGGTCATTTCTGGGCATACCAGTAATTTAGATGTACAGTGCTTCATCCAAGTTCTTTCTTGATTTTCTCCAAATACAAGGAATGCCTTATTACAATTGAGTACCCTATCTTTTAATAGTGCTTCATCCAAGTTCTTTCTTCATTTTCTCCAAATACAGGGAATGCCTTACTACAGTTGAAAACTCTATCTTTTACAGATGATTCTACAACAACACAACTTTAAAAGATCACTTGAAAAGATTATTAATTTCTTAGCTTTCCTCTCCTATAGTTTAGATCAAGACTTTTTGGCATTAAACAACTTGACAGTCCCTTGCCCTTGGAGAAGATAGAGTTATTATTTTTCGGAAGTCAAATGAACAACCCTCAACCACTCAGCTAGGACAGAGTGTACAAAGATAATTAAAGAAGAAAAAATTAATACTAAAAAATTGTCACTTAATATATTTTGCAGAAATGTACTCACAAATAGCTGGTTGAGAGAACCCATTATAGAATTCCATTACAAATCAAACCTCCTCACTTCAACTTGTAGTCATAGAAGCATGCCACTTCTTGTTGGCTAGATCTTGGCTGTATGTACCTTTGTCGCTTACAATAGGAACACTTCGTAAAACTCTATGTACCTTTTTTGCTTACAACAGGAACACTTCATAAAACTAACATTTATTACTCTTTCCCAGTCCTTTCGTTGCCAATAACTTGAACTTCTTCTCATGTTGAAGAGTTTTTAGCTATTCTTTCTCCCATGATACTCAGCTATCCTATCATACTGTCAAGATCTGCCCAACAAGTGGCACAACTTCATGTTTACCATGCCAAATACTTCATCTTGATAATTCCCAATGTGAAAATTTACACTTAGTTACTCAATCACCATTGCTTAAAAGTTAAAACCCCTCTGCAACCATGTTACCCATATGGCAATTTTGTAACCTCATTCTATCATAAAGAAGCAATTTTGTCCTCATGAAAATAGCATCTCAAACAACCAAATATGGACTCCCAAGCAATAATATATCAAAAGTATTAAGTGAAATCACATCCACACTTGATTGATTCATAAATTATGGACTTGTACAAAACTGATATTTTTTTGTTTGTGTGTGTCGCATGTCAAACAACCAAATATGGACTCCCAAGCAATATATCAAAAGCATTAAGTGAAATCACAACCATACCCAATACATTAATAAATTATGGAGTTGTACAAAACTAACATTTGTGTGTGTGTGTGTGCGTGCATGTGTGTGCACACATGTGTCCGTGTGAGTGTGTGAGTGTGTGTGTGGGTGTGTGCATGGTGGGTGGGTGTGTGTGTGTGTGTATGTACATACACATATAACATATATACATACATAAATACATACATATCATACACATATACATATGTATAAACTTAGAACTATCTAGATATAAGAAACATATTTTATATACATATACATTTAAAAAAAATCAAATTCATTATAAAATTTGCACTCACAAAAAATATTATGCATACAAAATTAATCATTTACTTCAAATGTATTATCTCCATCTCCATTGGCATGCAATAAAAAACTAATCGTTAACTTCTCAAAGCACCTAGAGACATTGCAGGTAACCTCCTCTCCATTATAAAAAAAATTGAGCAATATCAAATTGATGGTTCAACTACAAATGTTCCATTTTAATACATAAAGGTATTCTACAGGGAATATATACTTTATCTTTTTACAGTTTCAATAACTCTCTACTTTTCACCACCATGGGATTTTCTGTCAATTTTGTGAGATTTTTGTTGAAAGCATCTGCACCACAGTAGTGCAGAAGATTGAAACTCATAGCGAATTTGATTCCATGAATTACACTACATGCCATGTTTCCATTGTCTTTACTATGCAATCTATGTGTCTCTTGTCTCATCTTACCAAGAGATGAAACTCATAATTTCTTCACAATGGTCCAAAAAATGCTTTATTAAAAAAATATTAAACCTGATTATTGTTGCTTGAAACCCCAAACGGTCTTAAACCACATGTAAAAACCCACAAATAATCAAATTTCAAGTTGGGAAACACCCACCAACACAAACACATAACAAATAGGAACGGTCAAAATATTGAAGGCCAAAAGCTGGTGAATTTGTTTGATATTAATAGGCTTACCATTGATGAACACTCATAAGTAATCAACAACACAATGTCTAAGGAATCTTTCCAGGATTAGCTCCTCGGTGCAATCTTAACTATGTAGTTTAACTTTATCTATTGGTCAAGTCAACCACAAAGGCAATAGAGCCACAAATCAACTTGTTCATCACAACCTAAATGAGATTGACACTCCTCATCATTCCTTGCCTCCAGCTTGGTCAAGTCCTCAAGAAATTGTCTAACTTGAAGCAGGGTTATTTAAGCTATGAGTTTTATGCATATTTCTACTATCATTATTGCGTGTGATGAGTTTTTAATAGTGAAGTGAAAGCTTGCACAGTTCACACTTAAAATATTACAAAGTAATTGAGTGCCTTGGGCACTTAATCTTGGCACAATTCTCACCCTTCTTCTTTGGGTTTAGAGGAAATTCCTGTGCTCTCCCCTGCTTTCAACCCATCAATGTTTCTCCTTGATCTGCACACAGTTACTATGACATACTATACAGAGTTCATGGTGACTACTGAGGAGTTGAAAGCAACATTAAATAATTTTATGTTAAGGCTTTCAGATCCATCCAGACTCCACACTATGCTGTGGTATGTTGGAATAGACTCTCACCATTCTAGCAAGGAGCTCCCAACAATGGATACAAAATTAATCATTTACTTCAAATGTATTATCTCCATCTCCATTGGCATGCAATAAAAAACTAATCGTTAACTCCTCAAAGCACCTAGAGGCACTGCAGGTAGCCTCCTCTCCATTATAAAAAAACTGAGCAATATCAGATTGATGGTTCAACTACAGATGTCCCATTTTTAATACATAAAGCTATTCTATAGGGAATATATACTTTATCTTTTTACGGTTTGAGTAACTCTCTACTTTTCACCACCATCGGATTTTCAATCAATTTTGTGAGATTTTTGTTGAAAGCATCTGCACCATAGTAGTGCAGAAGATTGAAACTCATAGAGAATTTGATTCCATGAATTACACTACATGCCATGTTTCCATTGTCTTTACTGTGCAATCTATGTGTGTCTTGTCTCATCTTACCAAGAAATGGAACTCATAATTTCTTCACAATGGTCCAAAAAATGCTTTATTAAAAAAATATTAAACCTGATTATTGTCATTTAATTATCTTTTGTTTACTAAAATGCATGACTTCCTTATGTAAATCTGATGCCTTTTGAGGTATTTTGATCTATAATAGGATGATTCTTTTAGGCTGTGCATGCCTTCCTTACCCAAACTCTATGAAACATGCACAAATATTGTTAAACAAAGTCCTACAAAATGGTTGATGATTAGATTGACATTTGATTTATTGTTTTGACATGGGTCTCGTGTATTTTGATAACTTAGTGAAGAAAATATATCTTATTACCAAGGTTGATCATTTCATTATAAAAAAATCCCTAGAATAAAAAGAGGTGGAAGTAAATTCAAAAACTTAAAAAATAATACTCTGAATATTCTTTAACAATGCTTAACTTACAAATATGAGCAATTTAATGTACTGTCTTGATTGCAAGTAGGAATTTCCAGATTCTTTTGCAAACATAAAAACATCATAATTTTATTATTTTAAAAATTTACAATTTATTTTAAAATCTTATTTTTTATACTAGCATGTATAGTTGCAGATTGGAGGTGGAGAATACACATTCAAATTACCAGGGGTATTTTTGAAGACCATCAAACCTTTAATTACTATCTAAAACCTATTTGAAAAGAGGTAAATTCTATCTATCTATCCTTTTACAATAACAATTGGTTAATTGCATTTGCTGAGTTGTAAAGATGTTTATTCTCTATTTCTTGTTTCAACTTTTGATCCAAAGTAGTTTACATACATGTATTAGCCTAGTCTATGAATTTGATCTCTTATTATTGTTAACATGGAATTTTCCTCAATATCCCAAGATTTCCATATTTGCCACTAAAAATTCTATATTCCAGTTCATTACCCAAGTGTAATCTACAGACTTTAGCTCAAACATACCAAGTTCAATTTGACCCATGAAAAACAGTTTCACCAAAGATTGAATCAAGAAGGTGATAAGCTAAGAATAAGTCTCCTTCCACTTTTCTTTGCCACTTCTTCCACAATGTTTCCCTCGTAGAAATTAAGCTCAATGTCCTTCGTATTTAACTAGACACTATTATTTAAACTTTTCCCTATTCACTGTGACTCTCATTGCTTTGCAAGTCATATACAATTCTCTCACTCATAAAGATAAACCACTGTCAATGTCATACTATCACTTCCATGCAAACAAATTTTAAATGTGATTTTTTTGACCTATGACCATTACTTTGTCCATTGTATTTGTCTTAAACAATTGCATCATTGAATAAAAGTGAACCAATATGAATGTATGGATCTTTGCATCATTGAAAGTCAATCCAATTTTTTTACTATGTTTTGGAATTAATAGATGTTAATTGTTTGTTGCAATTTTAGGATAATTGTATGCCAACAAGATCTAAGATTGTATATGTTGTTTAAGAAATATTAAACAAGTAGGTTATTTCCATCATTTTTGTGAAAATTTTCTCTTCAAACCTAGGTTCTTCAATATAAAATTACTTTGCATTACATACTTTTATTGTCTTCAAATTTACAGTTGCATCTTAATTCACTTCATTTTTATGCTTTAGAATCCCAACAAGCGTTAAATCGAACATCCTAATTTTCCCATTTATACAAATCGTTCAAAAAAATGAATGTTATTTATGCTACCATAATACCAAACAAAACAATGCCAAAAACACTTCAAATCTCAACTTAGGCCATGTAATGAATATACTATTTCAATTTCAGTCATACGAAAGGTCGTACTAAACAATTTTCATTTTTAAATTATGACTTTTATGTTTATTCAATACCTAAATTCCTTACTCTCACTTTTCTTGCAGGCCAACCACTTCCAATGTCTTCCAACAATTTCATGTCTACCTTAACTGCAAATGCAATTGTTGACATCCTTTCAGGCATGCCTGATGTTGACCCCTTTTTGCAAATTGCATCTATCGACCCCATTCAACAAACATAAACTACGCTTACCAAGTATCATATTCAACTCTCAGATGGGACACACATATATCCTACTTTGCTACCCAAACAGTTCAATGAACTTGTATTGGAGGAGGCTTTAATCAAAGGCTCTATTATCCACCTCAAAGAATACATTTGTAGGAAATTTCAAAAATTCACGTACGTCCATAATCACCTTATTTATTTCAGTTCCTCTTGTTTATGCATGTACAATGCATTCACTTTGAATTTGTCCTTTTCATTGTTGGGCTATCATAATTCATAGCTTGGAAATAATTACAAACAATGCCTCAATAATTGGAGCACCAACTGCAACTAATCAAGCTACAACTTGTATGCTCTCTACCAACTCTTAGGAGCCATTGGCTAATAGTCAAACTCCCAACAACTCCCATGATGCACGTACATCATCAAGGAAAAAACACACTCTCTCCACAATCAAACCAAATCCCATTGCAACCTTAACCCCAAACCATAAACTCTGGTCCATAGAGGGTCGTGCCTTGAGTAAAAGCCCAATTCATGCATACAAAAATGAAAATAATGATGGGAAAGTATTCAGGTTTGATTTTATAGATAAAGCAGGGTCCAAAATACATGTAACCTATTTTAATGAACAAGTAGATAGGTTCTACCATGTGATTGAGTCGAATAATACTTATGTCATCTCAAATGGTCACATTAGAGTAAGAAACAAAAAACATAGTAGCGGCACAGACCCATATGAAAATTTCCTCCACAACTCCTCAATCATTAGTCCGTTAACCTGCGCAGACTCCACAATTCCAACACAAAACTACCATATCAAAACCATTCAATCATTAATGTCGTTACCTATTAATTCCCTTGTCGCTGTCATTGGTGTTCTTGTATCCATCTCTCGAGCATCAACCATTCGAAAAAGGGATGGCACTAAAACAATAAAATGTACAACTACAATTATGGACATGTCAGAACATACCATTGATATCACACTTTGGGGTAGCCATTGCCAAATCGTTGGGAAACAACTAGTTGACCTTCCCCTACAACCCAACCCACCAATTGTTTTGATCAAAAGTGGTCGGATAACCTCATGGTCTAGAAAATCAATTGATACCATTTTCCCTACAACCATTCTAATCAATCGTAAGTTGGTTGAAGCATCAAAATTGCAAACATGGTATGCCACTAAAGGGACTGCCCTTCCTTCTCTTTCCCTCTCAAAGAGCCATATATCACCAAATAAATTTGAAAACCCGATTCCAATTTCAAATACTGAGAATCCAAGCTCTCCTGACAAACATAATGTTTGTGTAAAGGCTACTATCACAAAGCTCCACTTAGACAACTTCTACTACTTGCCTTTCCCTCGCATTGTGGAAAGAAAAAAGTGTAAAAAAAGGGTTGTCCAGATTACCCCAAGTGCTTTTAAGTGCCCCAAGTGTTCTACGAAGATTACTACATGTGATTTCAGCTACATGCTCAAGATGGACTTGCAAGACACTACAGGTGAGCTTCTTAATGTCACCGCTTTTGAAGAACCAACCACAACGTTGTTTGGAGTTTGTGCATAAGATTTTCAGCTCCTACTAGCAGAGCCTAATGGTGCTACCCAAATTTTAGACACAATTGCCAACAATGAATTCCTAGTAGCATTTTCCATCCAAACAAATACTTTTGGTGGTCATGAATTATAAAGCATTGTTATTACAACTATTAAGCGAGCATAGCTTTTCTACACTAGTTTTTAAAAGTATGCTCATTATGTCATGTGCAATTATCCACTTTTTGTAAGCACAACAAACAATTACTCAAAAATTTTAGACTTATTTGCATTGTTGAATATGAACATATATACATAATTCAATTTACACATGATTCATGCTTAATCTATACAAAATTTGAAGAATTGCACTCTTTTTTGCTCAAACAACTTGGTTTTCAATTTACCTTAGATTATATGTGACATATCTTGTAACAATTTCAATATAATCTATGCTCAAAGTTTTGTTTCAAATGTATTATGTTGTTTAATGTATTTTTAAAACGTTTAAGTTAGTTGTTAATATTTACCAATTCTCGTATTAAGTTCTTTTCATTATCAAACTTTTCATTGCACATTCACTTACATTAAATGTCCAAGTTGTATATTTACTCTATTTAAAATGCTAAATATTAGACCTTCGTATTTACTTACAATTACTTCAAACATAAAAATACTAAATTACTATTTTTCCACTTAAGTTCATAGGATTTACACCTCATTTTTCCATTACTCATGCAAGCCATGGTTATTTATTATATATTACATAAATATTATATGAACTATTTGTCTTCACAAAAACTTCTCAATGGAGTTAGAAAACAAAAGGTTGCAAGAAAAACGAGCTCGATGAAATGAGCTCCACCGATTACGTTACCATGCAAGAAAAGATGAGATCAATAAAAGAAGACAAGAAAATCAACATAATCTCATAGATGGAATCTCCACAACTACACACCCATGCTCTACTAATCCCACCTAGCTTCATCCACTTGCAATTGAAATACATAATTCAATTCAAGCAAATCCATTTTCTCGTATCCATCCACAACCAAATTTTACTCAAATTTTTTATACTACAAGAGATAACTTCCACTCAAAATTAGACAAACTTGCAAATATGCCAACCTGTTTAGTTTGCATGGAAAAATACCCTGGCATTAAAACAAGGGAAATAAAAGGACTACCTACTTGTTACAGGTGCGCATCTGAAAAAAATGGCCACCGTTTTTCCAAATGGAATAACATGGACCCAGGTGAACAACCCCAATGTTTAAAAAAACTAACCCAAGTTGAAGAAATTCTAATAGAAAGAATTAGCCCAATCCTTCAAGTAACCTATGCAAAAGGGGGGCAGCTAAAATATAGTGGCCACACTATTTGTTTTCCTCAAGATGTTTCTACTATTGCAACCCACTTGCCAAGGCATATAGATGAATTAGATATCTTATTGGTTAACAAAAGAAACATCAAGGAAAAAGACTATAGATTTTATGTAAGTAGAGGCTGTGTATATGAGGCCTTGCAATATAAAATCATAAACGATCCATACTACAAAACTATACAATTAGATGATGCTACATTATCCTTCCTGCCAAGTGATTCCACTAACATTATAGACCTGCTAAATGAAACAAACACTATTCCAAGTTCCACAACTTCAACAATGATGCATACACTTGATGTAAACAACAAAGACGCAGAGGCAAACATGCAACCCAATACTTCATTTGTTGCTAGCCTTCCACCAACATGCAAAGAGGTTGAATAATTGCGGTCTTTATTGCAACTAGGTGAAGGCCAACCACCCTTGTCTATAGATTGGCCACCCATTTCTCCATCTCCCATCAATGAATACAACACATAAGGATTATTTGAAATGGCCTTCCCCAGCTTGTTTCCTAAAGGCATTTCCGCTTTCAAACAACAACGCATCAAAGAAGTCAAATTACATGAATATGCTCTCCACTTACCCAGGTATTATGATAATAGGTTTGGACAACACCCTCGCTTTAGATACTTCATACTAAATATCCTAATGCGCCATCGCAACCAAGAAACAACATCTGTTTTTGTTCATAAAAATATCCACCCAACCCTACCAACAACTATTCTCGATCTTCGTCAAAGATTGAAAGACTTGCCTGATGACAAGCTTGTAGAACAACTCATACGCTTTGGAGCATCAATTCATGGAACACGCCAATTTTGTAACCGTTCTAGAGTAGAGCTTTCAGATACGATCATACAAATTGGTTGTCCAACACTATTCTTCACACTCAGTGCAACAGATACAAAATGGCCAGACTTGCATAGTATAATGCCATCTAATGCACCTACAAATCCACAAGTAGTATACAAATGGAGGATACAAAATATAGTTCAAAACCCACACCTTACAGCACAGTACATGCACCATAGATTTATTGCATTTCATGAAGAGGTCTTGGAAAAGCTACTTGGTGCAACAGACTATTGGTACAGTTAAAATCTGCATAATTTCATCAATTTACATCGCATACCTTCAAAAAAATTCCTAATAATAAGTTTTCACCAGGTACAAATTGCAACACAGGGGCTCTGCACATATCCATGGTTTTCTATGGCTAAAATATGCACCAGATATCAAAAAAATACAATGGAATAAACTTCAATCAATCAAAAATGCAATTGAATACATCAATATATATGTCTCTACATTGAATCCCAAACCACTTCCTTTAAGAAACCAACTAATCCACCAAACTCTTGCCGATGATCCATGTTTTATGTATACAAGATTAATTATACCTGTAGAACCTTTAAGCGACTACACATAATTGGTAAATTGTGTACAACGTCATACAAAGTGTACCTTACAAACATGCCTTAGGAGAAAAGGCACAACCATTCAATATCGCTACAAATCCCCTTGGAGCATGCAAGATCAATCAAGTCTTGCAATAGATGAGAATGGCCAACCAGCATTCACCCCTTCACGCAATGACGATCACTTAAACCTACACAACCCTTCTATACTCTCTATCTGGCGATCCAATATAGACTGCCAACCTGTTCTCTCTATCCATGTTGTCCTCAAATACATTGCAAAATATGCAGCAAAAGGCGAAACAAAATCAGAAACATATCATGAAATGCTTTCTCAAATTTCAACAAACATTGAGTCTCACAACCCAACACCTACAAATTTCCGTAAAATGCTTGCAGAAACACTAGTGGACTGTGATATTGGAGCACAAGAAAGTTGCCACCTACTGCTAAAACTGCCCCTCTGCATATCAAGCAGGATATTTGTTTCTTTAAATGTTAGCCAAAATAAATTCCAACGTGTCTCAATGTCCTCAGAACCAACTACTACATCCACAAACTACATTGATACTTACATGGATCGGCCAACATATCTAGAGTCCATGTCACTTATTGAAGTAACTAGAAAATGGACTTTCAAACCATCTCAAAAGAATAGCCAATGGAAAGAGTACTCCATAGATGCCATTGTACGCGTATCCCCATGCTTCATAACCATCCCTACAAAATATGACAAAAACTATGAAGCATTTTGTTGGAGTGAACTATTACTGTACAAGCCATTCCACAACATTGACAATGATATTGGCTCATCATCACTTCAAATAATAGAACAATGGGATAATTTTGCATGTAATTATCATCCCTGGCATGTGCTACGCACACAAAAAAAAGCTCCAGAAAATACAGATTCTAGTGCCTCTTCCGATGAAGAAGATATAATACAAAATAACAACCCATCAGAATGGCAAGTATTGTCTCGCTTATACCCAAGCCTTCCCCTCCACTTTGATGAACTAGACATGCTTGGTCACTGTGACATTGACTTGCACCATGATTGGGGATCCTCCCAAATCAATCCACAACATCAACTCTCTGCAACTACATTCATAGAATCCAACCGTCCAACATTTCAAGTCCGCCAACCTACCAATTGCCCCACCCAACATGACCTATCCATCCAACAACAAAAAGCATTTCATATTATTCTATCACACTTACGTGCTGATACTTTCCAACCTCCTCTAAAATTAATTGTTCAAGGAACTGTTGGAGTAGGTAAATCACACCTTATAAAAGCCATAAAAAATGCACTCATGAGCTCAGCCCAAAATGGCCAATCACCATTACTACTTCTTGTACCAACAGGCGTAGCAACATTCAACATAGAAGCGTCAACAATCCACTCTGCTCTACGAATACCTATCAAAGATATGGAACCCTTGCAAGGACAAACACTTGCAAACTTGCAGGAAAAAAATTACTTCATTCGGTACATACTAATAGATGAAATGAGCTTCATTGGACCCAATTTGCTACAATGCATTGACAAGAGGTTACGTGAAGCATTCCCCAACAATAACCAAATACCATTTGGAGGACACTCAATCATGCTCTTTGGAGATCTTGGACAACTTCCACCAGTCAAGGACATCCCTATGTATGCGTCAACATCTTATGGAGGCACTCTATGGCACAACTTCACAAAATTTATCACTCTTACCAAAATCTTCCGTCAAATCGGTGAAGATCCAACACAAATTTCATTTCGTACTCTACTCTCCAATTTGCGAAATGCAGAACCTACAATTGAAGATTGGAAAGTTCTAATGTCATGCTCTAGCTCACCATTGACATCTACAGAGAAAAATAGTTTCTTATCCTCAATACATCTCTTTGCAACAAATGAAATGGTCTCACTACATAACCAAAAAAATTTATTGTCTTTGGAAAAACCTGTTGCATTATCAATTGCAGAGCAACTTAAGGGACCACCAAGTTCAAATATAGATGAAGAACAACTTCAATCTAAGCTTCTATTATGTGTTCAACAAAAAGTAATGTTATGTTCAAATTTATGGGTGGAAACAGGCCTTGTAAATGGTGCACTTGGTGAAGTCAAAGCAATAGTCTACAAGGATGTAGAGAATCCACCTTCACTTCCATTATTTGTTGTTGTTCAATTCAACAATTACATAGGGCCTGCTTGGGACCACAATAATCCAAAGAATGTCCCTATTTCCCCTCTGAGTCGTGGTCAACGTCGACAAATACCACTCAAAATGGCATGGGCCTTAACATTACAAAAATCACAAGGCCTAACACTTGAAAAGGAAACAATCGACATTGGAAATGTCGACCGACAAGGCCTAACATTCACAACAATTTCAAGAGTGCGTCAACTTGCAAGCCTGCACATCAAACCAACATTCACATTTGAATGATATGCATGTATGCAACAAAACCCATATGTAGCACGTCGAAATCAAGAAGAAGCTATCAAATTCAACCTCCACAACAAACACTAATACTTAAAATAACTACAGGTTAGTTATATTTTATCAGTTACATTTATTCACCTTCCAACTTCATTTACAATCATTTCATACTAAGCTGCAAACTACAATATCAACTATTATCTCTATTAACAAATATATTTTGTATATATGAACAAATATAATAATGTGCCCTGCACATTTGAATTGTGTTGTACAATGAAATGTCTAACCATGAAAATCAAATCATCTACTGTCTATCTATAAGCTTTCAGGAGTATGCGCCAAAGAATATACTCCCACTCTCCTACTATGTCTGAAAAGATAATAATATGGTATATGAGACAATAATCTCTCAACTTAAGTGTTTATGAGGACTTAAGTGAACAATCCACAAGTAAATTTTCCTTTTAAATTTCCCTTCAAATGGTCTTGATACTTAGAAAATTTTACTTTGTTTTTCAACATGTATTTTCATTGTGGATTTTGAATTATGTGTTTGGCATTTTAGGCTGAATTCTTTTGTTGTTTGGACAAGACGAGTGGTAAATATCATGTTGTACAAGTAGACAACCGAACATGATAAATCTTAAAAATATGGCACAATATCTTGCAAGGGATCCTGTACCACTTGCACAAGAAGCATTGCAACTTATGGATGTAGTTCTTCGACAAGCTGCATTAAAATAGTAAGCATTTTATAAAGCTTACAAGCCTCTTTCTGCCTGTAAGACTAACTTACAAGTCTATAAAATAACATTACAAGTTGCTTATGTTTTTAACTTTTTTGATTTGGCAGCTTTATTGAAAAGGGAAGGTCATTTTATGAGGATCATTTTGGGGTAGAGAAGCTACAAGGAGGTTTGATGGCCTATCGGGGTTTCTATCAATCTATTCGACCTACACAACAAAATCTCTTGACTCTGAATCTTGGTACTGCTATGTCCTGATTATAACCTTTTTGTTGGCCTTTGTATTTTCAGAATTGGTATAACTTTTAAGAACTGTAGTTGTGATATGTGTAACAAGAGTCAGAAATGGAAAGAGAAAAACTAAGGTACCTTCATATATGTAAGGATTGTCCATGACTCGGTTTAATCTTCAGGTGCTGTTTACTACATTTGTTTATCATAAACAAAACATATTTGATTCAAATTGATCTTTTTTAGCCTTAATTAACTTATATGTTTTGCTTATGATGTCCTATACCATAATTTATATTTAACAAAATTTAATCATAGATGAGATTATTTGAATCAAATCTGTTTTGTTTATGATAAACACAATCATGCTCTTCTCAGATGGTTAATCACATGACTTGTTAAGATATTATTTTGGAGACTATAAGTCTTTTACAAAAAATTCTACACGTGGGCGACTCTGTTGACAACCACATCACCACCCTACTACCTCATCCAATGGTCATATCCATGGGAAGGGCCATTAGCACTATTTTTGAGATTGTTCCTACTTTGCTGACTACAATGCCTCCTCTCATTGGATCAATTTTGAAATCAGAAAATTGATGATGAATTCCATGCACCTCATTTCCTTCCTTAGTTTAAAGTTGTCAGTAGTTTATGATCTTAAGAGACCTTCCTTATGGCTCCAAGATAGGGTCTTCACAGCTTCAGTGTTGCCTTCTTAGTCTCTTACTTCATTGCCTCCCATGCATTCCATTCTTAACCATGGAGAATAACCAGTGGATTTTCTTTCAGCAACTCCTATGATTGAGTTCTATGCCTTGAATCCAATAATCTCACCACCATATTACTATCTTAACACAAATATATTCTTCCACACATATCATCAGTTTTTTGAGCACGAATATCCATCGCAGGATCCTTTTGACATCAACATTGTATTTTAGAATTCTTGCTATTTCATTCGTAGGTATTACAATTCCTCTCCAACATCTACATTACATCAATCTCAGAACTCTATTATCATTGCTTGCGGCCTTCATGGGTTCCATACTCTATCAAATTCCATTTTCTCTTTGTTCATCTTGGAAGTTACAAGATGTTTTCGTTTCATTCATTAAAATTGGAGACAATTTCCTCTAAACGGGAGAAAAATGATGAGGATATCCATTATGGTTAGTGTGTTAACTATAGATATATTTATACTAGTCAAATCCATACTGAAGTGGGTAAATGAAATTATTACAATGGTAAATACAAATTAATTATAAAGGATGTGGACAGTTGGAAATTAGTAGGCAGGGAGCTTGGAAACATTAAATGTCTTTGAAATGTTTTTAACTTATAAATACATGATTCTTATGTAAATAAGTATATAGAAATAGAATCATATCAGTTTGCATCTATGCATCTCACTTGGTTTTTGCTCTTATATAAGCTTTGTAACGGTGCTCATACACAGGATTGGATTCATAAGGGTAGTATTCTCGTTTTCTGTTCAATATCTGTCCACATGGTTAGCTTGCATTATTATTGTATCTCACGAATGAATGGATTTTGAGATGTTGATGTGGCTTGGAATCAGATTGTTTATTTTCTGGTTGTTAGATTTGTGTAAATATGATACAAAATGTTACTTTTTCTATAGGAACAGGTATATCTGTTTACAGGTGTGAGAATGCATACTTGAAGCAAGGGGATTGTGCACCCTAACTTCAAACCTCTCAAAATCCTATGTGGAAATTTCAAATCACTCCAAAAAATTTAAATAAGATTACTTGGCAAGTCCCCTACATATAACTTTCATTTCAAGGCCACATCATCAAATATGATGCCACATAAGCATGATTTTTGTCAACGTGTCCAAAAAGGCCCCAAAAAAAAAAGTGAAACCAATACTTAAGCAATAAAATCATGGGTAGTTGAGCACCAATGTGGAATCACATGATTCATTGCTCTTTAGATCAAACAAATACATTTTGTTTAATTGGGGCTACTCAAGTCAGAACTATTGGACATTATATAAACAACTATAACAACAATTGAGCATTATATAAACAACTACTATCACAACTATTAATACCTTTATTACAAACTACACATCTATGCAACCAATACCCCATTTCAATTTTCCTTATTCACCTTCCACACCTCTTCGGCGTACCCATTGCACACAAAAGTGCGATTGCTAGTACTAAACATGTAGAAAGTTGACTCTTTTTTTTTTTAACAATATTTATATTTTAATAATATTGATTTAAGTTTAAGGATACAAACATTTTTATATTATTATATTTGATATAATTATTGAAGTATTGATGTTGATTATAGTTTTTATTAATTATTAAGAACTACATACTATTAACAACTATGTATTAGTAATGAGAGCTTACAAAATATTTAAGAGAACATATAATTGAAATATTAAATTTTGATTAATGACTTTTTTTTTTATTAGATTAAGAAAATGATCAGATTACATCAAGGAAACAAGGCTGGAACAACCAGCTAGTTGGGGGCAAGGTTTCTAGCGAGCCAACGAAAAAAGAACAAATCAAGCTATAACAACTATATTAACAACATCAACAATTATATCAATAGTAGCAAAACACGTTGCAACAGTTATATTAACAACAACAACAAACCATATAAGTTGCAACAACTATAACAACAAAAACATTGATCAAAGTTGATAAAAGAAAAGTTTTGAAGCATAGAACATAAGGGAAATGAATAGTCGTTTTGAAGAAAATCGAGCCACTTAGAATCAAGCAAAGGTTCTTCCGTGACCTCCAAGTTCACCAAGAAAACGCCTCCTTAATAAGCTATCTATCCTTCAACCAGTTGTACTTATACTTGAACATTGTACAACTACAATGTAGTTGTACTTGAATATTGTAGATAGTTGTTTTGAGTTCATTGTTAGTTTATAAATAATTTCCAAGTACAACAACCAAATTTGTAATATGGATAGAAAGATAACATCATATTAATTGAAGTTCAATTTTATGAAGTTGAGAGGTGCCAAGGAAGATTGCAGAGCAGTGAAACTTCCAGATGAATTTGAGAATGACCTACCTGCACAGTTGTGTAAGGATATTATGATGGGGGAAACACCAAAGAGAGCAGTTTTCCATGACCAAGTATGCTTAAAGAGGGTGAGAAGCAAAGTAAAAAGGATGGGTCAATGTATAAGGAGGGGTCAAATTTTTTCTTCCAATACTTGTAGCATAAAAGAGGATATCTCTAGTATAAGAACTGCATATGCTTACATACATACCAACCAGTTTGTTATTTTGCAACTTTCTTTGAACACTTTAAGAACCCGTTTATTGATGAATTTGTTGGTGAGGCTCTTCTCCCTATTATTGAAGAAAGTGTTGCTTTGATTGATATCATATATCTAACTCAAATATGATTGTCCAATTTCTTAAAAAATGATTAAAATGAATAATAGAAGAAACTAATATAATGCTAAACATAACATGTAGAGAAAGTTATGGTTCCAAAACCAAAAATAAGCCAAAATTCAAGGTAGCAAAGAAAGTTATATCTTAAGCTCACACATTGTAGACCACTCTATATGTTAGGTTTCTTCAATGTGGTGGATAGTGACTTGATGCGAAGATACTAAAACTTAGCCTTGTTGATACAACCTTCATTGTGGAGGGTGTTTGCATAAGAGAAAAGAACTCTAGAATAAGATCTAGTTTGTTTAGGTGTTGATGACACCTTCAAATTTTGTAAATTTGAAGTGCCCATGATGAAAAAGTTGATTTGCACACTAAAAAACGCACTTGAAAAATCTGCCCCAGTGATCTACTTTGGAGGGTCATAATTCAGAGCCAGTTGATTTTCATGTCAAATCCCTTTGGCGAACATACTCCTTTGTCATATGTGAACATGTATGCTCAGTTTCAGCTTCCTGTGATGAGTTTTGACAGGGTTTTAAAACACAAAGCTAGAGGGTTCTGAGATTGTTTTGTTGTTTGCAAACTCTCAGGCCTACAAAGTGGCCTCTTGTTCAAATTGATATTTCATAGTTGGATGATTGTCATGAAAAATGGATTAGTGCTCTGCATTCCCCCAATATTCATATGCTCCCTAGTTCGATTTCAAATTCTTAGGATCAAGTTTGATATTTTTACTAGGTCAAAAACAAATGCAGTTTGTTTTGTTTTTACATCTACATTTCCAGAATGTTCCAAGGAGGTCAAATTTGACCCTTAATATTTGGTGAAGAACGTGGATTGAAGGAAAACCCTCTTGCACACATACTCAATGGACCTTAATGACTTAGTGTTTCCAATGGTAGCTTCCCATGAGGTGATTTGATAATTTTTTGAGATGGTGTCTTGGTGAGCTAATTGGTTTTTGATAGGTGCAGTTGCAAAATAGTCTGATTGAGCCACTTTGGATGTTAATATCTTGCACCTTAAGATGAATTTTTCTAAGCCATTTATTGTATTGAATTTTAGGTTCAAATGGTAACATGCATGCTCAGTTTCAATCCCCTAGGATGAATTTTGATGGGTTATTTAATTGTCTTCTGATTGCGACTGGATCAAAATTGGTGTTCCAAAAAGTTTCAAATTTTCAATTTCTAAAGGAAACCCATTTCTCATTTTTGTCCAAAACATCTCCAGCTCCATTTTCGTCAAAATCAAAGATCATATGATACATTATTTTAATGTAGTTCAGTTGCGGTGAAGGCATCCCACAAGCTAGTTTACAAAGGTCTTAGAAATCTCTCTGCGATATAGGTTTTGAGTAAATGGGTTTACTTTGAATAATTGATAATGTCCCTACGCAAATTTTCTCGACTCCAAGTGTCACGGTTTGCCCGCAATGAATTTTCTCCAAATAGACTCCAAGTGAAATTAAAAAAACAACATTTTCCTAATGTAGCAAAAGTTAATGATTAAAATATTTTACATATTTTAAATATTACTAAAGTGGAAATGCATCGGAATAAAATCATTTTAGGGCAACATTAATATTTCAAAACTTTATTAAAGTTTGATAAAGTTTCAACTTTATATTGCCTTCTGGCCAACTGGAGTGAATGCAAGCACAAAGAATGTTGGGAGGATATTGCAGTGAGGAATAGAGCGTTTCCTTCGCCATGGAGGTGACTCTGATGGATTTCAGGTAGATTTAGGCAGGCAGGTGGTGTTGCGGAGTGAAATTGCTGATCACGTTTTTGAGCTTCCTCACATTTTTGGGGGGTCCATTTGAACTCAAACATGTGTTTTATGTTTTAAATTTTTCCCCTAACCTATCCTATTGCCTGGGCAGAGATTTTAATCATGTTTTTAATGAATTTTAGGTGCCTGCAGCCATCAAAACGCCCCTCCACTATAAAAAATGACCCAGTAATATCACCATTTCTAAGCAGCTTGCATTGGTAGTGAAAATGTATCAGATTGTTTGAAGAGGCTCCATTTTTGCTGGCACCCAAATTTTATTATATTTGGCTCGAGCATTGTTTAAGGCTGGCTTTCCCTGTGAGCTCATGAGGAAAAATGCTGATGTCAACATTAGTGATGGGGGAGCGAGGAGGGTGTATGGATTTTAATATTTCATAAAACCATCTTTGACAATTATAATGTTTTATTTAAAGATTTATAATTTGTTTGCCCGTTAGCCCGTGTGTGGATGCTGCCATCATTAGAAAGAAGTTGGAATCGGGGAGTGGCCATGGTGGGCCTGGAGAAATTTTTAAATGCAAGTGAAATGTGCAAATATTAAAGTGGTGAGCTGTTGTTGACGGTGAGAAAATTAAAAGGCACGGGTAGAGTTTTATAGTGCCCGATTAAAAAATTTAAAATCTTCACTGCCCGGGTGAAATTTTGTGCAGCATAGTGAAAATAAAAAAAGTTAAATGGTTTCATTATTGAAGTAAGAATATTTTATTTGCCGGGCATGAAAATATTAAAAGTGAAGAGCATTGGCAAAGTGGATTTTCTATAGCATAACAAAAGCAAAGTGAAAAATATTTTCACGGGAGAGGAGCAAAACATTTTCATTGCAGGAATAAACAGAGTGAATATTTTCACAATGAAACAAATTTTCAATTGTAGGGCAAATAAAGATTGGAAATCTTTCCAGGGGTAAAATGTCTTCTGTTGCTGGGTGAAAATAAAGAGATGGGTGAATGAGTTTTTCTATAGTAGGTGGAAACAAAATGACGACTCTTCATGGGAAAAACAAAACATGCAGTTGCAGGGTAGAAAAATGCAAGGGCAAGCAAGAGGCATGAGTCAAGTTGCATATTGAAGATTCTTTAGGTGCATAAATGGTTATTAATTAGATGAAGATCAAGATGCCAAGCGTCTTCCATAGATTCATTTTAGGGCTTCCTCTTCTATATCTTTTATTTCTTTCTCATTTGTAAGGGTTTTGAACTTCTAGTTTAGGAAAAGAAAACAAAAAATGCTTAGTTGGGAGCTGAAATTTTGTTTAAGTGAATGAATGTACAAATTTCTACAATAGTGTAAATTAGTTTGAACATATTAATGCAAATATTGCAAAAGTTGTCTCTATTTTGTATTCTCAAATTACATATGGATTAAATATATCAAGGATATGTTGATTTGTCATTGCAATCTTTTTGCAATTGTGTGATTTGTGTATGAGTTTTTTCAAGCAAAGAATTAAATTTTGTATGCAAATTACTATGGGTTTGAGGGAATGAAATGACTTTTTAAGTATGATTATGTAGTAATATGAGAGGTTACATTAATTTAAGACATTAATGTTAAAGAGCCACTAGTTTGAGATAAGTTGTTTAAATTTTCATTCATGATCTTAGATTTGACTCCATGCCTTACGATTGGGCACTGATCTATGATATTGTTAGGCTTAGAAGGCACATATCTAATAGTTAAATGTAGATTTGATCAATAAAATAGATAAATAAAATACTCAAAAATTATAGTAGAAACAAGACAACATAGAGAATTTAACACGGTTCACCCAATTTGGGCTACATCCAGAAAACCACAACCATTGAATGATTTTATTATCTAGTGCAAAACCTATTACAATCACATGAATAATTGCTTCATTGCAACTCTCATCCCAACCACTTATTACAAGATATTTAGAAACTTATTACATGAAGAGTGTATAATATAGCATGATCAGTTGCCACATACCAACAAATATTACCTAAATTTGGTTCAAAAACTTTTAAACCATTCAATTTTGTTTTTTCCTATTTTATAGGTTATTAGTATTTACCATGTTCTCCATGCTAGTTAATGAAAGTTTCCCAATATCTTAGCCAATGTTGAGTGATATTTCATGTTTCTTAGCATATTCTTGTGAGAGCATTATCTGTCAGACAATACCCTGTTGAGTGTGTGTATGAATCTTTAGGTGTTTCTACAAGGGTCACCCCCCTAGGTACTACATAGCCTAAAGTGTAGGGGAAATGTGTTCAAATCTTCTTTCCTATTTGTTGGCCAAATCTTACACTAGATCTTAACATGAAATGTGGCCTACTTCTAGGATTTAGTGGATATGTTGATTTGGGAACCAAAAGATTGGCGAATTTGTTGGGGAACATCAGAAGAGTATCCATTTGCATACAATCAAGAATTTGGTGGATCTAAACATCTAGTTTAGATATTGAGAAGTTTTTAGACCTGGAAGTGGTTGTGTTGTGGCATATTTCAAAGAATTTATGTGTGACTCTACTATTGGAGAAGACCCAAAATGAAATTCATATTTGAAAGAGCTTCATATTACTTGAAGTTTAGTCCTCTGTGAAGAGAGGTGGTGAATTTGTCAAAAAAACCTAATGAAGATGTGAAAAAAGTTTTAGATCTACAAATATTTCTAGTTAGGAAAGAAAATTTACAACAGTTGCAACATATCCAGGTATTTTTTATGTTTTTCTTTTCATGATGAGTAAATCTGTAGAAGTTGATAATCCAACCTCATAGATCCCAATGAACACCTGCAATCAAATAACCTATCACCATAGGAGATCAAGAGACACAAGAATGTTGCTCTGCAAACATGAAGCAAAAGATGCATTACTCGAGAAGTTGAATAATTACAAAGAGATAAATCCTTAAGAAATGAGATCAAAACCTAAAGTGAGAACCTTAGGATGAAGATTAAATTAGCATGTGACAAGTGTCAATATCATAATGAACGAGACACCATGAATAATTTAATAATGCAAAATAAACATTCCTAAGTTTAGCTTAAGTGAAATAAAGTAAAGGTGACTTAATTAATTAATCAACATGATTAAATTAATCAAGTAACAACCTATTACTCTAACACCCCCCGTTAAGATGAACTTAGGGAGAAGCTAAAAAACTAAGGAAAAATGCATGAAATCAAATATGGGCCCCAACAAACAAGGCTTGATGAGGTACCCATGTACAAATATAAAAGATCTCTCACAACAGGAGAAAAAGAGAAAACCTAGTGGGAAAAAATCTTCTCCAAAAGAGAGAAAAATAGGTGAAGGTCTAAGAAGCTTCCAAACAAGAATGAAGGATGAAGAAGCCTCCAATCAAGAAGAGATTGTCCCAAAAGATAGGAACAAAGGATGAACACCATTGAAGCATGAAGAAGTTGTAAACATTGTCGTAGAATGACTGCTATGATGTTGAAAGAAGAACTTCCTATGAAACAAATGATGATCAAGATCAAGAAGACAAAAATATGCATGAGTGCCCTCAATGACACTACTTGAATTAGATGGCAAACAAAGGTAAACACCAGGAAATTAAAGATACAAATGGCAAAAATACCAAAAGTTTGAAGAACTGATCATGTGAAAATGGAAGGTCATCTCCAAAATAGGAATGCAAGAGTGTCCGTATGGTAAGTGCTCTATCTCACCAAAATACATGGGTAACTAGCCATTTCATTTGCCTAGTACATATGAAAAAATACTGTATACATAGATTATTCCAATGCGAAACCAAAGAAGCATTAGCACCAACAGTAGAAACCCCCCCATAATGTTGAAAAGGGAGAGGCGTGACATGTACACTGAAACTGAATGAAAGAAAGAAGTGCATGAAGAAGAATCAAGAACATCTAAACGTACAAACATGAAAGTACCCACATATAAAGGGTGTGCAAACAAAAGGCACACACACATGAGGCTGTTGTCATGGAAGGGACACTCACTTGACAAAGGTATGATTGCAAACAAAGACAAAACATCAAACCCCCCATGGCACTTTATAACATAGTGCGATTATAATAAGACACAAAGTGATGTGCAAAAATATCAATAATACATATACAAAGCTGAGAAAATTTATTCCAGTGCATTCCATATGTTCATGGCAAGAGCTTGAGATACTCACTACAACAAAACAGACAATTAGCACCTAAAATAACATCAGATTTTAGTGCATTTTGAGCTCATGAATTGGACACTTCTGTTGGCGCAAAAATTGATGCCAAACTGTATTTTACTTTGGTGTCGGGTTTAGCGCTGAATTTAGTGTTGACTTTTGAAGCTTCCAGTTTGGCTTCCGATTTTGCTTCCGGTTTTGCTTCTTGTGTTGCTTCCAGTGTTGCTTCCAAGTTTGCTTCCGATTTTTCTTCTTGTGTTGCTTCCAGGTTTGCTTCCAGTGTTGCTTCTAGGTTTGCTTCCAATTTTTATTCTAGTTTTGCTTCTAATTTGGCTTCCCATTTTGCTTCCAGTTTGGCTTCCAGTTTGACTTCCGATTTTGCTTCTGGTTTTGCTTCTTGTGTTTCTTCTAGGTTTGCTTCCAATATTGCTTCCAGTGTTGCTTCTAGGTTTGCTTCCATTTTTTCTTCTTGTGTTGCTTCTAGTGTTGCTTCCAGTGTTGCTTCCAAGTTTGCTTCCAGTGTTGCTTCCAAGTTTGCTTCCATTTTTGCTTTCGGTTTGACTTCCAATTTTGCTTTCGATTTTGCTTCCAGGTTTACTTTTGGTTTGGCTTCCAATTTTTCTTCTATTTTTGTTTCTAGTTTTGCTTCCAATTTTGCTTCCAATTTTTGCTTCCAATTTTGCTTCCAATTTTGCTTCCGATATAACGTCGCTTGTTGCATCTAGCTTTGCTTCCATTTTTGCATCTTTTGTTTCTTCTAATATGGCTTCTATTATTGCATCTTTTGTTGCTTCTAAAATTGCTTACATTATTACTTCTTTGTTTGCTGCGAATCGCTTATATTTTTGCTTCCTAGATAACACCAAGTTTTGCTTCCAAGATTGCTTCTGGCTTGCTTCTAGTTTGGCTTCCATTGCTTCTTTTTTTGCTTCTAAAAATGCTTCTTGTTTTGCTTCCATTTATTAATTTAATATGTTTTATTTCAATTTAATTTAAATATATCATGCCTCTTAAATAACTTATATGATTATAGAGTAAGTAATTTAATTATTTAACTCATATGATTAAATAACAAGATAATTATTATAACATGATTATCATCTATAGTTAAAACAAGAATGTCAAATATCTATAATTTAATTGAATTTGACAACATCCATCTTGAGCAGTAAATTAAAATCATCATACATAATAAATATCCATCCAAAAATCATCAACCACTTTCAATATATATAAATTTACAAGTCAATACTGATAAGATCATCATCATATATAACTAAAACAAGTGAAAGTCAAATATGGCATTAGATCAATAACATGCCAAAATGATACATGTCCAATAGTCGACATAAGTCAAAATGATACATGTACAAATGATATAAGTAAAAATGATAAATTGTGTACCTCAAAATGATACAAGTCAAGATGATACATGTCCAAATGATATAAGTCAAAATGATACATGTCAATATGATACAACTCAATAATATGGTACTGCAGGCCGTGAAAATGATACATATGATAGTAACCATGAAAAGCGACATCATAATGATATATCAACAGTGATCCATGTTGTAGTGTATATGATCATGAATGCCACTGGCTACTACAAACAACTACCTCATCATCATCATGATCATCATCGTTGTCATCATCATTTTCATCGGCCTCGATGTCTTCTATATCTATGTCATCATCATCCTTTGCCATGTGATCTATACTAGAACCAACATTTTTGGATCTATATCATGATGAGGATCATCTTGATCTTTTGGAAGACCCGTGTTCTGCAAAAAAAAGACATTTAAAATGAAAAGTTATTATTTATTTCATGCAATAATTTTTTTTCTGTTATATGTCTAATATTACAACATATGAAATGAAACCATAATAATATTACATCATATCAAAGTGCAAATACCATAATAAAATTTCAAAAAAGTTACAGCTAATATGTCATTCCAATGATGTAAAACATGCAACAATTCTAGAAAATAGTAAAATATGCTAGCATTTGGTGGAAGAGGAAGAAAGATGACTGGAACTCTGGAGGCCCACCATAATGGATTTTGGTATTCAACCATGAGAGAAGAAGAGAGAGCTGATATCATGTATCAAAACATTAAGCATGCATTCTTCCAACCAGTGGAGAAGGAGATGATTACTTTGCTTCATTTTCATTTGCATAACCATATCATGGTGTGATCCAAGAAGACCAAGGATGTCCAGTTTTATGTGGAGGTAATGAATGTGGTCCAAAATTTAGGAGGGGCAAGAAGGTCAATGTATGATCCTGATGAATTTGAGGAAGAACAAAATGAGAGGGACAAGAAAAATAAATTCAATGCAGAGTTTCAAGGATTTGTCAAGCGAGTAACAAAGCTATGGGAGTAGCCTCATCTAAAATATTTTGAACTAGAGTTTGATATACCATTTAGAGAGCTTGGTTTTCATGGATTTCCTTTCAAAGTGTCTACTTTTATTGTTCCTACGGTAAAATGTTTGGTAGAGTTGGTGGAATTACCTTTCTTAGTAATCACTATTAGTGAGATTGAGATTATTAACCTTGATAGAGTAGGACTTGGGAAAAAGGAATTTGATATGGCTATTATTTTCAAAGACTTCAAGTGGTATGTACTCTGCATTGACACCATTCCTCAATCTTCGCTTGATGGCATCAAGGAATGGATGAACTCCATGGATATAAAGTATTATGAAAGCAAAATGAACTTGAATTGGTGGCCAATTTTGAAGACTATTACTAATAATTTAGATAAATTTATTGAATATGGTGGTTGGGAATTTTTGAATATGGAAGCTAGTGATCAGAGCTAGGAAGACCATGCCAATAAATACAACTTGAATGATGGATTGTGACCTCAAGTTAAAGATAAAGCATAACGTATATTTGGATGATACAATTTGATAGGTTCTTCAAAGTATTTCAATTCCAAGAATATTAAATTTGTTATCTTAGTCATATATCAACAATAAAAGGTTCAACAATCTATCATGGAAAATTTCCATATATACCAAGAAATAATAATTGCATGACAAATTAATTACAGTCAAGCAAAGGAGGAATTATTATCTTACCTAAGGATAGTCATAGAATCAAAAAGGATTTTCATAGAATGCAAGAAGATTGGCTGTAGGGGGCATTGGTACAAGAGATGAACATGGCTCTTCCAATCCATCCATTGAGATGGTTTCCTACAAAAAAGTGGATAATATCCCTGTTTCTAGAGAGCTCATGATTCAGGGTGATACGAAAAAAATGATGATGTTTTGGTACCCATATATGGCATCATGGTTCCATTTTATGTAGCCACTATCAAGAGTGTTACAAGACAACAAGATGGAGGGAATTCTTATATAAGGATAATTTTCAATGTTCCAAGTACCGATTTTAATGCCAAGTACATGCCAACATTGAAATTCCCTAGCAGTATTTATGTTAAGGAAATTTCCTTTAGATCCAAGGATTCAAAGAACATCAACCATGTGATACAAATGATTAAATCCCACAGATGATCTGTAGAAATGAAAGAGTCTGAAAAGGCAGAGAGAGCTACACTGGCGACTCAAGAGAAACTTCATCTTTCAAAAACAAAGCCAATTAGGCTGGTAGACTTGTGGATGAGGACAAAATTTGGTGGAAGAGGAAGAAAGATGATTGGAACTAGGGAGGCCCACCATAATGGATTTTGGTATTCAACGATGAGAGTAGAAGAGAGAGCTGGTATCATGTATGAAAACATTAAGCATGCATTCTTCCAACCAATAGAAAAGGAGATGATTAATTTGCTTCATTTTCATTTGCATAACCATATCATGGTGGGAACCAAGAAGACTAAGGATGTCTAGTTTTATGTGGAGTTAATGGATGTGGTCCAAAATTTAGGAGGGGCAAGAAGGTCAATGTATGATCCTGATGAAATTGAGGAAGAACAACAAGAGAGGGACATGAAAAATAAAATCAATGTGGATTTTCAAGGATTTGTCAAGCAAGTAATAGAGCTATGGGAGAAACCTTATCTAAAATATTTTGAACTAGAGTTTGATATACCATTTAGAGAGCTTGGCTTTCTTGGAGTTCCTTTCAAAGCCTCTACTTTTATTGTTCCTACGATACATTTTTTGGTAGAGTTGGTGGAATTACCTTTCTTAGTAATCACTATTAGTGAAATTGAGATTGTTAACCTTGAGAGAGTAGGACTTGGGCAAATGGAATTTGATCTAGCTATTATTTTCAAAGACTTCAAGCGGGATGTACTCCACATTGACGCCATTCCCCAATCTTCGCTTGATGACATCAAGGAATGGCTGAACTCCATGGATATAAAGTATTATGAAAGAAAAATGAACTTGAATTGGCGGACAATTTTGAAGACTATTACTAATGATCTAGATAAATTTATTGAAGATGGTGGTTGGGAATTTTTGAATATGGAAGCTAGTGATTCTAATTTTGATAATTCAGAAGAGTCAGATCAAGGATATGAACCCTCTGATGTAGAAGAGGAATCAAAATCAGATGAGGAAGGTTCAGAAGATGAATCTCTTGTGGAGTCAGAGGAGGACAAAGAAGAAGAATATTCTAAAGACGAGAAAGGTAAAACATGGTATGAATTAGAAGTCGAAGCCAAAAATGCAAATAAGGAAAAAGGAGACGAGTTTAGACAATGAAGAGGAAAGGTGAGGATGAAAGGTAAAGCTATAGGGAAGTCTCAGGCACTTGATATTAGAGATTTAAGAGGAATGCTTGCCAAGAGGCATAAAGTTAGATGAATTGAGTTCATCTACATCCTTCTACTATTTATTCATGCACATAAATGGTCATCTTGTAATCATAAGATTTGAGCTCTATTTACTTATCCTACGCATCAATAAAAAACTCAACACAAGAAATGCAAATTGACATATTAACACAACAATATCCAACTAAGTTATTGAAAGTCAACTATTGATACTGCGTTCTCCATCCATATTACAAAATCGGTCCACTTTTTGCTTTGTAACTTTTCCTTTTCAAATTTCTTTGGATGTCGGCCATATTTCTCCACCTGTCAAAACATGACACAGACTAGTTAAACTAACTAATATGAAATCATTTAATTTTTCCTAGGAAATAAAATATATCATTTAACATATTAAATATACTTAAAAATGTGCAAATCAAGGCCTGTAAACCTTTTTGGCCACTGTGATGCATGGCACAAATTTTTTCAAGCCTAGCCTTGGAGGTCTTGTCCTGAAACATCTACTAATTTAATTTAACTATGCACAATTTTTTTTAAAAAATTGTTTAATAAATTTGATATAATCTTATGAGAAAATTCAAATACCTACGTACTCTTCTCACCGGAATTTCTCCGTGCATCAGACTTCTCATATGATTTAACAAGCTCTTTCCACACTTTGACACTTACATCAATTGGCCTCTTTTTGATCCTTAGCTCGGGAGGGAGTTTTTTATCTGCTTTGTTTGGTTGCACCGAAATCTCTTGTAGTTTTGAGACATTCCTAGCTTTATCCTCTTCACAGACCAACCTGTGCCAAATTCAGTCTCCATGCCATGGATAACTTCTTTTTGCAGGTACATAGGTATCTTTGAGAATGGAAAATGTAGATGGTCTTTGAACCGTTGAAGACATGATTCCTTCAACTTATTCACAAACGTTTTCCCTACATCTGTCATTCAGACTTCCCCTGAAACCACATTGTATTCTATCTTGGTATCATAGCTACCAATGTAAGATACAAAACATGGTGTGGTGGAAGAAGTCTGTGTCCCAGGAGTGGCTGGGACATTGGAAGTCTTTGCTCCCTGTTCCACATTCTTAGAGTTTATTGTTATTGATTTCCTCCTGGATCTTTTGCTTGATCCAAGACAACTAGTTGGGAAATCAATTGATTCCCTTTGAAACGGTTGATTTGGTTGCAATGTTTTAGGGGCTTTACTAGATCATTTTTCTATGTATCTGACAAGAATTTTGAAGTCCACACCATCCAATTTGTTCACTGCCTATACCCCCAATACATGGAATAAAATTCCTCTTTATCTTTGTCAATCTCATGTCCCTATATATATATAATAAATTTCTTCTTTTAAATTTAGAAATAAAAAACTAAAAACTAAAATTCAAAGAAACAATGGAAACATTTACAAATCTATAAATTGACAATGAATTACCTCATTATGGCCAGAGTCTGCTCCCTTTGCTCCCTTCCCTCTATTGCTTGACATTTTGAGGTGAACTAGGGCAAATTATTTTCGTCCAATTTGTGGAGGCAAACAAAGTACACACTATCAGGTATGAAAGTTTTTGTCTAGTTTGTGGTATGAAAGTTTTGTTTTGTGGTATGAAAGCAAGCCACTAATCAAAGAAATTAAAATAAATGGCCAATTTAAAAGAAATGGGCGATTAATGAGAAATATTTACCTTGAATGACTTTCTTTCTAGATTTAAATTCCTATGAATCAATTGCTACTTTGGGAGGGAATCTATAGATCCGGGTCTAATTTTAGTTTGCTCACCCTTGTCTCAAAATCCCTATCTCCTCATATTGTCTCGACCAACGTCTATTCCCATGGGACCTGGCTGTAGTGGGGCAGATGTAGTTTAATGACTTGTCTTGAAAGTACTTGACTACTTTTTTAGGAAGGAAGCGAGAAAGTTATCTTCAAAGAAAGTTATGGAAGGAAGATCTGAGAAATCGAACTAGAATCTGAAAGCTTGGGATGAGAATGATAAGTGAATCTAGGGATTGGGATTTCAAAAATGCGTTCACTAATCTCAGATGTGGAGGAAATAATGCAATGTCTACAATTTTACCCTCCTCTTCAACCACATGAGACTTGAACGATTCACCTATAAAAAAAACAATATTCACAACCCCTTCTTCACAATCCTCTCCATTTAATCCAAACAAAAATATTTGTGGGAACGAAAAAAATAAATTGTAACCTTACCTATGGTGTCACAAACTAAATCAAATTTCTCATCTACTTTCTCGTAGTACCCTCCTCTCTTCCTTTGTGCGGCGTTTTTCCCTTTTTTCTCCTCTCTTCCTTCGCAAGGCATTTTTCTCCTCTCATTTATTCCTTCACGTGGGACGTTTTTATTTTTATTTTTTGATTCATTAGTTGACACTACTGTTGGTGTAGTTAATGCCGAATTTAGCGCTGACTTTTGGTCCTAAATGTACTCTATTTGGGGTGCATAAGGCGGTGCAAAGTGCGCCTAATTTAGTGCCTAACATTGCAAAATGATGTAAATAAATGTATTTTTGATGTGAATTTGTAGTCATCTTGTAATCATAAGATTTGAGCTCTAGTTGTCAAGATTCTGTGTGTAAACTTTTTTTGAAGAGTAAAATGTTGCAATGTCCTATTTTTTTCATAGTGCGTCTTAATGAAAAGAAAAAATATTAACAAGATAATTTCAACAATATTCTCTTGGTGCACAACTGTTATGTGACTATTTTCATTATTGTGTATTACAAGATCTAGAGAAGGCCGTGTAGAGAGGATGTGGACAATGTAGAAATACTAAATCATAGAGAGGAAAGTGGGTGGAAATAAATATGACAATGGAATCTATAGATACAATAGAGGTAAGAAGAGAAAGCAACCTCAACCAAAGGAGGAAGTTGTTTATGAATTCACAAATGCTACAACATAGAGGAGATAAAGCCATTTTTTTGTCCATGAGGCTTATGACGTCAAACTTATTGGTTGAAAATGCATAGGATTGGTGATTAAATGTGATTCTATGATCAAGGGAAATATTTGAAAATTAGGATGGCCAAAACATGATATTATGGTCCATCATATTACAGTGGTGAATGGAGAAGGGTAATAGAATATAAGCCTAGCATGCCAACATATGGTCTAAATTCAAATATGTATACACATCCTCTCCAATTGGAAAGTGGAAGAGAAATGAATAGAGGTCATCTTATGTATATAGATGGATGTGCATACACACACACAAATATTGTAGGATTTATAAATAGTAGTAAGGGAAGGGACCCTACTGTAAGACCAAATTGTCAATTTGTTGAGGTTATAAATGATAAAGATGGAGATATGGAAAGAGAGGTTGATAGATTGATAATGGTTGAGGCTATTATGGACCTTACCATTGGGGATGAGTTATTGATTGATTACCCCTTCTTAAAAAACACTCCTACGCGAAAGAAAAGGGAAGTACAAGGTCTCCCTAAGGATGTTCTTAAAGGCAAAAAACCAAATAATAATAAATGAGTGTGGAATGATGTTTTATAAACTATGTTGCCAAAATTGTGTTTTATTTAAATTATTGTATAAAAAATGTAGTTTATAAAATAATCTTCCATTATTCAATTGATGTATATATGTTCATACAATTTATATTTATATTTTTTAAGCCATATTTGATTATATTTCTTTGAAATTGATACATTTATGATTTATCCAATTGTTGCCAAACATTAAATAATGCTTGAATTTGTTGATAGGTAGAAGATGTTGATGAAACACATAGTAATACCCAAGATCCAACTGGGTTATTAAGATTTGGACGAGATGATCCAAACCATCCTTTAAACAATACCAAGGTGAAAAGAGCAAGATTGAAGAGAATACTACCAACTGAGAAATTTGAAGAGCTGACGAGATCCACATACATTGATGACATGGCACCTAGCCTTAATGATGATGATCATGATAGCGAAAGTGCAATGCATGAAGAAGGATTGAATGAAATGCTTATAGGTTTCTTTGGGGATGGAAACAATGATGACAATAATGATCATATGGTTGATAGTAACGATGATAGAAAGGGTAATTACCACCAATGTAATGTTGATGATAACAACCTGAAAGACTCCATCAAGAAAGTAGCAAAGACACTCGTGTTCAAATCGGGTGCAAGTAGAACCTCAAAATTGACATGCACATTAATATTATTAGAAATAAAGTCACTATTTGGTTGGTCAGACAAAGGATTCACTACATACTAAAGTGAGTTGAAATTTGTTTCTTACTTTTCATTGTCAATTGGTGTACATAATTCGTAAACATTCATCAACTTCATTTATATTTCTTTAAGGGGATTTAAAAACCATATATTGTATATAAACAGCCCTAGTCTAGATCGACATATCAAACATGTTCATCATAAGTCAATAATTCAATTGATTTAATCTCTGGCGATCTTACAGGGCACTAAAAACTTAAATATTCCCTGAAGAGTGTGTTTCCATCAACTTGCAGAGAGGTGTGTATGTTGTTGGTTGAGTTGAGGATTAAATATAAGAATATTCATCCATGTAAAATTATTTCATTTTATACAAAGATGGATATCAAAACAAGGTAGAATTCCCTATATGCAAAGAGAAGAGAAACCTTGTCTTTGAGGAGAGATATTTCTCTTTCACATACCAAAATTAATAGAAAACATTTGTGGCCAAACAAGGAAAATGAAATATATGCAAAAGCTCCATGGATTTTTTTTAAAAAAGAGCTAGAACAGCTAAAAAGTGTCATCCATTCAATAAGGACACCTACTAGCTATGGTTCATCATTAGCTAAAGATTTTACAGTTGATGGACATATCACATGATTTTCATAATTTTATGAAGGTATTATATATCATCATTTAACATATACTAGTAACATTGATTAAGTACTAAATATATTTTGATATTTTGTTGTGTGAGAAAAAATTACTAATGACAATTTCATAAATGTGTTTGATAGCATATCATGCCATTGGCAATTAGGGGGGATTCATGTCTTACAGTTGACTTAAGGAATGCCATAAGTCGATTGTTAGAATTTACAAGGTATGTGGTTATATGAAATTTTGATGTGTGAGAAACATAGAGATATTATATTGCCTTTTAATATTTGACTAAATATTCATACTAATTTACTATTCTTATATTAGGTGGGTGAACTCCAAGGAGATCCATGAATGTGAAGTGCCAAAATGGAAGAAGAAAATTGCAAAAATTGTATGTGTATTTGAGAAGGAGCTCCCTACAAGTTTCATGGGCCTACAATTCCATTTACTTATACACCTAGTCGATGACATTGAATTGGTGGGTGTCGTATCAATGGGGTGGATATTTTTCTTTGAGAGGTATATGAAAACTCTAAAAAGATATGTCCCACAAAAGGAACATCCAAAGGGTTGCATGGCTGAAGGGTATGTATTGAATGAAGCATTTTTATTCGTGTGTGAATTCCTTGGTAAGGATTTTGAAGATGGGATATGTGTCTGGGATGAAGAACGAGCATCAAATATTATTGATGGAGAAAAACAACAATCTAATGGTGTTCAAGTAGAAATTAGTAAGTAAATTCATGATCAGTGTGGTTATTTTTCTTGCAATCATTAATTTATTTTGTAATTTATTTGTCAAATTAACAACATGACATTTGGAGTTTGAAATAAACGTGTTGACATGTAATAGGTGTAGACAAAAGTGCTATACTCGACAAGTTCATTCTGTACCACATGGACTTTATGAACAAATGGATTGATCTGTATGATAAAAAAGAGAAAAAGTGTTAGAAGCAAGGAGATAATTTAAGAGATCGAAACCAAGGAATACTCCACTTCCCACTGATCTGCTTGGGGAATGGAGAAAAGATTGCAAACTAGAATGGGTTACTAAACAAATTCAAAATCAAATAGAAGATGCAAGTATATATTCAAACATAATAGAAGATGAAATCAACATGTCTAGAGGATGTGAAAGAAAGATACCATTGGAATTTTACAAAATTTTGTTTCCTTATAGTTTTGACACTATTAACTATTTTAATATTCATCATTATATTTTTTTTCATTGAAATAAATGGTCTTTCACGGGCGAGGAAATATCTAGCAATGTGGGCATATGGTCGACATTATCATGTAGAAAGTGTAGATGTAAAGAGATGATCTTTCGATTGTGGCATCATGGTTGACTTCAAGCAATCCATTCAATCAAGCTCAAAAGATAAGAATATAATTGAAGGGAATCTACAATATGTTGGGAAAATACAAGAAATAATTGAGTTGGATTGTTGCTCTTTTAAATGTTGCATTTTAAAGTGTAGATGGTATGAAACATTTGAAAGGACACAAAGACATGATACCCATAGTGGATTGTTTTCTATAGATTCCTCATGCTTCCTAATAGAGGATAAGGAGCCTTATGTTCTACCAATTCATTGTGAGCAGGTATTTCTTTAACTCAAACAAGAAGCGGTAGTGATCATCAATCTATTAATTCATATTTTATTGCAAATATATACACGCGTTTATTAATCAATAAATTTTTTATAACATACGTCTAATATATGTATGTAATTCATGTGCAACTATTTTTCTATTAAGATATTTTGGACCCGAAATGGATATTTTTCATACATTATGATCCAAGATTAAGGCATGTATTTGATGAAACATTAGTGGATACTGAGCAAAACAATCATGACCAACAAAATGAGAGATGGATTAGAGAACATCGAATAAATTGACATACATGATGATGTTGAAGATGGTTATGTTCAGGAACAAGAAGATAACAATCTAGAGTTAGATGATGTCATGGAAGACAACAATATGGATGGTATAGAAAATGATGATCCAAAAACATCTGGTAACAATATAGATGGTCTACAGTCAAATTTCAATGATGATGAAGATGATGTAGGTCAAGATGAGGATGATGATAATATTAAATACTTGAAAGAACATATGAACATTAACAATGATACACTGGATGACATTGTAGGAGGAAATAATGTTAATAACCAAGACTTCTAAATTTTTAGAATTATTTGCAATCAATGTTTAAAAAAGTGTGATTATTATGGCCTAAACTTTAAAATGCTTCAGTAATATTAATTCAAGTGTTAAACTATAGAACCACCACTCTCCATTTTGATAGTATATAACTTGTTTATTAAAAATATTCTATTAACTATAGATTTATCTTGATATGTATCTCCCAATTTCTTTACAATAAGTGCTATAATAGTCTCTTCATGTACATTCAACAATATTGAATTAGCCAAATAGAGTTTAATGAGACTCTTATCTTTTTTTCCATTTTTTTTGCATTATTATGACATTCCAATAGGTTTATATCTAGCTACTATAATCCATATGTCTCTATCCACAATAATATACTCCATTTTAAGCTTTTAAAGCTTAAATTTTGTGCCTAATAACTTCTCCATTTCTACCCTAGATGTGATTGTCATCTCTTCCTATAATAAGATCAAACCTTTATATGAAATATCACATTTAAATAAATATTAGTAAATAAATTTCTATACCTAAAACCTACAATTTAAGTTGATAAGAATATTACCAAATGAAAGAAAGTAGGGTACAAAAAAATTCTTCATAAACTAATCTTAGCAGAGATTATTGTGAAAATTTTAATATATTTACATTTACAAAAAGGAGAAATACACATAAACCATAAACAAAAACATAACACAACACAAGTCTACATGGTAAAAACCCTTTTAGGAGAAAAAAATTACACTCAAAAGAGCCCAATTTACTATTCGATAGTCTAAAAATATTTATAATAAACTTGAAGGGAAATTTGTTTATAGGAGCATCACCAACCAAAGATTTAGAGTGATTCTAGTAGCATATCATTACCTAAAAACTAATTTATTTAAAATTAATCTCAAGAATCATATAAATATAACAATGATTACAAAACCATGATCCAAAACCACCAAAAAAAGTGGCACCCAAAAACCTAGTTAGAAAATAAACACTCAAATCCCAAGATGAGCTTATTGGATAAAAATGGCATATTAACTCCACATGTCATAATTACACCATAAAATAATCATCGAATAATCATCGAATTAGGAATTCCATTATGTATTCATGACACATTCACCATTCTTGTGGGTCTATATGTGATAATGGGTCTAATAATTTTATGATGAAGTATGTAGAAAAAAATATACATGGTCATAAAATAACCTCTTTAAAAGGATTTTAACCCTGGACATGGACCAATTAAAGTAAACTATTTGAAAGGATTTTTAATTCACATCAACCAGAAACCAATCAAAGCGTCCACACAGTAACAACAAATATGTTTTGATAAATCTTGAAGACTTAAATAACTTGAAAAGACCACTTTGGAGACAACAAAGTAATTGATAAGCAATGAAAATTGACATAGTAATTGAACACTGAAAATGGATTATGAATTATAAGTAGTTTGCTCCATTGTATTAATTCAAAATATAAGCATTTGTAATAGAATTATTTTAATATTATATGGATGGGCGAATTATGCAACCTATCTTCTTAATAATTCCTACTCTAATGGAATATGATTTGATGATGATGATTTCAAAATTGGGCACTGGTTTCCCTATTTGTATGGGAAGCAACAAGCTTTAGGCCTGTTTACAAAAAAGTCACATCGCTTCATAACTAAAACATAATTAGCATAAACATAAAAATATTGAGAGTTTTTTGGTGGATGCACTACAGTCTATTAATCTCCAGCAAGTGCTCGTGATCACCTAAGACCTGTTCAAGGATCATACACCATGATCATGTATCAAAACCATCAAACTCCAGTCCCTATTACTCCTCTCTTACTTGGCATGTGCAATGAACGAGTTAATCTTCGACAAATGCTGAATGTACCCACTTTTGGCATGAGTTTCTGCATTATGTATAAATCTTTCATGGCATACTCCAATTCAAAAATTATTCCAAATTGTTGATGTGTTTTCTTAAGTACCTCATCTTCATCATTGATTGCATCAAGAACAACTGGAAAATAGTGGGCCATCTCATCCTTCCATGTATCCTGATCTTTCAATTTTGTTTCCTCGAGGAAGTTGGGCAAGGCCATACTCAGTGGCTAACTAAAGTCACTTAACTCCTGTGTCAAGATGCTATGGAAATATTTATGGGATTTCATAAGCTCTTGATATTCTTGTAGCACAACAGTGTTATCTTCCTTCTTTTCTATGATGTGAGACTCCACTTCCTTCATTTTTTCACTCAATCTAGTGTTTTCCAATAATTTTTCATATGTTTTGTCATGAATATGCCAGACTTGTTTAGCATGGGGTGATCCCACAATGCAGGTTTACAATTTGTGGGAGATTCTAATTTTTTCTGAAATCACATATTTTTAGAAAATATAATGATTTAAGACTTAAAAAGTTCCATTTTAAGGATTCCAATTGAAGAGGATTTGATCAAACCACCTTAGATCAAACCCCCTTGGATAGAACCTTGCTAGTTTTAAACCATACCTATAACGGAGTCTCCTTTACACCTATCAAAATGCTGATAAAAAACCACTTATGATTTTGTGTAAGTATGTAGTCCTTATTATAAGCTTTCCAAAAAGTATAATTTATAATAAATTTATTTTTATTATTATATTTATTTTTTATTTCTTGTGAATGTAGGTTTTTCATTGAAAATCAAGCTCTTTGTTCTGCACATGTGGAAAAATAGAAGATTATTAAAAAAAAAATGAAAAATATGAGTGCACCAGATATTGAATTCCTTGATCCAACAATTTTTTTTTGAATTTCGATACATACAAAAAAAGTTGTGTTATACAGTCTGCCTATGTCTGAATTGTAATTGGTTTGACTTCAAAACTTGATTAAGGAAAAAATATTCAATAAAACATTATTAAACCAATTGGAAGCACTAGATATTGTAGTTACAAATCTAAATTCGAAAAAAATAGAATTTTATCCTTCATGGAAAAAAATTATGTGTTATATGGTGAGTGTCACTCCTTAAAAATGGTGTTTACTGAAAAAATAGTTTTTGAAGGAGATGGAAAAAGAAGTGCAATCTGATTCCAAAATTTTTGAAAAAATATATTTAGAATCTATAGACAAAATTTCACAAATCACTAGTTTGCATCATCTTCAAATTCCTCATGGTTTAGCCGCTATAGCTGTCTAAAAGTGAATATTTAGTTAGAAAAAATTAGTTCAATGTCCAATTTGGCCAAAAATTGTAAACCAGTATTGTGGGATCACCCCATGCTTATACATATCTTGAAATCTCATACAAACTATCTCTAATGCCATTTCAAATATGGTGGCCTTGAGCTTTCCTTTTAACTCCTCTTGTTCCTTCTGAACTTTCTCATGTTTGCGTTTCTAGTAGGTAGTTTTTGACATTTTTTCTAGCACCTTTCTTTCATGCTCAACTAGTGGAGAGTAAAGCCTTAAGGAAGAAGGTAGTCTATCTCTGTAACTGATCAACTCTTGCTTTAGCCTTTCATTCTCTTCTATCAGTCCCTTGTTATCCCTTATCGGTTTTTGAATTTGAGCCTTGGTGAACTTGGCCACATTTACATTCAAGTCAGTAGTTTCCATAGGATCTATCTCTCCTACCCTTTGCAACAAAATATGTCCATAAATTTGATCATGATCAACAAGGGAAGGATTTTTGCGTGGCGGGTAAAGTGCCCATATCTGTAAAGTAGTATTATCAAGATTATATCCTAATCTAGTATAGATCTTATCACCAGCTTCATCTATCAAGTGCAAGGTTTTATTCTTTCTCTTTAAAAAGGTGTCAAACACAATGGTTGAACTGATATCCCACCTTGGAAGGAGCATAACCTTAGCTTCTTGCAATAATTCTCTTCCTCTCTCAACAGTCTTGTTCTTCATTTCTCTATCAATTTAATTTTGAAGCTCTTTCAAAGCATATGCTTCCTTTTCAGAGTCAATGTATTTTAGCCTTTCCCTTACCACCTTTCCCTTATACTCATAAATGAAAGCCTTAAATTTAAAATTTTGGACAAATGCATCATCTATAATGAATTCCTGTTTGGCACAGTATCTCACATCATCAGATAGCTCATTGGAAGCTTCAAAGGTAATCACACTCCTTTCGAGTGGCATTTCATATTGGGGAATAACATGAGTGTTAATTTGTGTGACCTCTTCTTCCCCTTCAGTATCATCTTCAACCATGATTGGGGTGTCAACTGAGAAGCTTACCTTTGGGGTAGGCTGTGGTGACAAATGGCCTAGTGGTGCTATATTTTTTGCTTGCCTCCTAGAACCAACACTTCTCTTTTCAAATGCTACCAAAGGTACCCTTTTTTATTTCTTCCTCATGAAAATTAGTTGCTCAATCCTTTCCATGGGATATTTAATTTCATGAAAGGCTTCAACATAGGATGGGTTGTTATTCTTTTTCCAAGCCTCATCCATAAAAATTCTATTGTATGAATTCATTCTCATTATCACTTGAATTTCCTCACAGTTTTTGATAACATCATCCACATGGAACTCATGCCCATATCCTTTCAGTTTTTGAGAAATCTTGGCCTCATAAATGAAATGTTTAGGGTCAAAATTTTCTCTCTTGTTTCCCATTGGCAAGCCATAATAATCTAGCTTGTTACCAACCGCATCATATCCTGAATCAACAATAATAGTGAATTCACCAGAACATAGAGTGGAATGCATAACAATTGGCCTTCCATAGCTTTTCAGATGCATGAATGTTGAAAAAGATAATTGTCTTATGATCTCAAGGTACACAACTCTATCTGGCATAGTTTTTGGTAGTAAATATGGCGCTTCCTCAAATCCATATACTCTAATGATAGTACAATCTGCAAACACATACCAATCTCCCCAATTGTGATTTATTCTTCCATCATGAACCTTATCCTTTGGTCGGAGGAACCTCTGTACTTCTAGGGATAGATTATAATCACATTTATGGACAAGTGATTTGTAGAAGGGTTTGACAAAATTTTCTTCAAAGTAAAGGTAGTGGGATCTCCCACATCTACTATCCCAGACTGATGTCCACATTTGCATTGGTCTAGAATTACCATCACTATCTAGATCTTTTATTCTCAATTCTTCTCCCCATATTACCATAACTTGTCCTTCATACAATATCATATGCATAAGAAGTGAATAGAGTTTGAAGCATATAGCTTCTCTATTGTTCTTAATAGCATTAAGAGCATTGTTAATGGCCTCAAATAGATACTCTGCATAGTCATAGGGCTTGACATCTTGGCTTTGAATGTCTACAACCAGAACCATGGGAGCTATAGTCATGTTAGTAGGGGCATCAACTCCCAATACTTGGCTAGCTGAATAGTATGTGTATTGATAGTATTCTTCAAAAAAATATATATAGAATGGGGGCCTTTCATCACTAGAAAATATTCTAGGTTGATTCCCTGGACCTTTGGGCTTGTGCATAGGTAGCTTCCATGTCTTATAGCTTGTATCCATAGAGTGATACTCTTCCAACAAGTCTCTGATCTACAATTTCATCTTTAGGGAGGTGTCCAATTGGAAAACCATACAAATACAATCCCATGTTATAATCATAAACTGTGACCCATCGTGTAAGTGAATTGCCCTCATTTTGGGATTATAATTCTTTGCCAGTGCTTTAATTAGTTCTATGTTCACAAAAAAATTTGACATCACAAGTTTTCCTAGATTCAAATTCTATGGGTTTGAAATTGGGCTATATCTATACTTCTTCCTATAGTGATAGATGAACAAGTCATAACCCTTGTGCGGAGTCCACACATCTCCCAAATTCTTGTGCTTGTACTCTAGGATCTCATATGATGTGTTTAATTGAGCTGTTCTCCTTGCTTTTGGCCCAGACCTGGGAGATTGGTCTATTAAGTCTTGATTAAGTGGCCTAATTTCTATTTTTTGCCTCTTTGCTCTTTTTTTCTTTGGGATTTTATCCATTTTAACCCTAACTGTGTTGTGCTTCAAGCTATCTTCGAAAAATTACATTAAACTGAGCCAATATGTACTAACTTGAATGAATGCCAATTTTTTTGAGCTGCTCACCTTCATCCAACTCCATCCTCTGGATACTTAGCCATAATCCGTAGTGAATTTCAATTCCTTAGAGGTTGTATTTATCTAAACTCAACATGCGCGAGCCAACTCTTGTTCATAAATGGTGCTCGTGCCACCGTTCCTATCAACTTGCACATTAATATCAATTGTCTCTTCGATGAATTCATCAATCAAATCAATTCGGTGATAATTATTTCATATTTTGTCAAAGAGAATTTAATCACGTCTATATCTCTCTTTGATATATCCTTGACCATCTTTTGAGAAGCGTATAAGAGACATTTAGATTTCTCTCTTTGATGTTGTAGGGTCTCTTCGATATTTACATTTCAATTTCTTCCCTTATGGTACCCCTTTTGTTGATGAGACTGATGGATATCTCTCACCGACAAACCTATGTCTCTTCAACATATCCTTATCTCTTCCTTCGTTGGTATTACTTTTTGATGATATCTATGTGACTTTGTCATGTCGAGGAGACCCGCGGTCACCTTTCTCCAATGTCTCTTAGTCTCATCAATAACATGTGTTTACACTTGTGCTAGGATGTCGAGGATACTTTTGATATTGTCCGCTCGATACTTTTGTGTCTCCTCGACATATCCTTGTTAGGATGTTGATGAGACCTTGTCCAATGTTTGTTCGATTTTTCTATGTCTCGTCAATATTTTTCTCCTTGAATGTTGAAGAGAATCTCTTACTTCTCTCCCTGATATGCCGATGTCTTTTCGGCATTTCCATTTGTTCGTGTTGTTTTACCTATCATTTATTTTATGACAATCTCTCGATGTTTGAGAGATGTTTTTCTATTTCCTGAATGTTGAATGCTCCATATAATTTTTTGGTGAGACATGTTATATTTTCTCCTCGACATGTCCAAGTCTCTTAGACATATCGTTCTTTAGGCTGGCGAGAAGACATTTGAATATGTCTCTTAGATATTTAGGAGTCTCATCTACATTTCACATCAGCTCTTTCTGTTCGCATCGAAGAGACTATGGTGAGACTCTCTTTGATATAGAATTGTCTTGGCGAAATGCCATGTGCTGCTATGGGAACACTTAAGATAGAGAATTCACTTTAGTGTTGTGACCAAGGGCCTTATATGGCGGTTTATATTAGTGTCACCCATTATGAAATGGAGATGGGACATATGGTGAGTGTGGGAAGATGGGTGAAAATAGAAGTATGCAAAATAATAAAGGTGGATTTTTGGCTCCAACAAGACCTTTAATATTATGAAACATTAGTGGTACTTACTTAGTTATCAAATTTCATTAAAGGATAAGTTTTATTAATTTTAATCATTATGTATGTAAATAATGTTATACATATTTTGGTCAAATAATGTTCCTATTTTTAGTTAATGATATCAACACATAATCTTCTAGGCTATGGGAATTGCTATGGAGATTTTATCTCCTAAGGCTCTCACATTGGTATGAGCTAGTAATATAAATAACATTGTGTAATTTTTATTTTATGTAACACCACTTAGTGTAAATAAATGATACTTATTTTTAGTTTGATTTGTTTCTTCATTCTTTCCATAAGAGGAGTCAAATCCACTTTGTGAACCTAAACCATCTAGGTAAATGAAGAGAAGCAGATGATCATTAATTTATGGCGAGTGATTATTTACTTATTTCATTTTATTCAAGATTTCTATACTATTGTATATATGGTTTAATTGTATTAATAGATGAAGCTAAAAAAATTATTGAGCCTAGGAAGTTTATTAATTGGAAAAGGAGAGCTACCAATTATGATATTGATTCTCCATATTCTTAACAAAGAAAGAGTCATTGATCATTTAATGACACTCCATAATTAAATATATTTTCGCATTTATTGTATGCCTTCATGAAATGTAGATGTAGATTTTTATTCTAATGTATATCATTGTATATACCTATATGGATTTATATGTATGTATTTATATTTTACCAATGTGTACAATTGTATTCCTATATGAATTTATTTAGACATTCACCAATTGGATATATGACATTGTAGACCTTATAACACTATATGACATTTTCAAGAAATTATGTATATACCTTCATGGCCTTATTGAGATCTATATATATATTGCATGTATTCAAGGTTTAAATTATTTGAGTGGTTTGAATAATAAGGCTTAATATTACTTGTTAGGAGTGACAATAATTTTTTAAAATGGTTTCAACACTAACTACAAACTTAATATTATTTTTATTGTTGATAGTGATAAAAATATATATGATTCTTTGATAGCAACTATACATTTGAGGATTCATCTCTCTTTTTCTCTGAATTTAATTATTTTCTATTTCAATGTATATCCATCTTATAGCTAGTAAAATCCTTTGATTATTTTAGTGTTTGAATAATGTTGTATACACATGTAAAATGATAAGGGAGCCTATGTGAGACTAGAAATTCAAAAATATCACTAAATATAATTTTTTTGGTCTTATCTCTCTTAAGGGACATTGTTAATATGATGTAGCTTGGAAGAATTAAGACACTTGAGTAGTGAAAAGATACATCCAATACTAGTAACCTACCCACCTAGAAATTTTGACATTGTTAGTTTAGTGTCATAATAGAAGTATATTTATAATAGACATGGCTTTGAAGAATAAAATTTTTCATATCCTCATTGAGGTGATTTATCAACGGTGGTTAATTCCCTATCAAGGAAGGCTTCTGAAAACTAGCACTTGAATTATTTGTTGGGACATATTTTGTCTCTTCTTTAGAAGTTTTCTTCCTTTGAAATTATGATCAATTGCTATAGGGAAGCTAACATCTTGGTGGATGCACTTGCTAATAGGCAATTGATTAGGGTTGATGGTTTAGGGTATTGGGTTGAGGGTATAGGGTTGAGGGTATACTAGGGTATAGGGTTGAAGGTATACTAGGGTTGAGGGTAGAGGGTAGAAGGTTTAAGGGTTTAGTGTTTAAGGTTGATGGTTAAGGGTTGAGGGTAGAGCGTTTAGGGTATAGTTTTGAGGGTATATGGTTGAAGGATTAGGGTTGAGGGTCCAATGGATAGGGTAGAGGGTATAGGGGTTGAGGGTTGAGGGTTGAGGGTTGAGGGTTTAAGGTTGAGGGTTTAAGGTTGAGGGATTAGGGTTGAGGGTTGAGGGATCTTTTGATGCAAGTGAAATGTAGGCAAGAAATTTAAGTCTAGTGAATATTGGGGAAGGATTTTTTGTTCTAACACCCCTAATCCATGTTAGATCAGAAAAATATTATTAAAATGGTTTCAACACTAACTACCCTAGTCAACCTTAAACCCTCAACCCTTAAAACCTAAACCATTACAACCTCTACCCTCTACCCTATACATTAAATCCTCAACCCTCAATTCTCAACCCTCAACCCTTAATCCCTCAACCCTCAACCCTTAAACCCTAAACCATCAACCCCTATACCCTCTTCCCTATATATTGGAGCCTCAACCTAATCCTTCAACCATATACCCTCAAACCTATAGTACCCTAATCCTTCAACCTAATATTTTCATTGTATTTAACATGAAATGCAACAATTTGTGTGACAAGATCTATACTGTCACCAACATTCCCTTTGTATATACCCATTTATTCCTCTAGATAATCATAAAAAAAGTAAATTTTTCCTTTACCACAATACTTTGTGTAGATTAAGGCTGGTTGAGGGTTGAGGGATTAAGGGTTGAGTGTTGAGAATTGAGGGTTGAGGGTGGTTTAGTGTATAGGGTAGAGGGTAGAGGGTGTAAGGGTTGACTAGGGTTCAGGGTTTAAGGTTAACAGTTGAGGGATTAATGGTTGGGGGTATATGGTTGAGGGATTAGTGTTGAGGGTCCAATGTATAGGGTAGAGGGTATAGGGGTTGAGGGATTAGGGTTTAACTAGGGTTAAGGGTTGAGGGGCATAGAGGGTTGAGGGTTTAAGGGTTGAGGGATTAGGGTAGAGAGTTTACTTGGGTTTAAGGGCTTAAGGGTTAAGGGATTAGGGTTGAGGCATTAGGGTTGAGGGTAGAGGGTATTGGTTTGAGTGTAGAGGGTAGAGGGTTGAGGGTTGAGGGTTGAGGGTTTAGGGTTCAGTGTTTAAGGGTTTAAGGGTTGAGGATATAGGCTTTAGGGATTAGGGTAGAGAGGGAGGGATGGATGGAGGGAGAGATGGAGGGAGAAGTGAGATAGAGAGAAGGAGAGAAGAGGAGGGAGGGACAAAAATATATGAGAATTGAGGGCTAAGGGTTTAATCATGTATAGGGTAGAGGGTAGAGGTTAGATGGTTTAAGGGTTTAGGGTTGAGGGTTTAAGGTTGAGGGTAGAGGGTTGAGGATATATGGTTGATGGATTAGGGTTGAGGGTCTAATGTATAGGGTAGAGGGTATAGGGGTTGAGGGATTAGGGTTTAACTAGGGTTGAGGGTTGAGGGACGTAGAGGGTTGAGGGTTTAAGGGTTGAGGATTGGGGTATTAGGGTAGAGAGTTTACTTGGGTGTAAGGGTTGAGGGGTTAGGGTTGAGGGTCCAATGTATAGGGTAAAGGGTATAGGGGTTGAGAGATTAGGGTTTAACTAGGGTTAAGGGTTGAGGGACGTAGAGGGTTGAGGGTTGAGGGATTAGGGTAGAGAGTTAATGGTTTTAATGGTTTAAGGGTTGAGGGTTGAGTGTAGAGGGTATTGGGTTGAGGGTAGAGGGTAGAGGCCGGTTTAAGGGTTTAGGGTTTAAGGGCTAAGGGTTGAGGGTTTAGGGTTTAGGGTTGAGTGTTTAGCAGTTTAAGGGTTGAGGGATTAGGGTAGAGAGGGAGGGATGGATGGAGAAAGAGATGGTCGAGGGAGAAGTGAGATAGAGAGAATGAGAGAAGAGGAGGGAGGGACAAAGATATATGAGGGTTGAGGATCCAATGTATAGGGTAGAGGGTTGAGAATTGAGGGTATAGAGTTGAGGACATATAGGGTTGATGGTTTAGGGTATTGGGTTGAGGGTATACTAGGGTTGAGGGTAGACTAGGGTAGAAGGTTTAAGGGTTTAGGGTTTAGGGTTTAAGGGTTTAGGATAAATGGTTAAGGTTTGAGGGTAGATAGTTTAGGGTATAGGTTTGAGGGTATATGGTTGAAGGATTAGGGTTGAGGGTCCAATGTATAGGGTAGAGGTGTTGAGGGTTTAGGGTTTAAGGTTGAGGGTTGAGGGATTAGGGTTGAGGGTTGAGGGATCTTTTGATGCAAGTGAAATGTAGGCAAGCAATTGAAGGCTAGTGAATATTAGGGAAGGATTTTTTCTAACACCCCTAATCTCTTAACCCTTGATCCATGCTAGATCATAACAATTAGGCACTAAATTAGCTGCTAAAGTAGGCTTTAAAGAAAGCACTAAATTAGGCGCTAATGCCAGCAATTTTTTTTTCAAAAATTTAGTGCAAAACTTAGAGCTAAACTCGGCACTAATCTTGACGCTAACCTCAGTGCTAAACTCAGTGAAAACTCAGAGCTAAAATCGGAGCTAATATTGGTGCTAATCTCAACGCTAAAATCGACGCTAAAAGTGGCGCTAACTTGTGCCTAATTTAGCACCTACTTATCCTAATCAGCGTAATAAACACCAAAAATAGTGCCAAATTTTTCAAAAAGTTGCAAAAAATACATTAAAGCAATGGGTGGAAGCAAAAAAGGGAGAAAAAAAGGGAGCTAATCATAGGGATTTGTTGTAGTGACTATTCATAGATCAGTTTGGTGAAGTGAATAATGAATGCTCATCTAACAAGATAAATCTTTATACCCAAGAAGACTTTGAAGAGAAATATGAAAATAAGGTTGAACCCATATCATATATTGATGAATTGTGTGACATAGAAAGATTGGAGGATGAATCCATCTATTATTTTCATGATAGATTCATGAAATTTCTACTTGATATACCAGAATTAAAAAGACCTGATGACTCATTTTGCATTGATTTGTTCTGTAAAAATTGTGAGCTAGGTGTGAGTACCATGCTAACTGATTGGAAGCCCCCTAACCTTAAGTGTTTACATCAATGGATTTTAGTGATTGAGGAAATGATAGATAAATATGGAAGTAATCTTTTGAATAGCTTATGTGATGGCACCTTCTCCAAGCTTAATCTAAGAGATCTAGATGGTATAGTAGAAGACAATGATAATGCATCATTTAGTGGTGAGGATTTTGTTTCTGAATAACCTATGGAGAACATGTATGCAGAAGAAGATTGCAGCCATAATGGTAAATATGTAATACATGACAAAGCATGTGAAGTCACTCCTATTTTATTTGAAAATATGGAAATGGAGAGTCAATATTCTATATCGAAAGAGGGCTGCAATGATGTAGATAAAATTGAAAGTGTTTTATCCTCTATGGACTTTGAATATACACTTGAAGATTATGCTAGTTTTGAAGTTTCATGTCTTCCTGGTGACCACATTAGTGTTGCAGATGTAAATGTGCAACCAGCTGAAACACATTTTTGTCTGGGTGATCAAGATGATTATAATTCTATTTGCAGCCCTAGTGACTATGATGCTTTTCAAGAAAAGGTGGTAGAATTAATTTCCTTAAGTGAGAAGTGTTTCAATAATGATGATGACAATATTTTTGAAAGCTCACAAGTGCATGGTGATGTTGTGAAAACCTATGATAGTCTTGAGTGCTCCTTGAATGGTCATCCTAGTTCACATTGTACTGATGGTATAAGATTTTCTGAGCCTTGTATGGAAAGGTTTGATGCTATGAACTAGGATGAATTAGACATCCTCTTTTCTAAAAATAAACACAATGGAATTCCAAGTTCTCTTGGAATAGAACATGTAAGATTTGATGAAAAAAAAATCTATTAAGCCCAAGAAACCTGCATGCAAAAACCTGTCACAAGGAAGAAATCTGTAGGAAACAAACAAGGGTTTTGCTCTAACAATGTGAAAGTTTATTATCAGCGAAAAGAATTAAGTAAAAATATACAAAGGATCAATCCTTATAGAAGGAGATCGTAAAACCTAATAGGAAACCCTAATAGGTAAATAGGCATTTAATAATTAGATTTAATTATTAAATGACTAATGCAAGTGCATAAAGGGAAATCTTAAGAGGTATTAAAGTTAATTCTTTACTCTAACATCCCCCCTTAAGATGAGCAACAATGCAGCTACAAACAATGCACGAAAGAAGCAAAGGAACTACAATGCTGAAAGAAAATTTGGGTCCCGGTAACACAGCCTGATGAGGTACCCAATCACAACAAAATCTCTATGAAACAGAGAAATAGGGAAAACCACATGGGAAAAACACTCCTCCAAAAAGAGATAGAAAGATGCAGAAAGTGGAAAAGATAGAAGGAAGGTAGGCCTCAGTAAGACCCCCCAAGGACAAATTCCTTCACCCCAAGCATAGAACGCAGCTGAAGATACCGCGGGGATGCAAAAGGCTTAGTGAAGATGTCAGCAACCTGCTCCGAAGTGGGAACATACTCCAAGCTGAGAGAGCCATCCTGAATTAGTTGCCTGATGAAATGCATATGGATCTCGATGTGCTTGGTCCGCTGATGCTCAACTGGGTTGCGGGAAATATGAATGGCACTTTGATTGTCACACCAAAGAAGAGTGGGACTATCAGGAGGAAACCCAAACTCTGTCATCAATTGTCGAAGCCATAAAACCTCCTAACTAGCTAGCACGGCTGCTCCATACTCTGCCTCTGTAGACAATAATGCAATAACAGTCTGCTTCTTGCAAGACCATGTGATAGGACCAGAACCAAGATAGAAAACAAAGCCAGAAGTAGACTTCTGACCATTTGTATCACCACCCCAATCGACGTCTGTGAAACCAACAATGTGAGGAGATCCTGATGTATAAGTGAATTCCATATGAAGTAGTGCCCCGAATGTACCTCAAAATACGTTTGGTAGCTTGCCAATGAATCTCATGAGGATCATGGGAGAATCGAGAGACAAGGCCAACAACAAAGGAAATGTCAGGACGAGTGTGTGTTAGGTACAACAAACTACCCACAAGCTGCCTGTACAAGGTGGAGTCCACTGAAGGAGTAGAGCAAGTGGTAGACAAAAGAACACCTAACTGAAAAGGTGTGGGAGTAGGCTTGCAATCAAGCATGCTGAATATTTGAAGCATGTCAAGAGCATACTTCTCCTGGTGTATGGAAATCCCATCCGAAGATTGAATAACCTATAGGCCCAAAAAATAGTGCAGAAGTCCAAGATCTGTCATCTCAAACTGCTCCATCAATGCTCTCTGAACACTCTGAATCATAGAAGATGAGCTACCTGTGATGATGAGATCATCAACATACAACACAAGTATCACAAGATCAGCCCCATGACGCTGAATGTACACTGTAGGATCGGAATGACACTGAGTGAAGTGTGAGGCTAGCAAGAAAGAGTCCATTTTCTCATACCAAGCCCGAGGGGCTTGTTTGAGACCATATAATGACCTTCGAAGTCTACACACAAGAGAAGAGTCCTACACAAAACCTTGAGGCTGCTCCATATAGATCTCCTCATGTAGATCCCCGTGCAAGAACACACTCTTCACATCCATCTTATACACTGTCCAACCTTGTGAAGCTGCAAGAGAAAGTACCAGGCGAATAGAATTCATCTTGGTGACAGGAGCAAAGGTTTCAGAGTAATTAATACCCTCCACCTGTGAAAAGCCCTTTGCAACAAGATGTGCCTTATATCGATCAATAAAACCATCCGCAACATACTTGGTACGGTACACCCACTTGCATTGAACCATCTTTCTTCCTTTCAGAAGAGTACAAAGATCCCAAGTGTGATTCTTCATCAAAGAAGAGTACTCCTCATCCATAGCCCTATCCCACTCAGGATGTCCTGTCACCTCCGAAAACTTCTAAGGATTATCTGAAATAACATGGCTCAAAAAAATAGTACCAGATCGCTGAGCATGAGTATGACGGGTATCTGAAGGATCTCATGCCAAAGAACCAGCAGTACTGACAGTATCACGAGCCCACTTGGGCACTCACAGAATGTCTGGTGGAGGAGGGGAAGGTGGATCATCATCTAAATCATCCTTAGAGGATATAGAATCCTGAAGAGGAGAAGAAGAAGTACTAGGAAATGAGGGAGAAGCTGGTGATGGAGGCTCCATTTGAGGATAGTGCTCATCAAACTGGACATCTCGTTGAAAAAAAACCTCTTTGGAATCAAGATCAAACAACCTGTATGCCTTCATATCCTCACAGTAGCCAACAAATATGAGTGATCGGCTCTTCCTCTCCATGTCTTTCCTCTGAGCATCTGGAATAAATGCACAAGCCTCACTACCAAACACTCGAAATGTAGAAACATCAGGCTTCACATGGGACCAAGCCTCCTCCGGAGTCAAATGTTGTAATGCCTTATGAGGCATCCGATTCTGAATGTAGTTGGCACAATTCACTACCTCTGCCCAAAAAAAAGGCTGCATATCTCGAGACTATATCATACAATTGGCCATCTCTCACAATGTTCTGTTCTTTCTCTCAACAACTCCATTCTGCTAAGGAATATGGGGAACTATCAAATGATGTAATATACCCTGCTTAGTACAAAAATAATGAAATGACTGATTCACATATTCCCCCCCATTGTCAGTGCGTATCTTCCTAATAGAAAGACTAGACTGCTTCTCCACAAATGTCTTAAAGACTCAAAACGAATCAAAGACATTAGAATTGTACTTCAAGAAGTACACCCATGTGCGTCTCGAGAAGTCATCAATAAAGGTGAGCACATAACGAGCACTAGAAAAAGAAGGAGTGGGAAATGACATGAGATCACTATGTATCAACTCCAATGGTGCCTTAGCATGTGAGGATCTACGTATTGGAAAAGGATCTCTATGATGTTTTCAAAGTACACAACCTTGAAAAACACCATGAGTGTAAGAGATCTGAGGAAGCCCAATTACTAATTCTTGTGTACTCATCTGTTGGAGATATCTGTAGTTGACATGGCCAAAACGCTCATGCCAAAGCTTGCTCACTGTTTCTACATGAGCAACAAGAGAAACACCTGTATAATCAAAGCTCTCAAAGCCATCAAACCTATATAAGTGAGACTCTGAATCAATGCTCCCAGTAGCAACAACTAAATAAGGATAATGGAGGTCTCGAATAACTACATCATGTGGTGAGAATTCAACTGTCTTACCAGAACCAGAATGGCAAATCTGATAGACAGATAGGAGGTTCATAGAAATGGTAGGAACCAAAAGAACATCCTGTAGAGAGCCACCATCCAATGAAATAGTACCAGAACCTATAATTGAGAGTTGTGCTGAGTCACCAACTGCAATATGTGTAGTAACAGTCTGAGCAAGTGAGGTAACCAAACTAGGTGTGTGTGTCATATGGTGCGAAGTACCTGAATCAATGATCCATGTAGTAGTGGAAGATAATGCTCATGCAGAGAGAGCATGGCCTTTCCCTATGGGAGTAGGTGAAGGTTGTGGAGAATAAATACTATGCAGTTGCAAGGCTTCCTCTAGAGCCTCAAGATGTTTCCAACACCTGGAAACTGGATGCCCTTCTTTCCCACAAAAATTGCAAGGTTCACCTGTGAACTTCTTAGTCTTGGAGGAAGACTCACTAGACTTAGAAGATTTACCCTTAGGAGTGGATTTATTAGACTCTATTTTCTGAGGTGTCTTGGAGGAATGCTCACTGCCAACTGAATCTGTTTTGGGCTTCTGCTTTTTCCTTTGTGTATGTGTCCCCTTAGAAGTCTGAGCAACCAAAGCTTGGTTCTTAGTTCCAGATAAAGAATACAACTGTGTGAGTTTGGCCTGTTCTCTAGTCAACCGATCACATAACACCTCAAAAGTGGGCATTTGGAATCTCTAACCCAATGCATCCATGGTTGAGTGGAAGGTAGAGGAGAAAATCTGAAATTTTCCCCGAAGATTTGACAAAATCAGGTAGATGCACTCTGTGTCAGTCTTGGTCTTTCCAAATCCCTGTAATAAAGACCTCTGCTACTTGAACTTCATCAAGAAGTCCTCAATGGATGGAAAATGATTTGGTACAAGAGAGGTAAGCTCTGCCTCAATCTGAAGTGCCCTGAACTCATTCACTGTACCAAACAAGTCATTAAGATGGGTCCACATAGCTTCAGGGTTATTGCACCCATCAAGATGAAACTGTAGACTATCTGATACATGTAAAGCAATCAACCCCATTGCCTCATCCATCTTGTTCCTGTGTTGCATGATCTCGAAAAGCCTTTGGAAAACTGGCCGCATTGCATCTAAACAAGACCACAACCCTTTTGACCGAAGAAGCCGTGTCATCAGGGGTTTCCATGTGTGATAAATATGAGGGGTCAGAAGTTCTAGGATAGAAGAGATCTCGACCATATTTTAGAAGGGGTCTCATTTTGTTATAATTTCAAGTTTACTGAAGTAAATTACAGAAAACAAGAAATAAAACACCCCCCACAATTTAATAAACCGAACCCTAGAAGCTGGAAAAGATTGCTTACAATGAGAGGGAAAGAAAAACTTCAAATGAGTATCATGGGTATATTTGGATTTTTCTGATGAAAAATAACCATAGATCTGGATAGCAATCGCAGGTAAAAAAACTTTCAAGTCAAAGTACGGTGCCCACGGGGGTTTGAAGTTCTGCCTTTTCAGATCTGCCATCGCAGACGTCAGCTCATGCACGACGTTCAAAGGAATAAGGTGCAAGTATTGTAAATGGCACTGGGAAGGACACCACTGTGAATAGCACCGAGAAGGACATCCAAAAAAAATGCCCTTTCGCATGCATGTGCCTATAAAAAAAAATATCGTTGGGCAAGGAATACCAGATCTTAAAATTACAACTAGAACCTCTCAAATTAGCTGAAGAATCCCAAATTTCTTCTGTCAAACCATTGCTCCCTTTTTTTCTTCAAACATGAACAAGCTACAATAGATCCAACTCTGATACCATGTAAGATTTGATGAAAAACAAATCTATTAAGCCCAAGAAACCTGCATGCAAAAACCTGTCACAAGGAAGAAATCTGTAGGAAACAAACAAGGGTTTTGCTCTAACTATGTGAAAGTTTATTATCAGCGAAAAGAATTAAGTAAAAATATACAAAGGATCAATCCTTATAGAAGGAGATCGTAAAACCTAATAGGAAACCCTAATAGGTAAATAGGAATTTAACAATTAGATTTAATTATTAAATGACTAATGCAAGTGCATAAATGGAAATCTTGAGAGGTAGTAAAGTTAATTCTTTACTCTAACACCCCCCCTTAAGATGAGCAACAATGCAGCTACAAACAATGCACGAAAGAATCAAAGGAACTACAATGCTGAAAGCAAATTTGGGTTCCAGCAACACAGCCTGATGAGGTACCCAATCACAACCAAATCTCTATGAAACAGAGAAACAGGGAAAACCACATGGGAAAAACCCTCCTCCAAAAAGAGATAGAAAGATGTAGAAAGTCGAAAAGATAGAAGGAAGGTAGGCCTTAGTAAGACCCCCCAAGGACAACTTCCTTCACCCCAAGCATAGAATGTAGCTGAAGATACCGCGGGGATGCAAAAGGCTTAGTGAAGATGTTAGCAACCTGCTCCGAAGTGGGAACATACTCCAAGCTAAGAGAGCCATCCTGAATCAGTTGCCTGATGAAATGCATATGGATCTCGATGTGCTTGGTCCGCTGATGCTCAACTGGGTTGCGGGAAATATGAATGGCACTTTGATTGTCACACCAAAGAAGAGTGGGACTATCAGGAGGAAACCCAAACTTTATCATCAATTGTCGAAGCCATAAAACCTCCTGACTAGCTAGCACGGATGCTCGATACTCTGCCTCTGTAGATGATAATGCAACAACAGTCTGCTTCTTGCAAGACCATGTGATAGGAACAGAACCAAGATAGAAAACAAAGCCAGAAGTGGACTTTCGACCATTTGTATCACCACCCCAATCGGTGTCTGTGAAACCAACAATTTGAGGAGATCCTGATGTATAGTGAATTCCATATGAAGTAGTGCCCCGAATGTACCTCAAAATACATTTGGTAGCTTGCCAATGAATCTCATGAGGATCATGGGAGAATCGAGAGACAAGGCCAACAGCAAAGGAAATGTCAGGATGAGTGTGTGTCAGGTACAACAAACTACCCACAAGCTATCTGTACAAGGTGGAGTCCACTGAAGGAGTAGAGCAAGTGGTAGACAAAAGAACACCTGACTGAAAAGGTGTGGGAGCAGGCTTGCAATCAAGCATGCTGAATCTTTGAAGCATGTCAAGAGCATACTTCTGCTGGTGTATGGAAATCCCATCCGAAGATTGAATAACCTGTAGGCCCAAAAAATAGTACAGAAGTCCAAGATTTGTCATCTCAAACTGCTCCATCAATGCTCTCTGAACACTCTGAATCATAGAAGATGAGCTACCTGTGATGATGAGATCATCAACATACAACACAAGTATCACAAGATCAGCCCCATGACGCTGAATGTACACTGTAGGATCAGAATGACAGTGAGTGAAGTGTGAGGCTAGCAAGAAAGAGTCCATTTTCTCATACCAAGCCCGAGGGGCTTGTTTGAGACCATATAACGACCTCCGAAGTCTACACACAAGAGAAGAGTCCTGCACAAAACCTTGAGGCTGCTCCATATAGATCTCCTCATGTAGATCCCTGTGCAAGAACACACTCTTCACATCCATCGGATACACTGTCCAACCTTGTGAAGCTGCAAGAGAAAGTACCAGGCGAATAGAATTCATCTTGGTGATAAGAGAAAAGGTTTCAGAGTAATCAATACCCTCCACCTGTGAAAATCCCTTTGCAACAAGACGTGCCTTATATCGATCAATGGAACCATCTGCAACATACTTGGTATGGTACACCCACTTGCACTGAACCATCTTTCTTCCTTTCGGAAGAGTACAAAGATCCCAAGTGCAATTCTTCATCAAAGAAGAGTACTCCTCATCCATAGCCCTATCCCACTCAGGATGTCCTGTTGCCTCCAAAAATTTCTAAGGATTATCTGAAACAACATGGCTCAAAAAAATAGTACCAGATCACTGAGCATGAGTATGACGGGTATCTGAAGGATCTCCTACCAAAGAACCAACAGTACTGATAGTATCACGAGCCAACGTGGGCACTCACAGAATGTCTGGTGGAGGAGGGGAAGGTGGATCATCATCTAAATCATCCTTAGAGGATATAGAATCCCGAAGAGGAGAAGAGGAAGTATTAGGCAATGAGGGAGAAGCTGGTGATGGAGGCTCCATCTGAGGATAGTGCTCATCAAACTAGACATCTCGCCAAAACAAAACCTCTCTAGAATCAAGATCAAACAACCTATATACCTTCATATCCTCATAGTAGCCAACAAATATGAGTGGTCAGCTCTTCCTCTCCATGGCTTTCCTCTGAGCATCTGGAATAAATGCCCAAGCCTCACTACCAAACACTCAAAATGTAGAAACATCAGGCTTGACATGGGACCAAGCCTCCTCAGGAGTCAAATGTCGTAATGTCTTATGAGGCATTCGATTCTGAATGTAGTTGGCACAATTCACTGCCTCTGCCCAAAAAAAAGGCTGCATATCTTGAGACTATATCATACAATTGGCCATCTCCCGCAATGTTCTGTTCTTTCTCTCAACAACACCATTCTGCTGAGGAGTATGGGGAACTATTAGCTGATGCAATATACCCTTCTCAGAACAAAAATCATGAAAAGACTAATTCACATATTCCCCCCCATTGTCAGTGCATATCCGCCTGATAGAAAGACTAGACTACTTCTCCACAAATCTCTTAAAGACTCGAAATGAATCAAAGACATCAGACTTGTACTTCAAGAAGTACACCCATGTGCGTGTCGAGAAGTCATCAATAAAGGTGAGCACATAACGAGCACCAAAAAAAGAAGGAGTGGGAAATGACATGAGATCACTATGTATCAACTCCAATGGTTCCTTAGCATGTGAGGATCTACCTATTGGAAAAGGATCTCTATGATGTTTTCCAAGTGCATAACCTTGAAATACACCATCAGTGCAAGAGATCTGAGGAAGCCCAATTACTAATTCTTGTGTACTCATCTATTGGAGATATCTGTAGTTGACATGGCCAAAACGCTCATGCCAAAGCTTGCTCACTGTATCTGCATGAGCAACAAGAGAAACACCTGTATAATCAAAGCTCTCAAAGCCATCAAACCTATATAAGTGACTCTAAATCAACGCTCCCAGTAGCAACAACTAAATCAGGATCATGGAGGTCTTGAATAACTACATCATGTGGTGAGAATTCAACTGTCTTACCAGAACCAGAATGGAAAATATGATAGACAGATAGGAGGTTCCTAGAAATGGTAGGAACGAAAAGAACATCCTGTAGAGACCCACCATCCAATGCAATAGTACTAGAACCTGTAATTGAGAGTTGTGCTGAGTCACCAACTGCAATATGTGTAGTAGCACTCTGAGCAAGTGAGGTAACCAAACTAGGTGTGTGTGTCATATGGTGCAAAGCACCTGAATCAATGATCCATGTAGTAGTGGAAGATAATGCTCATGCAGAGAGAGCATGGCCTTTCCCTATGGGAGTAGGTGAAGGTTGTGGAGAAGAAATACTATGCGGTTGCAAGGCTTCCTCTAGAGCCTCAAGACATTTCCAACACCTAGAAACTGGATGCCCTTCCTTCCCACAAAAATTGCAAGGTTCACCTGTGAACTTCTTAGTCTTGGAGGAAGACTCACTAGACTTAGAAGATTTACCCTTAGGAGTGGATTTATTAGACTCTATTTTCTGAGGTGGCTTGGAGGAATGCTCACTGCCAACTGAATCTGTTTTGGGCTTCTCCTTCTGCTTTTGCTTATGTGTCCCCTTAGAAGTCTGAGCAACCAAAGCTTGGTTCTTAGTTCCAGATAAAGAATCCAACTATGTGAGTTTGGCCTGTTCTCTAGTCAACCGATCACATAACACCTCAAAAGTGGGCATCTGGAATCTCTGACGCAATGCATCCATGGTTGAGTGGAAGGTAGAGGAGAAAATCTGAAATTTTCCCCGAAGCTTTGACAGAATCAGGTAGATGCACTCTGTGTTAGTCTTGGTCTTTCCACATCCCTGTAATAAAGACCTATGTTTCTTGAACTTCATCAAGAAGTCCTCAATGGATGGAAAATGATCTGGTACAAGAGAGGTAAGCTCTGCCTCAATCTGAAGTGCCCTGAACTCATTCACTGTACCAAACAAGTCATTAAGATGGGTCCACATAGCTTCAGGGTTATTACACTCATCAAGATGAAACTGTAGACTATCTGATACATGTAAAGCAATCAACCCCATTGCCTCATCCATCTTGTTCCTGTGTTGCATGATCTCGAAAAGCCTCTGGAAAACTAGCTGCATTGCATCTAAACAAGACCACAACCCTTTTGACTAGAGAAGCAGTGTCATCAGGGGTTTCCATGTGTGATAATTATGAGGGGTTAGAAGTTCTAGGCTAGAAGAGGTCTCGACCATATTTTAGAAGGGGTCTCGTTTTGATATAATTTCAAGTTTACTGAAGTAAATTCCAGAAAACAAGAAATAAAACACCCCCCACAATTCAATAAACCGAACCCTAGAAGCTGGAAAAGATTGCTTACAATGAGAGGGAAAGAAAAACTTCAAATGAGTATCATGTGTACCTTTGGATTTTTCTGATGAAAAATAACCATAGATCTGGATAGCAATCGCAGGTAAAAAAACTTTCAAGTCAAAGTACGATGCCCACGGGGGTTTGAAGTTCTGCCTTTTCAGATCTGCCATCGTAGACGTCGGCTCATGCACGACGTTCAGAGGAATAAGGTGCAAGTATTGTAAACGACACCGAGAAGGACACCACTATGAACAGCACCGAGAAGGACATCCAAAAAAAATGCCCTTTCACATGCATGCACCTGTAAAAGAAAATATCGTTGGGCAAGGAATACCAGATCTGAAAACTACAACTAGAACCTCTCAAATTAGCTGAAGAATCCCAAATTTCTTCTTTCAAACCATTGTTCCCTTTTTTTCTTCAAACATGAACAAGCTACAATAGATCCAACTCTGATACCATGTAAGATTTGATGAAAAACAAATCTATTAAGCCCAAGAAACTTGCATGCAAAAACCTGTCACAAGGAAGAAATCTGTAGGAAACAAACAAGGGTTTTGCTTTGACAATGTGAAAGTTTATTATCAGCGAAAAGAATTAAGTAAAAATATACAAAGGATCAATCCTTATAGAAGGAGATCGCAAAACCTAATAGGAAACCCTAATAGGTAAATAGGCATTTAATAATTAGATTTAATTATTAAATGACTAATGTAAGTGCATAAAGGGAAATCTTAAGAGGTAGTAAAGTTAATTCTTTACTCTAACAGAACAATATGATGGATATGAATTGAACAAACTTTTTGAAGAGGAAATGTGTGATCAATAGTATGACAAAGAGTGCAATAATTTTCAGCCAGAGCAGTCATCCACAAGTAGCTGCAATGAAGAAACAAATGATGATTTTTCAGTTTGACAATGAAGAATGTGACCCTGCTAATTGTTGCAACAATATGAACACAAGAGATATGTATGCAAGAGGTTCATTGGATGGATCAGTTCAAGTAGTTGATTATGAGGAGCATGCATATGTTGATAACATGATGAACAAGGAACTCCTATTTTGTTTGATGCGTTACTTTCTTCTACTCCTTTTGTTGGTTTTGAAGTTATCACTAAGTGTCTGCATGATGATGACATTGATATAGTTGTACATGAAAGTGAAAGTGTAGAGATAAAAATTGGTACAACTAATGAAATTTTTTGTGATGAGTTTGTACTAGAAGAGTGTGATTGTGTCAATCACATGGATGCGTATGAGGATATTTTTTTTGGATCTGCAACTCATAGTTTTCCTCATGAGAAGTATGCTTCAGATAGTCATGTTGATGCAATAAGAGGTAAGGCTGAGTATGATACTCCTTGCAATAGTGAATGTGTTTTGAACACTCAACGAGAGGGTTTTATTGCAAGAAACAATTCTGAGTCGTATGAATCTGCACTTGAAGCTTCTTTTTGTGATAACATGATGAGTGTTGATAATCTTATTTATGAACCTAAAGTGAAAAAAACTGTTTGGGATGTTGATGCCTTTTATGAGTGCTATGATTTGAGTGTGGAAAATGGACTTGTGGATGTTGATAAGTCTTGTTTTCAAAACCATTAGACATATGAAAATGTGATTGGGCAGTGTTGTTGGGATGATGACAAAATCACCTGTGATGCAATTTAGTTTAAGGAGTTACAAATGTGTGAGCATTCTTTGTTCAACACACAGGATGATTGCACACTATTTCTGAAGGATGATATCTTTTTTGACCTTAATCATTGTGAGGTGGCTAGTAAATGTGATAAGACTATGTATTCATAGAGTCTTGATCATTATCCTCATATTTTTTCACTTGCCACAGAATCAGAAAATGAAATAAGTGGTAGCGATGTGGCCTATGCGATTTGGTTGTCATGTGACAGTAAAGCTAGACAAGGAGAAAGTTCCCACTTGTTCAAAGGCAACTTGACACTTTTTTTTGCAAGAATGAAGTCACTCATGTTGTTGTGGTGTGACAAAGACAAGTATGGATTAAAAGAGATCAATTATTTTAACAAATTGGTGTTTGACAGGGGTAAGAATTGACTTCCCTTTTTCATTTGGTGGGCTGGGGCCACCAAGTGAGGTTAAAAAAATTTGAATAAAGACTGTCACCTAATGGTTCTAGCACTTGGTTTGCTCTTCCAGAAGGTTTTTGAGATCTCGCTTTGTTCATTGAGGAACATACGTCCGAAGAAAGAGCCACTGATGGCACCTTCAAATTTTGCAAATTTGAAGTGCCCATGATGAAAAAGTTGATTTGCACACTAAAAAATGCACCTAAAAAATCTGCCCTAGTGATCTACTTTGGAGAGTCATAATTCAAAGCTAGTTTATTTTCATGCCAAATCCCTTGGCAAGCATACTCATTTGTCATATGTGAACATGTATGCTTAGTTTCAGCTTCCTATGATGAGTTTTGATAGGGTTTTGAAATGCAAAGCTGGAGGGTTCTTGGACTGTTTTTCTATTTGCAAACTCTTAGGCCTATGAAGTGGCCTCCTGTTCAGATTGATATTTCATAGTTGGATGATTGTAATGAAAATTGTATTGGTGCTCTGCATTCCTCTCATATTCATATGCTCCCTGGTATGGTTTTAGAGTCTCATGATCAAGTTTGATATTTTTACCAGGTCAAAAGCAAATGCAATTTGTTTTATTTTTACATCTGCATTTCCATAATGTTCCAGGGAGGTCAAATTTGACCCTTAATATCTAGTGACGAATGTGGATCGAAGGAAATCCATCTTGCACACATACTCAATGGACCTTAATGACCTAGTGTTTCCAGTGGTAGCTTCCTATGAGGTGATTTGATAATTTTTCGAGATGGTGTCTTGGTGAGCCCTAATTGGTTTTTGATAGGTGCAGTTGCAAAAGAGTTTGAATGAGCCACTTTGGATGTTAATATTTTCAACCTCAGGATGAATTTTTAGTTCAAATGGTAACATGTATGCTCAGTTTCAGGCCCCTAGAATGATTTTTGATGGGTTATTTAATTGTCTTATGACTGCGACTGGGTCAAAATTGGTGTTCCAATTTTTTTTAAATTTTCAAATTTTGAAGGAAAATCATTCCTCATTTTGGTCCAAAACATCTCTAGCTTCATTTTTCGTTAAAATCAGAGATCATATGATGCATTAGTTTAATGCATTTCAATTGTGGTGAAGGCATTCAATAGGCCAGTTTACAAAGAAGGTCCTAGAAATATCTTGGCGATGCAAGTTTTGAGGAAATGGGTTTGCTCTAAATAATTGATAATGTCCCTACACAAATTTTCGTGACTCCAGGTGTCCCAATTTTCCCACAGTGAATTTTCTCCAAATGAGCCATAGGCAAAATTAAAAAAATCAACATTTCCCAATGTTGCAAAAACTAATGTTTAAAATATTTTGCATATTTTAAATATTACTAAAGTGGAAATGCACGCGGATAAAGGCATTTTAGGGCAACATTAATATTTCAAAACTTTATTAAAGTTTGATAAAGTTTCAAGTTTATATTTCCTTCCTCGCATGGGGTGAATGCTCACGACAACATTTTCTTCTGGGCAAGTGGGGATAATGCTGGAGGATATTGTAGTGAGGAATGGAGCATTTCCTTCGCCATGGAGGTGACTCTCATGGATTTAGGAAGATTTAGGCAGGTAGGTGGTGTTGCAGAGTTAAATTGCTGATCACGTTTTTGAGCTTCTAGGCATTTTTTGGGGGTCCATTTGAGCTCAAACTTGTTGTTTTATGTTTTAAATTTTTCCGCTAACCTATCCTATTGCCTAGGAAGAGATTTTAAGCATGTTTGGAATGAATTTCGGGTGCTTGCAGCCATCAAAACACCCCTACACTGTAAAAAACGACCTAGTGATATCACCATTTCTCAACAGCTTGCATTGGTAGTGAAAATGTATTAGATTGTTTGAAGAAGCTCCGGTTTTGCACTGGCATCCAAATTTTATTATATTTGGCTCGAGCACTATTTAAGGATGGCTTTCCTTGCCAACCCATGAGGAAAAATGCTGACGTCAACATAGTGAGGGGAGTGGGGAGGGTGTATGGATTTTAATATTTCATAAAACCATCTTTGACAATTATAATGCATTATAATTTGTTTGCCCGTGAACCCATGTGTGTGGGCACGAGTGAAATTTTGTGTAGCATAGTACAAATTAAAAAGTTAAATGACTTCATTATTGAAGGAAGAATATTTTATTTGTTGGGCGTGAAAATATTAAAAGTGAAGAGCATGAGAAAAGTGGGTCTTCTACAACATAACAAAAGCAGAGTGAAAAAGATTTTCACAGAAGAGGAGAAAAACATTTTCATTGTAGGGATAAACAAAGGAGTAAATAAAGATTGGAAATCTTTCCAGGGGTAAAATGTTTTTTGTTGCTAGGTAAAAATAAAAGAGATGGGTGAATGAGTTTTTCTACAATTAGTGGAAATCAAATGAGGACTCTTCACGGGAAAAATAAAACATGCAGTTGCAAGTAGGGAAATGCAAGAGAAAGCAAGAGGCATGAGTCAAGGTGCAGATTGAAGATTCTTCAAGTGCAGAAAGGGTTATTAATCAGATGAAGATCAAGATGCCAAGTGTCTTCCACAAATTTATTTTAGGGCTTCCTCTTTTATATCTTTTCTTTCTTTCTCATTTGTAAGGGTTATGAACTTCTGGTTCAGAAAAAGAAAATAGAAAATGCTTAGCTTAGAGTTGGAACTTTGTTTACAATGAATGAATGTACAAATTTCTACAGTAGTGTAAATTATTTTGAACATATTAATAAGAATATTGTAGAAGTTGTCTCTATTTTGTATTCTCAAATTGCATATGGATTAAATATATCAAGGATGTTGATTTGTCATTGCAATCTTTTTGCAATTGTGTGATTTGTGTATGGGTTTCTTCAAGCAAATAATTGAATTTTGTATCCAGATTATTGTGGGTTTGAGGGAGTGAAATGGATTTTTAAGTATGATTATGCAGTAATATGAGAGGTTACATTAATGTAAGGCATTAATGTTAAAGGACCACTAGTTTGAGATAAGTTGTTTAAATTTGCATTCATGATCTTAGATTTGACTCTATGCCTTAGGATTGGGCACTGATCTATGATATTACCTAAATTTGGTTCAAAAACTTTTAAACCATTCAATTCTATTTTTTTCCTATTTTATAGGTTATTTGTATTTACCATGTTCTCCATGCTAGTAAATGAAAGATTCCCAATATCTTAGCCAATGTCGAGTGATATCTCATGTTTCTTAGCATATTCTTGTGAGAGAATTATCTGTTAGGCAATACCCTGTTGATTGTGTGTATGAATATTTAGGTGTTGCTAAAAGGGTCACCCCTAGGTCCTTGAAGTGCAGGGGAAATGTGTTCCAATCTCATTTCATGTTCATTGGCCAAATCCTACACTAGATCTGAACTTGAAATGTGGCTTACTTCTAAGATTTATTGAATTTGTTGATTTGGGAACCAACAGGTGCTAAGCAATGTTGTTGATCTTGTGATCTAGAGCCTTGAGTTGGTTGATCCTACCAACTTGTAGTCCTAAATCCTTTCTTTTCTTTGATTTTTCATTTACCACAAAGAATAAAGTGGTAATTTCTAAGGAGATGTTAAAAACTTTATCCCATGAGGACAAATAATTTGTTAGGATTAAGGTGGCATCCACCTTTAAATCTTATTTCATGGTTCCAATATTATTGGAAAGTGTCTCCAAGCACTTAGAGGGTGTATTGGAAAAATATTTTGTAATATTAATTTTCACCATTGTTTGTAATATATTCATAAGGGGTGATGGGTTAACTAGCAACAATAAAGGTGTTTTGTGGACAAACATTTAATATTGTTTTCCCCACATGTGGATGCCTAGAACGAGATAATACAAGATAAGGAAATGACAAATGAGTGGTTGTTGGTATTCTCCAAGTGGGAGATTGGAATGAGGCAACATGTGTTTCTTGGTATTCCATAATTTATTATATTTAATGTTGTAGAGAAGGGGGATTCGTCATCCTCGAGGTCCAGGTCACGAGAGAGACCCAAAGAACGAACTGCCATAAACTACCTCAAGGTTGTTTGATAGGTTGAGAGAGAGGCTTAAAAGGAAGGGAAAACAGAGCATTGTTTCCCTTCTACTAAAATAGGTGTTTCCAAAATCAGGTGAGCCGACCACAACGGTATCAAATTGCAGACCAAACAACTCACTATTTGAGGACAACAACGCAAGAACCAAACTCTAGCACACTACACTGGTGTCTCAGGGACGTGTTGGCTTCCTGTATAGATAGAGGTTTGATAAATAACCAAAAAACACAAAGGGCCTACTTACGACCCGACTATTGAAGTTTTACAGTTTGATAGAGAAAATACAAAAAGGAGAAAGTAAAACAAGAAGAATACTAAAAAAATATTCTAGTACAAAAATGACAAAGAAAGAGTAGGAAGAGATATCATTCCACTCGTGAAATTTGATTCTTTAGCTTTAACTCCAAATGGACAAACCAATGCCTACACACACGAAAACGGGAAAAGTGTTGGGTTGTGTTTTGAGGTCTACCTTAGTTAGATCCTTGTTTTGGTGTTTCCACCTCCATAGATAGCTAGATATGTAACGATATAGAGAAAATCGATAATGGAAAGAATGGAAAAGACACTAACAAATAGAGTGCAAAGACAACTTGAATGCTACTCTATAAGACACAATGATGTAAATAAATAAAAGGAACAATACCACCTTCTCTTCTGCTAGCACTCAAGGCCAAGAGGAGAAGATGATGAGAGATGAGGCCACACCAAGAGAATGGAGCTTCGTAGACCTTGCAAAAGTAATGGTGTTCCAACAAGAAAGCGTTGTAGAGTCTAAGAAGAGAGCTTGTAGCATAAAGAAGAAGCAAGAATGATCAAGAAGAGTTGAAGAATGAGCTTGAAAATCAGAGAAGCAACATTAGAGTGAGTTCAAGAGTGAATAGAGAGAGTTCAAGCATGAAAGATTGAGTTTGAATAAGCAAAAAGGAGGTAAGGAGCCATTTTTCGTCGGTCAAGACTCGCTAGAGGATGTTACCTTTGCGACTAACTAGGAAACTTATCTCTTCTACGAATCCTAGGGGTAAGAATTTATCAAGATGATAGTGCGATGTGCGGACATCTGCATGATACACACACATCCTTGACAAATATTCCTCCGCTAACACAAAAATAAAAGGCTATGTGGAAGGAATTAGAAGACAACGATAGGATTTGCATCATCAAACTTATAATTTCTAAAGTAAGGATAAAATAAATGGGAAATTTTCCTAGGGTGAAAATTTGTGGCATTACATTTTTCCCCAAATTTAGTGAGCATACAAGTGTACCCACCTCTACATCATTAGATTGATCACCATTCTACCTCATACTACACCGTTGTCTTGCACTAGTTGATATCTCTATACATCAACTATCTCCAAAGTATTATACAATCTTTATCACACTAATTTGACATCAATGACAACACATATTGAGTTGACATACCGACAACACATACTGAGTTGACATCAACGACAACACATACTGAGTTGACATCAATGACAACACATATTGCCAACACTCTTGAAATGTATTCACCCCCACTACATGCAATTGACCCATTTTTCATGCAAAAGGTCCCACATGACATGTAAATCACCTACCTACATGCAAGGGTCCCACTTGTCATAATTTGTCATAGTCTTGACTCTTACATTTCATAATTTATCATATGACATGATCTTGTCATAAATCCATCATAGAAAATTACAACATGACTTCTCATGCCATAAAATTAGCTTCATAATGGGGTCCAACAAGTGGGATGCCTACCTCCATAATTTGTGCTTCCATGTCACACACATCACCTCCATGTAGGGTGCCACCTCACCCAATAAGTCCCACAAAGTGATACAACATAGTAGGCATACAAAATTAGCAAAAAATAATTAATTAAACAAAAAATAAATTCTAAAACTTGCAAATGTTGAGACACCTTAATCCCAAATCTCTCTCACTTTTTGAAGAACTGTCAAGACAAAAAAAAAAATCAATTACTAAGGGCCATGAGGCCCATGGAACTAGAAAACATTCTAAACTTATTCATTCTCACATGCTTTGTTAATGCATCAATAATATTTGTCAAAGTGTCAACCTTCTCCAATTTCACCTTACCATATTCTACCATATCATGAAAAAAATGGAATTGAACATCATTGTGCTTAATTTTGGCATGAAAATTAGGATTCTTTGGTAAGAAAATGACACTTTGATTATCACAATAGATGGTAATCATTCATACATCAATACCAACATCATAACACAATATCCTAAGAAAAATGGCTTCCTTACAAGCATGAGTAGCTACCATATCCCTCCTTCTATCATAGACAAAGTGATTGCAACTTGTCACTTACTCATCCAGCTAATAGCACCACAAAACATTGTGAACATGTATCCATTGGTGGATCTTCTACTACCAATATCACCCGCCCAACATGAATCCACATATCCGTGAATACAAGCTAAATTTTAAGGTCTAGTAGGATAACCATGAGAAAATATATAATACTTGGAAGTGCCCCACAAATATTTGAACACTTAATTTCATCCCAATGTAACCATCTAGGATTAGCTTAGCCCTAGATTGAATCAGGATGAGGCCACTACTTGGACAATGTATGACTTAATACAAACTATGACATAGATCAAAATACCAACATCACTTGCATACGGTACTTTGCTCATGTCCTCCATTTTAATAAGATATTTTGGATAATCATCCACAAATAACTTCATTCCTTATAGAACAAGAGCTACCAAGGATTTAAAAATTGAAATGTTGAATCTCTCCAACACCAAGTTCACGTACTTTCTCTAGCTTAACCAAATATTTATGTTGGCTCTGTGTTTTTTGATCTCTATTCCCAAGATGTACCTAAATACAAATATATCTTTCATCTCAAATTGTGTTGACAACTAAGACTTCAAGTAAAAAACTAAACCCTTACCATTCCCATAAAATAACATATCATCCACATACAATGTAATAATGAGAATGTGGCCATTACTGATTTTGTAGTGAGCACAATGATTGGATTTAGACCTCTGAAATCCCAAACTCAACACACAAGTACCAACCTATTGGTACCACATCCTAGGAGACTATTTCAGACCATACAAAGACTTATTCAACTTGAAAACCATATTTTATTTATCTTTTACCATGGAATGCTATGGTTGTGACATATAAATTTATTCCCCAAATCACCATGATGAAAATATGTCTTCACATCCATTTGCTCAAATTATAAATTATAAGCTAAAACAAGTGGTAAGAAGAATCAAATGGGTGTCAAATTTTCTATAGGAGAGAATATTTTTTCCATAATCAATTCCCTCTACCTAAGAATACCCCTTCATGACCAATTATGCTTTATGCCTCTCAACATTGCCATTAGAACCACACTTTTTATTGAACACCCATTTACAATCAATATGTTTACATCCTTCAGGCGAAGGTAATATATCCCAAGTCTTATTCTTCTTCAATGTAGCCACCTCTTCATCCATGGATTTCATCTAGTAATTTGCATCACTCATACCCATAGCCTATTTTACAATCCTAGGCACATCATTGTTAATAATTAAAAAATACATCTAGAATCCAAAAATGAATAACCAAACTGTTATGTGGGAAAAACAGATTTAGGGTCTAAATCACACTTTCATCCTACAAGACATTGGGGGACACAAAAATGATCATGAAAGACCACTTGGATACTATCCTCAATGGAAGAGCTAGAATGGTTGATCAAGGTTTTGGCACCCTTTTTGGGAAGTGGATTGATTTGATATTGTATGTGATGTGTGTGATGTGAAAGTGAACTAGGTTAACTATGAATCTACAAAAAATTAATGTGAATACAAAAAATACAAAATTGAAACACAAAAACTGATAACAAAACAACAAAATGTAGAGATAGAGGAACCTAATATGCAAATTAGGGCTAAAATTGCATGGTTAGGGGCGGTGGCATCCTAGACTAGATGATGCCTATTTTTGGAATCTTTAAATAGGTACAAGTGGGTCACAATATGTAGCTTCTTTCATACCAGACTTAGCTTCAAAACTTTCTGTTGATGAATAATTCTTCTTGCCCCATTTTTTTGAAATAGGAAGGCTTGAATGCTTGATCTCGCTATTGGGTCTTCAATCTTCTCCTGAATTCACTTTAGATCTGTCACCTACAGAAAAGAGAGGAGAAAAAGGGTTTTTCCATATCGAGGCTTGCCTAAGTCAAACCTAATTTTGGTGTTTCCATCTCCATAATGGCTATGATGATGTAGAGAGTGCTCACCCTAGGCTGGGCAAATATAAAATGGATGAAAGCAAGAGATAAGTGACAAGTGCTACAAGTTACCACTTAAATATGATCTCCTTGATGGAATGAAGTCACGATGTACATATTATGCAAGGAATATTTTCTTGTTGATAGGAAGGCTTGCCAGTGTTAGTACTCACAAAAATAAATGAACACAAAATATTAATAATATTACTTATGAACTTGATGCATTTGTAATATAGATCTTGATTGGTGAATTTTTTTGGTAATAATGTTTCTTATTCTACTCTTGTCTGTTGTTGGATGCTCAATTGATATTCAAATTTCCTTATTTATTGCTTCTCTAGTTCCAAATGGTGAAGTATTTCTTTGTTTCCCACAAAATTAATTCTGAAAAGCCAACAAAAGAATTTGAATTTGCAAACATAAAAATACCGACAATAAAATATTAAAAATTTGGGCCAAAATAGGTTGTTCATGGGTGATAGAACCCTAGACTACACCTATTTTGAAATTTTACTTATAGTTAAATAAATTATTTAATTTAAAATCCTAATTTTATCTTGAATTTAAAAAAACGATAATGAAATGGGAAAATAATTAGCACAATTAGGTCCAAGCACACAAGGGGGATTCAAACATAGTTTAAAACTTTTGGGGTCGACAATTTACGACGCTACAGGTTGTTTCCTAATGTTAACATTGATGTTATTCTTCTTCTTCAAAAATTTCAGAGTTGATAGAGCTCTCCTCATCATTAGGTCCAACACCTGTGTAAGTAGTTAAATTTTCATCAGAGGAGGTGGAACATGAAGTACATCCTTTTCCTTCTCTTCTTTCTTTGATTATAGAACATCAATAGAAGATTTCATCTCTCTATCACACTTATAATATAGTATTATAGAGAATCTTCTCAAAAATGAGATCTTAAAGCTTGTACCCTTTCCCACCAAGACCATAGCCAATGAAGACACACTTAACTTCCTTGTTCTCCAAATTCAACCTCTTCTCATTCGACACACGTGCATATGCCTCAAAACTAAATACTTTTAGATATATCATCAAAAGATTCTTTCTTGATGACACCTCCATGAGTCTCTTATCAACAAACATTGATGCAGGGGATCTATTGATTAGATAACACACAATGGCTATAACTTCAACCCAAATTTTTTGTTCAAGGCTAGCTCCACTCAACATAATCTTGGTCCTCTCCATCAATGCCTTATTCATCCTCTTTGCAAATCCATTATTTGAGGAGTGCATGGAGTTGTCTTACGCCTCTCAATCTCATGCTCTTTATATAGCTTGCCAATTTCTACCAAAAAACTCACCACTATTATTTTTCCTCAAACACTTAATATTTTTTCCATTTTTTTTTTTAACAAAGGCTTTAAACTCCTTAAACCGACTAATTTTTTCTTATTTACTCCCGAGTAAATAAAAAATGTCCTTATACTATAATCATCAATGAATGATATAAAATATATAGATTTTGATAATGGGGGAACACTAACAGGATCAAACACATTCAAATTAATCTAGTCTAGAACTCTATAAGATTTGTAAGACCTAGAATAAAATTGAACACAGTTTTTCTTTCCATAAATGTAATGTTTGTAAAAATCAAACTTGAGATTACAATCATCAAGCCCCTCTATGAGGCATTTATTTTTCAAGGCTCTAAGACCATTCTCATCAATATGGCTGAGTCTGTGGTGTCAAAAAATTGTCTTCTCTACTAGAAGCTTCATCTCTAAGGAAAAAGCACCCTTAAGTACACATAATCATGGCCATTGGAAGTTGATACGATATATTTCTTCACTACTAGTTCCAATCGTGAGGATGCAAAATATGAAGATCATTTCTTTGACTTGTCAAAATAACTTCCATTTAATAGTGCATGTATCCAACTTGAAAAAGGTGCTAATCCAAACACCTTTTTCCAACACCATAGCTCATCTAGTCATATTACATCCTCCACTCGAGAAAACAACCTACACACCCACATCATTCAATTTTCTCACCAAAAGTAGATTCCATTCCAAACCAAGGATATACAACACACCATAGATCCAATTCACTCTATCATCAACAAATATGATCTTGAATCTTCCAAGGCCAACAATACTCAAATGAGAGTCATCACCTAGATATTATGAGAGCCAGGATCAATTGGTTAAGTGATGAAACCTGGCTAAGTTGTAAAAATATAATGCAAATGAAATTGAATAGAATTGTGTTAAATCCTCAAAGAGGAGTATTTACAAATAGGAGAAAGAGTTTGAGTCACTGTAGGAGTTCTCAACTCAAGGTGGAAACAAGGTTCCACCAAGTGGAAAATGAGGAATTCCACATGATCTTTAAGAGTTCAACTCCCTCTTCAAGTGACACATCATCACATAAGGTGGCTTAATACATAAAGAGTAATAAACCAATTAATTAATAAGTATTTTACTCTAACACCCCCCTTTAAGCTCAACTTAGGTGGGCACACAAATGGATGGGTCTTGTCAACTAGGCTTGATGAGGTACCCATGTACAATGAAACTCTCCCAAAAGGTGGAGAAAGGTAGAAAACCCTATGGAAAAAAACTACCCTCCAAAATGGAGATGATAACAAGAAGATACAATGATGAGAGACTATGAAGGCTCCAAAAATATGATGAACCACTCCTTGTTATATTCTATTGTAAATAACCTCTAGATTCTCTCGATGAAGTGACTCTGAATTCTAATGTAGCAAGAGATAGTGGAAGAGATGAACTATCCATACTGGAAGTGGAAGAATGAATTAGTGAGTATAAATTTAATGAAGAAAAGTGTGAAAATGTATAAACATGAGAGAGTTAATCAAGCTCACCCACTACAACAATCTGTCTACTATGAGTGTCTTGAATTGTCATTGAAGTTGATGTAAACTCAACTATCTTTCCATATTTCATAAGTTGATAAATGGAAAGAATGTTGTTTTCCAATTCAGGAACAAACAAGACATTATAAATACTCTAATTACATAACTCAACTGTACCTTGACCACAAACACATTTGAAAGTGTTATTAGCTACTTATGGGTATGTGCAGGATCATCATGGAAAAACAGGCCCTTAAGTGGCAATGAAAATTCAGAAAACTATAGTTAGGCAACTTGATGTAAAAATTTGAATGTAAAAATTTGAATAAGTTATCTATATTATTTAAAAAATATGTAAGAATATAATTTGTAGAAAATTGAATGTAGTTTCTAAACTACTAGGTTTATTGAAAAAAACAAAAATCTATTTGGTGAAAATTTGAAATTTCAGTGTAGTAGTACTTAAATTTTAGGAAAAAAATAAGAAATAGGTGTTTGTCTGACCACCCTAACCACAATAAAATGATAATAGTTTTTTATAATATTTTAGATATAAGTAGATGACTCATGTCCCGATGTGATGCATATTTTTTTGTATTTTTTTTCCAAGTAAATATTTAATTATGATTTTTTATTACAACTTTTTAAAAATATAAAAACTCGTATGTCTAACCACCTTAACTTGGTCAAAAATTCATGAAATTTAATTCTTTTTTTTTTAATCCTATAGTATACAAAGCATAGAATGTGACACATGTTTCAGATTCAAAAAAATTGATACCATTTGAAAGCTATATATGTTTTTCAATCATCCTATCAATCAAGTCTCTAGTTGTAATTCAAATAGAAAATAAATAATAATAATTTATTAAATTCAAAGTAAAGAATAATTTATATTGGTGAAAAGTTGAGAATATCCTCTAAAAACTCTTTTCGTTCCATCAATTTTGGGTAAAAAAAGTTGTCAGTCACATGGGCCATCATATCACTTACATATCACCACATTTTGGCCCATCATGATCCTGCACATACCCTTATACTTTTTTACATTAAAAGGATAAAAGGACATGCACAATTCTAGATAAAGAGACATATGATGTGATGGTCCTAAATCAAGAACCCATTTATCAATCTCTGAACCTGTAGTAGCCATTAGTACTTTTACTTTAGATGCTAAACTAGATGAAGATTATTGAAATCCTTGTTGCTAAAGTATATGCTCAAGGTGATTTATTCTTTTATTCATACAAGGTGATGCATTATTTTCTTCATACTTTTATCTTTAGTATGCCCAGTTCTCTTACAAAAAACACACTTTACTTTTTGTGTTTTACCACTTTTGATTTCTTTATCCTTCTATTTTGTTGTAATAAGAACTTATGGATTTGATTGTTACATTGTACCCATCTGAATTAGTTTGTCTTACACCTTTGTGAGAGAAACCATAAAATTCAAGAGTGATGGCATAGTATAACATGCACCAACAACACTCTTCATTGCACGAAAGGTAGAAACAAATATTGAATATTGTGGGCCCAATTTTGACAAGATACTTAGGACTAGTTGTTCATCTCATTTTTCAATTCCACTTTGTTTGAGTTGAAACCTTCGAATATTTAAATTATTGAAGAACTATTAAATTGTGTTGAATTCTTGTGGATTAAGACTTATTAATTCATTTTCCAATTGATATCATCTCATAACATCTTACCAAAAAGGTTTTCTAATGTTTCCCGTGCATCATTAGGTGTTGTGGGAGAGTTAATGTGGAAGAGAAGATCAATAGAAATGAATGTACACAATGTACCTTAGGCTTCATCATTATGATTATGCCACTTATGTTTCTCAACTGCTCCTGTAGGTTCAGGTTCCAAACCCATAGTGACACAATGCAACCCTAATTTCTTAAGTTTTATCTCCATTGACTGCTTCCATTCACAAAAGTTAAATGGAGTTAAAATTATATCCATATTGCAAAATTATACACAAGACCCCGCTTGATTATAATTTTGATCCCCCCTCAATTTTGGCACTTTATAAGTTTTACTACATTATAACAATTTCAAAGTAACGAATAGTGACACTTTATAATTGAGTGCAAAATCATTGTCTATGAAATGGGAAAGTGATATTCACTTTTACAAGAGCTTTAATAAATGTGAGTAGCTAATAACAAAATATAATAATCATTTATGCCTAATTTTGCAATTTGAAACTAAAAGTTTTCCTTTTACAAGAGGAGACAATTTTTTTAACAACACAATTTGTACATCATCTTGTCACTAGTTTGTCAGGCTTGGAAAGAGCTTTCCGATGACTATTCATAATTGCAAATTTGACTTACGGTTTGAAAATTATGACAAAGAAAAAAAAACTACCCTCTTTACAAGCTTTAAATAAGTTGGTGGTTTGTACTAACCAAATTATTAGTAGAAAAAAAATAGATACACTAGCAATTCCAATAGTGTTAGTTACAATAAATGATGAAAAAATTCACCCCTCTATCCCATTTAGAATACTACAAAATTTGATTGTTACCTAGAAGTTTGTGTACACTAGATTAATGGTTTATTTAAACTTCAAGAAGTTAGCATTGGTTTACAAAACATAATAACATGAAATATTACAAATATTATCATAAAACTAGTGTATAAGAGATGGTAGATCAAGTGTTTTGAGGCCGAGTATGGGAGTATGGCGTTGGAGAGATTCTTGGAGTTTACTGCTTGTTCAATGCCACACATAGGGAAGCCGTCAAGTTGAAAGCCGTATGTAGGAATATATTTGCAAAACTTAGAAATTCCACACACAACCTGTGTAATCCTCCACTAACACATAGAAACAAAACAATCATAGCTAACTAGTTTTTTTTAACTATGCATATTACTAGAACAACACTTGAACTAGAAAAGCTTGATACCATGTGAGAGCCGAGATCATTTGGTTAAGTGATGTCACTTGGCTAAGCTGCAAAAAATGCAATGCAAATGTAATTGAATAGGATTGTGTTAAATCTTCAAAGAGGAGGATGCACAAATAGGAGAAATTTTTTGAGTCATTATAGGAGTGCTCAACTCAAGGTGACAACAAGGTTCCATCAAGTGATAAATGAGGAATGTCACACAACCTTGAAGAGTTCAAATCCCTCTTCAAGTGACACATTGCCACATAAGGTGGCTTAATACATAAATAATAATAAACCAATTAATTATAGCTATTTTACTCTAACAATACACCTTCCCATTGTCAAGTTCTTCACACTTTGACTACCAGCCCCTATGCGAGGTGATGTGAAAAGATGCACCCAACTCTATCAACCACATCTTTATATGTATGCATTTCCAGGGTTATGATAAAGGAATCTACGTCATCCTGAGAGGATTTATTTGAGTTGAAATCAAAGAAGTTCTTATTTTTCTTGTTTTTCTCCTCCTTGCACTCCTTATGAAAATGACCAGATTTGTCAAAATTCCAACATTTCACCTTGAAATTTCTAGGAGACTTAGATCTCCTAAAGGATTTAGATTTTGATTTCTATTCCTTCTTCTTACCTTTATCTTTTGATCTAACACAAACAACAAGAGACTCCTTAGCCATCTCAAAAGAATTTCTCTGCATCTCTTTTGAAAGTAATTATGTAACCACTTCATCCATCTTGAATGTGCTACCGGTACTCCCAATGGGTATGACAAGGTGATCCCATAAGTTTGGAAAAGAACATAACATAGTCATGCAATGATCCTCATCTTCCATCTTCACATCAATAGAAACCAATTGGTCTATGAGAATATTAGAGGCATTCAGGCGATCAACCACAAATCCTCCTTCTTCCACCCTCAGAGAATACAATTTTTTTCTCAAGAATAACTCATTTACCATGGCTTTTGGCCGATAAATTTCACCAAGCTTCTTCTAAAGGCTCACTGCAATATTCTCTTCATGGACATTCAACAATACAAAGCCCTCCAAATAAATTCTTATCAAACCCTTGGATTTACAATCCATCAACTTCCAATTCTCTTGATTCATGCTGATAGGTTTTACACTAGATATTTCAGTTCATAGATCTCTATCTATGAGCATATCTTCCATTTTAAGCTTCCATAACTCAAAATTTCTACCATTAAATTTCTCCATGTTGATCCTTCTAGATGTGCTTGCCATATTTTTCCTACAACAATGTCATCAAAAATAATTCTACAAAAGCTCCCACTCAAATAAAGATTAGTACAAAAAACCCTCAACCCAACAATGGGATCAAAATTGGCCAAGATTTGATACCAACTGAAAGGAAGTCGGGCAAGCAAAAGTGACTTCCTACACTAATCTAAGCGGGGGAGATAATGCAACATTTTATTTTAAGCTCTTATCAGTTACAAATTTAGATGCACATTTAGATATTATAAATAAAACATGCCTATCAACAATATATCATAACATAGTGTATACATGGGGAAAACCCTTTTGGAAGAAAAACTCCACATTCCAAAAGTACAACTCTTTGTATTAACAATAATCTAAAAGAGGTTACAAACAATCACAGATTTAAGCTCATGCAAGAGTCTTCAATTGCAATAGGATTTTTGGAGTAATTCCAGAAACATAACGATATTTATAAGTTCTTCAAACCTATACTACAAACCACTCCAAAATGCCACATATTTATAGACATCCAAAGTGGATGCCTAGTATTTCCCAATGAAATCACCACATAGTATGGATGCATGTAAACCTAGCTCTTGACATGCATTCACCCTCACTACATGCAATGGAACCACTTTCCATGTAAGGTGCATCCATGGATGCAAAAGGTCCCACATGACATGCAAAGAACCTACCTACATGCAAGGGTCCCACTTGTCATAGTCTTGACTCTTACATTGTCATGATTTGTCATATGATATTATCTTGTCATAATTCTACCATAGAGACTTATAACATGACACACCATAAAATTATATTCGTGATGGGGTCCACCAAGTGGAACACCTACTTCCACAATTTTTGCTTCCATGTCATACACATCACCTCCATGTAGGATTCTACCTGACCAAGTAGGTCCCAAAAAGTGATACAACATAGTAGGCATAAAATATTATCGTGAAATAAAAGATTAAACAAATAATAAATGCTATAAATTTCAAAGGTTGAGACACCTTAATCCCAACACATATGAAGGCCAACCATCCATGGGATCTTTTCATTGGATATATGGGCTAAAACAATACCAATTTATTCCATGAAAAGTAGTTGTTTAAGATAATCTTCATCAATATTTTGACACATGTAGTTCCTAACAATTTATTCGATTGTAAATGGGTATTGAAAAGTTAGCTAGATTGAAGAATAAGTTGTTTAAGGATTGTGGTATGCATTGCTCGAATGTTGTGGGTGTGTCAAGAGTGATTGTGACCTTTTGGAACCTCTAGATTATTCAGGGAGTGGAGGTGTTTAGAGATGGTAATCATGTTGCCACTTCTTTGCTTCACCTAAGGGATAAGTTTGCTTGGAATATTTCAAATATTTATGCCCCTAATTGTAAGAGTGTCAGATTTTTTTTTTGGGAAAGCCTTGGAGATTTTAAATTGAGGTTCTTTGTTGGCAACTGGTTGGTCATGGGGGATTTTAATATGCCTTTGAATGATGGAGACAAGGTGGGAGGTTCAAAAATTGCGGATGATAGTAGATATGACCTAATTAATCTCTTAAATGATCATGTTCTTCTCAACTTGGATCTCAAGGGTGCTTCGTTACCTGGTCTAATAGACGAGTAGGAGATGCTCTTATCCAGGTGAAACTTGATCATGCTTTAGTGACCCCAGATTGGTTGATGTATTACTCTTGTTCACTCTCTACGCTGACTAGATTGGGGTTAGATAATTTTCCTTTGTCTCTATCTCTGGATATTTTGGGAGGCAAATTTTTTTTCCTTTTAAATTTGAGAAGATGTGGACCTATCATCTGAATATTAGTAATTTGGTTTCAGATTAGTGGAACATTCAGGTGGATGGTTCAACTATGTTCATAATTTCTAAGAATCTTGCCAATGTGAAGGAAAATATTAGGAAATGGAATAGATCTTCCTTTGGTCATATTTTTTAGGATAAGGAAGGGGTGACTAAGGAACTTAATAATGTGCATCATGCTATCCAAATTTCTAGATATGATCAGGCCTTGGTTCTGAAAGAAAATGTTCTTCTTTCTAAACTGCATAATATTGTGGCGAAGGAAGATGAATTCTAGAAGCAAAGATCTAGGATTATGTGGCTTAATAGTGGGGATAGGAATACAAGGTTTTTTCACTTGTCAACTCTAAAAAATAGGGCTAACAATCACATCAAGTTGATAAACTATAATAATCAAGTTCTGGAAAATGATGTTGATTTGCAATTTGCTGCTTCCTCTTACTTCTCTAATTTTCTTGCAGTGGAGGGGGAGCTTGATTTGGATTTTCAGGAGGAAATTCTTATGAACATCCCTCAGATCATTGATGCTGATACTAATAGGTAGTTGGTGGGAATTCCGTTAGCTAAGGAAATAAGAAGTGTTGTTTTCTCCTTTGAAGGGAATAAGGCACTGGGTACATATGGATTCCCCATGTTCTTCTTTCAGTTCTTTTGGGAAATTCTTCAGAATTGGCTCTCTCCTCAAGGAGTTGAATTCCTCTTTTATTGTCTTGGTCCTGAAGAAACCGAGGGCTTCTTCTTTTGATGAATTCCATCCTATTAGCTTATGTAATTTGATCTATAATATTTCCTCCAAGGTGTTGGTGGTCAGGTTGCAAAGTGTTCTTCCCCATCTCATTTCTCCTCAACAAAATGGGTTTGTGGCGGGTACGCAAATTTTGGACTCCATTCTCTCGGTTCATGAGGAAATTCACTCCTTAATTGTTAATAAGCATGTTGGGTTTATTCTAGAGTTGGATTTACTTAAAGCCTATGATAGAGTTGATTGGGGCTTTCTTTCCAAGATTATGGTGTCATTTGGATTTGGGGAGAAGATGGTGGTTCTTTTGCTTCAACTAATTTTGACTCCTCGGTTCTCTGTCCTTGTCAATGGATCACCTTCTCCTTTGTTTGGATGCTCCAGGGGTCTTAGGCAAGGGGATCCAATTTCTCCCTTTCTGTTTATCATCATGGTGGAATCTTTGGGGTGTCTTACTCAGAGATTTATTAAATCTAGGGCTATGGCTGGTTTGGCCCCTTCTTCTAGTAATCTGATTTTTTCCCATCAACAATTTGTGGATGACTCTCTCATTCTTGGAGATTCCTCTATCAAGGAAGCTAGGGCTATTAAATTAATTCCATAGAAGTATGAAGCTGCTTCTGGGCAGAAGGTTAGCTTACCCAAGAGTGTGATCTTTTTTTTTAATACGTCGATTCATAGGCAGATTAAAACTGCTATAATTTTATAGTGCCAGATTGGGGATCTCCCAACATCCTATTTGGGGCTGCTCTTGTGCTTGAATGTTCCCGAGTCCTTATGGAGGGGGCTGATTGATAAGTTTAACTCTAAGTTGGCTGGTTGGAAGGGAGTGGTGTTGAGCCAAGCTGGAAAAGTCCAATTGATTAAGTCTACTCTTCAGAATCTCCCTTTTTACGCTCTCAGTTTATTCCTTATGCCTAGGAAATTTGTGGATAAATTGGAAGGAATTCAAAAGAACATCCTCTAGTCTGGTGTTGAGGACAGGAGAAGAATTCACTTGGTTTCCTAGGATGATGTTTTTAGAAATAAAAAGGATGGTGATCTTGGTATTCATAAAATTCATGAGTTTAATATTGTTCTTTTGGGGAAACAGTTGTGGAAGTTATTCTCTACTAAGAGTGAATGGGTGAAAATTTCTTGGAGTAAGTACTTACACGGTGCTGATGCTATGATAATTTTTTTGAAACCTGACTTTTCTCCTTCCTCAGAGTCTGCTCTTTGTAATTGTATGGTCAAAGCTCATGGAATTTTATCTAAGGGGCTTTTCTGGAAGTTGGGTAATGGGAGAAAGATTCTATTTTGGGAGGATAGTTGGATTGGTAATAAGCTACTTAAAGATGAGCCATGGGCTCAACCCCTTATGGAAGTTTTTTTGTGGAGGTTTGGTAGATATGTTGCTGATTATATTGCTGATAGTTGTTGGAAAAGGTTACAAGATGTTGATCCAAGGTTGGAGTCCCTGGATAAGGTTCTCTCCCTAGTCCATATCCCTTCCTCCCCATCTATTAATAAATTGGTTTGGAAACCTTCTTCTAATGGTAAATTTTTTGTTGCTTTGGCTTTTCTTCTCTTGTTGGCCCTACCTCTTTTTGGGCCTCTGTTTGGTCTTCTAGATTAACTCCTAAGGTTAATATTTTCTTCTATCTTCTATGCCAGAACAAGGTATTAACTACTGACAATTTGGTCAAGCGGGGATATATGCTGGTTAACAGGTGCTTTCTGTGTGAATAAATGGCGGAGGATTCCCTCCATCTGTTGGTTGGCTGTAGTTATGGTAGAAGTGTGTGGGAACATGTGCTTCATCTTTGGAATATTAGTTGGGTGTTCCCTACTTCAACTAAGGACTTGTGGTTTCAATGGATTTCCCCTCTTCTAACTTGGCTTTGTAGGTGGTGTGGTCTCTCTCTTTGCCTCATATTGCTTGGGGATTGTGGCTTGAATGTAATAACAAGATTTTCAAAAACTCGGCTTGCCCTGCTATCTCTGTGGCCTATAAAATTTCTACGGCTCTATAATAAAATTTTGTGGCTAGGATTTATTTCCATAATGGGCATAAGATAATGTTGAGTCAATATGATTTGTTTGTTTCTTAGAAGTGGAGGTTTCCCTATGATATCTCCCTCCCAGTTCATAAAGGGAAAGCTTCTAGAGACAATGTGGCTTGGAAGGCTTCACCAGATGGTTGGGTTAAGGTGAACTTTGATGGAGCGGATAAAGGAAATCTGGGACCTACTGGTTGTAGGGGAGCGATAAAAAATTCTAATGTTAGGATTGTTTCTATGGTGGCGCTCCCTTTGGGAACCCAGACAAACCACTTTGTGGAATTGGATGAAACCTATCATGGACTCAAACTAGCTCAAAATAAAGGATTTAAGAAAGTTTCGCTTGAGGGGGATTCACTCAATATCATAAATATTTTGAAAAAATGTGCTACCTCCTCTTGGACCATAGAAAATTTGATTAAGGACTCCCTTGATATCCTTCATTATTTTGATGATTATTATATCTTTCATATTTTGAGAGAAGGTTAATAGTCTTGCTGATATCTTTGCTAATTTGGAGGTTAGAGGGGCTCAAGAATGGGATTTGAATGACCCTCTTCCTATAGAGGTGATTGTCACTATTAATAATGATGCAAAAATCTAAGGGAGATTTTGTCCTTGTTTGGTGCTGGGCGTGCATGTTTATCATCACGTGGAAGGTTATGATATGGAGGAGTGGTAATCAAGATTCGACTTTCCCTGATGGTACTAAGGAAGATCTTCGTAGGGAGTGGATTACTATGTTATTAAATCACCTTTTCCACGTCTCTTTCCTCACACGGATTATGGATATTCTAAGTGTTGTTTTCTCGTGAAGTTTCCTCACTGTTCTGAGAGTTGTGAAAATTCTCGACTCTATTAGCTTAGTAGCCATGGGTGGAGACAAAAATCATGCAGTGTATTTCTCCTACGATGTGGTTAAGAAGAATTTAGAGGTTTGGTCTATTCTTGAGAAGGGAGGGTTGACGCCTTATCTTGAGAAACTGCATGGTAATAAACCTCAGACGACTACATTGTTTGTCAAAAACTGGAATAACAAGGTTCTAAAACTTGGAGGGATGAAGTTCGATGTTAATGAAGACCTCATAGCCTAAATTACTGGCTTATCGACGAAAGGTATGAAGTTTTATAGAGACAAGAAAGAAGCACAAAATTCCATGAAAATCTTCTTCAAAGGAGAGGAAGCCAAGGACCTTAGAGCGACGAAGAGTGGGGGATATCAAAGGAAATAAATCAAGGCCCTGTGGGGGGATGTTGTTGAGGAGATAATTTAGTATATTTCTCTTGAAGGTTGTTATTCTGTGGTAAATTCCTATCACTTTGTTCTACTTAATCATTTTTGTCACAAGAAAATAATTTCTTTTCCTTTTTACCTTTTGGCCTCTTTGGATACTCGGATAATTGATCATAAGAAAAATCTGAAGAACCATTTTCTTCATGTGAGGTTGATTCTCCTTATCACAAATTATGCCAAAGCCTTTGAGGTGGTTAAGCTACTTTCTACCCCTAAGGATTTGATACAAAAGCAGGATAAGGGTTATGACATTGTTTTTGAGGAGGAAGTGACCTGCAAAAATAGGAAAAGATGAAAGCTTATCCCGAAAAAGGAGTCAGAGTTGGAGGATGATGTGGATTTTGTGTTGAACTTGCTGGCTACTATGGATGAAGATATGAGAGCCACTTCTTTGGGAAAGCACAAAAAAGAGATGTCGTTCCCTAACAAAGGGTATGATACTTGTAGCGAAGATCCTGCTGAGTCAGAGTAGAAGGGACATGAAGGATACGACTAGGGAGGTGTCTTCGTCTCCCCTTGTTCTAAAAAATAGTGAGGCTTGTGTGGGTGATAGTAAGAAAAAGGTGGTTAGGTCTGCTAGCAAAATTCTCGAGCTGGATACTCCTCTTAAAGTGGTTGGCAGATAGGATGTTGTGGGGTCTCTTGACGGTAAGGAATAGGGTGTTGTGGTCTCTTCGGGTGGGTTTTAGGATCACAAGAAGGACAAGATGGCTGTGGTTGATGTTGGGAAAGGTACTGTGGACTCCCCTATGGTGGATCTAGATAGGAGGATGAAAAGGATGGCGGTTGTTGCTGAGATCGTGGAGTCCATCTGAAAAATCAAAACATCGACTGCGATGCCGAATGCTACTATTAAGGGTAAGGAGGTTGTTGTTGATGTGGATAAGGTTAGCTCCTTGCATGAGGATGCTAAAGAGGGTAAAGATGTTTTTAATATTGGTAAAGAAAATATTGTTGATGTTTTGGGAGCCGCGAAAGAGGGTTCTATTGTTTTTTATAAGCTTTTTAAATGGATCTTCCTTGAACTGAATATGATTAATGTGAAAGTGAGGGGTGTTTTGAGTAAAGCAGAGGATTCCTCTATTTAGGATCAGATTGATGATCTCATGAACTCATTGAAGATTGTGGCGGAGGAAACACTTCTATTAAAGCAGAATCTTGAAGGAAGAACCCTCACCTTGGAAAATCACATTGAAAAGATTTATCCTAATTTGGACAAAGGAAGGGAGGGGAACAAAACTAGGTTTAATGCTGAATTTGTTGGTATTGCTTCCCTTGTGGATAGTCTTAAAAATGGTAAGGGTGTTGATGATGATGATGTTGTTGGCAAGCTGATAGAAGGGGAGAAGCTTGGTGATAAGGGTGTTGATAAGGGTTGTGTTTTGATTGGTGAGGTGAAATCGGGTGGGCCTGGGGTTAGAACTCGCAACAAGACCAAAGCTCAGGTTGGGGCTCATGATCTGTCTGCTGCTCGGGATGAGGACGTTAAGAATGTGGCCTATGATGTGGAGGATACAAATATTCTGAATAATATGTAATGCTACTGGGTGGGGTCCTACTTTTTTGCTGATTTTTTGTTGTGGTCTTGCTATGGTTGGGCTGTTATGCTATAGTTGACTTTATCTTTCGTTTCAACTACTTTATGGTGTAAAGGGTTTAGGGCCCCTCCAAAACCCATTTTTTACCTTTAATCAAACTAATTTATTCGATTGTTGGAATGAAGCGATCACATTTAAATTCATCAAAGAAGAGTAATTTTTTACAATATTAGAAAATATGTATTATTTCATTAGGTTTAGACTTGTTTTACATATTCATACACCTAGCTAGCTATTTTTTTCTCTTCATAACACTTACTTTTCCTTCCCCTCTTCACAATACCTACCCCAATTTCCCCAACACTTATCCTAACTTTCCTAATACCTTTTCATATCTCATTGTCACCTTCCATTCCTTTCACCATTCCCCTCCTTCCATCCATTGGATTTTCTTTTCTTATCCCATGTCTTCTTCCATTTCCCTTGCCTCCTCCATACATCCTTTCTTTATTTCAAATTTTTTTATTAATTATTTTCTACCCACTCCCTTTCTCTTGATCATATTCTTGATTTTCTCAATCTAGAACCTTATCCTCTCTTTTTTATTATATTATGGTTAGTATTTCAGACTATCCCACCTTCACTTATTTCCTTGGGACATATCCTTATGATTTAAATATGTTCATGTTATTTTATGACACTTTCTTTATTACTAGCTCTCCTCCACTTCCTCCCCCCTCTATTACACCTATTCTATCTCTTCTTGCTCTATCTATGGAAATCCATGCCCTGCTATTCCTTCCCAACCCTCTCCCATTTCTATAAAAATTCCTTTTCCTATAAGCCATTATAGTCATCCATGTTCTACTTCTCCTACTTTTACTACATATCTCATGAATACCCCATGAGATGGTGAACACAACTTCTCTCTTCTTCCTATAATTGTTGTTGCTCCAACCATCTTAGATCATTCCTCACTAGAAGGATCATGTTCCTCTATTGATGATCCTTTTTTGATCCCTTTAGCGAGTCTTCTCAAATTGATTATTTGTGTCATGTTTCTTATGATTATTATTCTACCTTTGCACCTCTTTTCTCTCCTACTTCATACTCATACCTTTTGCATGTATGTTTTTGAGATGTCTCTCCATTATATGAATGGAATTAGTCTTGAGGAACCTATTATGCATGATATTATTGGTGTATGCTTATAAGATACTATATTAAATGAGTCACAATATGATATTGAAATTTATAATTCTCCTTAAATTCTTCTTATATTACTCCTTCCCTTATATTTGAGACATCCTCTCTACACATCAATCCACTTCATTATGCTTATAGATATCCCCTCCCTTCATCTTTATCCTCTCCCCTCCTACATCCCCCTCCTCCATAAGAACCCTTGTTACCTCTCTCCTATGAGCTACCATATCCCTCTTCCCATTTTGATGTTTTACCTCCTTACCCATATGCTTCCTACCATCCTCATCCTCCTAATGTTATACCTTTTTATCCATATGTTATCTATTTTCCTCATGATCTTGTTTGAACCTATTTGTATGTTGGTAAAGAAAAATTATATGTACAATAAAGAAACATAAGCATACATAAAATCTATAATATAAGTAGTCATATGGACTAGGATGGAAAAGTTGATGACTCTTTTTTTGTTGAGAAGAAGGATCTAAGAAATCAATTTTTGTTTCTTTTGAATTTGCTAACTTGACCTCCTCTCTAATTTTTTTGGATGTCTACCTAATATAATAAAAAAATGCACATTAATATAGAAAAATAAAATCTACAATGAAATATAAGTGAATAGTCACTAACTGCAAATTGATAACCCACCTCAATCATTTTTTTCTTCTCTTAATTCATTCAAGAGGCAAGTACATGGACTAGAGTTGTGACCCCCTACAGTGAGAATCAACAAACAAATTAGACTAAAGATGAATATAATTTAAATTTATATTAATAGATGTGGTATAAAACAAGAAAAAATAATTGCATTTACTAATTTGGCTCATACCTCTATCTAGGGCATTGAAGACATTACTGTTTCAACAATGCTCACCTCCATTGTGCCATGAATATATAGAATTTGGAATGATGTCATCAATTGAAAATAAAACAATGTTTACCAAAATTTTCCTAACATTATTTATAAACATATTATTCAAAACAATAAAACTTACCTTAGTAAAACTTGTATGACCACTACCACTACCACCTATGGATCCTGATGTTGAAGGTCTAGCATCCACCTATTCATCATCAAATATGAATTTTAAGATTACTATTCATATAAAGAAAAAATATTTGCATGTAGTATATTTACTATTTCTTTACAAATTAAATAGATGTAGACTTGAAATGGCCACAAAATTAGTACTTGAAGGGATGATAGACATAGGATGAACACTTTGACTCTAAAATTTTATTACATACAATTATTTACAATAATTTTTATTCATGTAATAGATGAATATGGTTAATCATAGATTTTAAAAGGAAATATAATAAATTATATTTTACCTTATTAAAAATTACCTATCCATCAATTCCAAATGCCCTATCATGTAACTCATCTATGAACACCATATCATCCAATATGGATGTGTCTTTCTCTTAGCCTCATTCATCTTGAGCATTCTTGGGCCCGTAATAATAGATAGATCCACAATTATGATAAATGTACAAGGTGATCATTGAGACCTAGAAGCCTCACCCTTGTCACCCTTTGCAAAATACTTATTGTGTTGTAACAAGGTTTGTGTGAGGGAGTTAATGAATTGTAAAGTCTCCACCTCAATACTCTCCTTCACAATAAAAGACATTGTGACATGTTGAATGTTCAATCTAGCTAGGGGTCTTTGTGCCTAGTCTTGGCTATGACATGCCCCTTGTTTATCTTGTACAAAGCCTTTGCCTTTGCCTTAGAAGTCACACATCAAAATAATTTATAATTTCAATGAGGAAAAACTCACAATAGAGTTTCCTCAAAAAATATTATGGGACCTCGTTATTGTTGCACAAAGGATGGTAAAAAAAATTCCACCACCTTTCCAAAAAATTATCCCTTATTACTTGGTTATGGAACCAATAAACAAGGAATATTTTACAACTTGCACATGAATAGGTGCATTAGTATTTGGATCAATAAACAATGCACACAAATTAAAATTTATAATTTTCTTCTCTTTCACTCTTTGGTACAATAATTTTGTCGAATAAAATTTTTGTGCTTCCTCCCTTTTAGTGGACCACATATTTATTTGACCACTCATGGAATCTATATGAGAATTAATAGATTCCAATGAGGTGGTGAGGGTTGGTCGATGTGAACTAGTTGCATTTGGAGTTTTCAATCTATAAACCAATGCGTAGAGCTCCCTAACTTCCATTATGTTGTTTTCAATTTCACTTATTAAGTTTTCTTGTATTTGAGGATGATGTTGGGGAATAGATGGAGGAGTTTGTTGAGGGTTTGGTTGTGCCTACTCTTCACTAGGATTTTTTCATTAAGTGAACTAAGGTTTGAAGGATTACAAAGTGTAGACACCTAGTTTTGACCATTTACATTTGGTCAAATTTACCCTTATTTCGTCTATTCCATCTTCTTATCCCTAATACCCTCTAAGGTATTTAATTATTTGATTAAATACTTTACCATCTTAACCTTTCCTCTCTAAATTGAATAAATAGAACAATTTATTTAATTTAGTCATTGGCCCACATGAATTAAAATTAATTTTTAATTCGCCCCCTTTCTCTCTCCAAATGTCACATCCTCCACAATCCACTTCAAATCTTGATTAACTTGCTCAATCCTTGATTAATGATGTGCACATTCCTAATCCTTGATTAGAAAATGTCTCATCCTCCAATTATTGCAACTTGTCCCCAATTTTTCTCCCTTAGCCTAATCACCCTTCTAATCCATCACTTGCACAACCTAATCCATTAATTAATTAACCTAATTAACCCTTTGGTCAGCCCCCTAATAAATACTACCCATGCCCACGTGGAATTTTTAATTCCATTTTATTTGCCCAAGGCTTTTGGAGGAATTTTTAATTGCTCTCCCATCCCCCAAGGAATTTTAAATTCCTTTTCTCATCCCATAAGGATTAATAGCCTGGAATTTTAAATTCCCTCTTGTTATGTCATCTTCCCATGATTTGGGAAGGTGGGACAAGAAACTCCTTTATGAGGAGATCTTGTCCATTCCCAAGGGTACTTCCAAGTACCCTCCACCTCATCTCATCCTCCCATGTGATGACACTTGTCATCACCTCAAGAGTTGAGATGTCTCAAGGCATCTCAACCCTTGATCTTCCCAAGCTTTAATCTCCACCATCCAACCTATTCTCCCCCATGTAAATGACTAACACTTATTCATTTCTCCCATTCAACCACTTCATGCACACAAGTTTTCATACTCTCAAGCAACCATAAAAAAATTATTGTCATCTAGTGATAAAAAATTAAGCAAAAACAAGGGGTTATGCTATCAAAATCCAACTTTGAGCATACAACTTCAAATCCACGGGTAAATCACATCAATAAGCTCTCCTCCGATGCCATTTTGAGGTATTTCTTGCAGGTTTGAGCTTAAATCTTGTCCTTATCCGAGTGTTTGCTTGGTTTTATTTCATTTGGACTTACGTTTTTAGATTCTAGAATTCATTGCATACACAAAGTATTAAATAAAAAAATTTAGAAAATTGATATTCTTTTTAATTCACATAGCTAGAAACCTAGAAAAATTACCTCCTTGACCTTGTAATTTTTTTAGTGATATTGTGTTGATGACTCAATTGGATTGAAACGTGTTCGTGCTATTCCTTGCTTGTGTTTGGTTGTTGGAGAGAAAGGGGTTCAAACTGAAATGTTCAGGCAACCTTTATTTTATCTTTTTATTATAGGCATAATGTGAGCACATTATAATGCACTCCTATTATGCTTTGGTAGTGACTAACCTAGGATTGGTCACTACTAAGTCATAATGTGAGCACATTATACTTCAGATGGACCAAAAAGTGGTTGTGGCCACTTTTTGTCCCCCATCTTTGTGCACATACCCTTAACATAAAATCATTGATCAAGCCATAACTACAAGGATTAAACCAATGGTGAAAGGGATAATTAGACCTGATCAAAGATGGTTCCTTGATAGAAGATTTATTCTCGATAACTTAATCTTGGTTTGGAAACCTAGTGAATGTGACTAATAATTAGGATAAAATACTTTACTGGTTAAATTAGATTTTGATAAAGCTTATAATATAATATGTTGGAGTTTTATCCTCAAGATGTTGCAATGGCTAGTTTTGGTCCCAAGCTATGCAAGCATGTTCATATGTTATTCAACTATGCCAAATATCAATTGGCAAGAAATAAAGCTTTGTTGGATTTGATCTCTCTACAAATGTTATTCAATCAAGCAAGGTTGTCTACTAGATCACCATTTCTTTATGTTCTTGTTGCTAGTGCTCTTGATTATTTTCTACAAAAATAAAAACAAATGAGCATGATAAAGGGTATCTTCATTCCAAACAATGCGATTGTTTTTAATTCACATTTTGTTGATGATATTATGCTCTTTCTTTAGATTCTAACAAGGAGATTAACAATGTGATGGATATCTTATATTTATGTTGCTATGTTTTGGATCAAATCTAGATCATCAAAAAATTGAATTTTCCATGGTGTGAAAATATCTAATTCCACAACAAATTCCTAAAGAATGGAAGCAAGTCAAACATGGAAAAATCACCTATTACCTAGGTATCCCCTTTGGGTTGGGTGTCCCCCTTTTCGATATGTGGAATTGGTTCATCATTAAGTTAAAAAAATAACTTTGTATTTGGGGGAACAAATTGGTGTCATTAGTTGTTAGGATTCAAGTTGTAAGCAATATATTTCTAGCATATCATGTGTATTATTATTTATGTTGGATGGCATCTAAGAAAGGATATGAAGGTTTACATAAAATAATTCACTATTTTTTATGGTTTAACTAGAGCATTAATGATATTTTAAATCCACTTCTTAGTTATATTGTATTCAACCAAAAGCTAAAGGTGGATTGGGCCTTTTGGATCCCAAAAATAAAAGGGGTTTGTTTATCAATGTCAATAGATAACTAGAGTTGTTATAGGAGAAGAACTAGGAAAAACTTTGGCACGTCATCATATTAATTTTGCCAATGTCAAAGGGAAATGAAAATTTGTAAGATGGTTAGATAAAATCTTGCTTGCTCCCTTATTTCACATAAAAGCTTCATTCCCTTTACATTCTACATGAGAGGCTTGGCAACACGTTTGCAAATTCTTAAACTAGAAAAGTTCTTCCTTGCAAAATGTATTTTAGCTTTCTATCTTTGTCTATTTGGTGGAATATATTGGTTCAATATCATGGCCATCCCCTCGCTATCTCTTCTCCAAAGAAAGCTTATTATTTATTTAATAAAGGGGTTACACAATCTGGGGACATGAGATTTTAATACCCTTGATTGGGCTACATGGAAAAGACATAAGAGCACTTTTAGTTTAAATAACAGATCAACATGGTTTGTAGTATTTATGAAATCATTGGTTTTTGTGGACTTAGTTATGAAGCTTTGAATTTCACTACAATGCAATTTTTTCAAGGATTGGATGTGGTTGTCCAAGTATCAGTTATTATACTTTCCTTTAAAAAATGTTATTTGAGCATTTCTTGTCGATTATTTCTTTAAATCCAAGATTGAATAAAACATGGAAATGTAAGTTCTAAGAAAAGACAAATGGAGGAACTTGAGCACTCAAGTTTGTAGGTCAAAAGCTGAGGCTAATGTTCATATTTTTTCTTGGAAAGTCTTACATTTGAAAAAACTACCCATGGGTGATAGGTTGAAATGTATGATGGTTCAACCACTTAATGCTTGTTTTGCTAGCATAATAAAGATTGAAACTCATTTTTTGTGATTGTTCATGGGCAAAAAAAAATGGAATGTTATATTTAGTTATCTTTTGACTATTTTTGGTCATGTTTTGTGTTGGAAAGAAGCTCTTTTGGGGTTAGGTCTTCATAATAATGTTGTGGTTGGTTCTATGAGATATATAGTATTTTACTCAATATATGGAAAAGTAGATCTACTTGTCAGTTTTTCAAATCATATCATTCGTCAAGAAACATAAATGCTAAATTTTTACTCTAATATCATTTTCTAAATTAATAGTATGTAGTTTTCACAATCCTTGATAATGATGCTTAGATTTTTGGCTTCTAATTGTGTGTTGATTTTTGATATTAAAAATCACACACTATTACAAGCTGGAAATCTAAGCATCATTTTCTAAATTGTCTCTCTTTGTTCTCAACTATAGGGGTTCCCCAAAGAACATTTGAAGACCATCAATCATTTGGATGAAGATTACATTTTGAATTTTGTAGCTCAATGAAAATAATATCCTCTGTTCTATGCAGCTCCAAAGTATGCTGAAGTTTAGTGTTCAATCTTATTCTTCTATTGTGACACTTCCAAAACTCTTTTCGGTATTGTTAGTGTCTAGATTGCAGACAAAGTGTTCACCTTGCTTCAATCCCGCTTTATAATTATTATGGTTTGTCTCAGACTACTTGCTATGTAATGACTACTATTTTGAATTGATTGCTATATAAAAGCTACTATTTTCTTCTTGACACCATGTTGACTACCTATTTCTTTGTTTTTTTATATATTATTTCAATTAATAAAAAACAATCATTAATCATAATGTCTCTAAGTAGTATACGTAGATAAAGATAAAAAGTCAAGAAATAAAAAGACAACCATGTGAATTACCCTATGTTTTAGATAACTTATGGGATTCTTTTGATATGCCAATCCCCTAGTTACTTGTGCAGACGAAGGAACTTGACTGATCTGAGTAGTGGAAGAGAAGAGCTAACAAGGGCAAGGGCCCTGCACTACACCCACAACCAGAAAAAAAAGGTAGAAACCATTCCAAACGAAACCCAGTCTGAATCTGCCATTGCAACCTCTCCTGTGTTCATCCCTTCTTTTAGTTAGTTCTTACCCACCTTAGTTTCCTGACCCTCCTGCCATTCTCACCTCTCCACACCATGCCGACGCATGTGTCGACATATCCTTATCTTCTGGTCGAGAAATGAAAAACGTAGGATCTTGTTTTTCTACTAACGCCAACTTATGTACTTCTCCTTCCAGTCACTGTCTCTTGCATTTAGTTCATGGGTCTACTTCTCACCTCCATCCTTGGATCGCGACCATTCTATCCTCCCTCTACAACAGACCATTGATCTAGTGTTATAAGACATTTTGAACGTTACCTTTGAAACTCCACGCACAAGTACGACGTTTCTTCTCACTGGCTTTTCTCATCTTGTGTTAATTGCGTAGTTAATGAGCCGTCAAATCTTGTGGCTTCTCGCGCCTTGACTATCCCTCTGGTCTGCCACCCATTAAAGGCATCTGGCGTCAGTCTCGTTCCCGCCACCCTTGATACAACGAATCTTTATCCAACCGTCGAGGTTGTTCCCTCTCCTCAATCTCCATGCCGATTCTAGCCGTGGTACTTATCCCTCTGCATCCATTGTCCCCCGCGCCCAGTCCCCCGTCCCACGGTCTCTATCTTGGTCTTTCTTAATGAAAATTAGGTAAGATCTTGGAATTTCTTGAAAAAGTACTTGGGCTTTGCCATTACCCCGTCCTCTATTTCTGAGTTTTTCATAATTTTTTTAGAAGGTTATAGAATCGTTCCCTCATGACCTAGCTGATGAGCTCATAGAGGATTCTGCGTTTCCATTGAGGTATGTCAAACCTCCTCAAAGTAACATTTCTAAATTTGAGTTAATTTCAAGAGATTTGTCAAACATAGAAAGTGTTATCCTTGTTAAAGAATATGTCTTCAAAATGTTTGCTCTTCTTTTCAATAGTGAAAACCCTTTTACCCACAATCTTATCTCCAAGAACTTGAAGAAAATTAAACATGACATTACTCATTCCTCTTTTGATGATATCATCAGAAAGCACATCCTTTCGAATAAAGAGATTACCCCTACATTTATGGGGTGGTAATCTTTTGAATAAAGAGATTACCCCTACATTTATGGAGTGGTAAAAATTCATAAGGCTAGAATTCCTTTTCAATCAATTATGGACACCATCAATTTCATCACTTGCAAACTAGTTGTCTATTTGGCCTAGATAATATCCCCTCATGTGGGTCAATCTAGTTCTTTCATTATGGATTTGATCCATTTCATTGAATTCGTTAAGGATAAAAAAGGACACAATGACATCTTGGTCAACTTCAATGTGGTGTTCATGCTCTCCAAATACCCTATTCTTGATGCCATTGAAATTGTAAGGCATAATACTACTAATGAGATAGCTTCTCTTGTTGAAATGTGCTTAAAGTCCATATTTTTCTCCTTTTAAGGAGCGATGTATAAACAATTTGAAAAAGGTTGTCATGAGGTCACCATTTTCTTTATAATGGCCAACCTCTATATAAAGCATTTTTAAGAATTAGCCTTCAATGTTTTTCATAAAAATCAATATGGTGGAAACATTATGTTGATGACACCAAAATATGTTGGCCTCATAACCTAGAAAAAATAGAATAGTTTCACAATCGTTTAAACAACACACGTGATTGAGTGAATCAAGTTTACCAAAGAACTTGAAAATCACAACTAAATCCCCTTCCTTGATATCCTTCTCATATAAAAACAAATAGTTTCTTAGTTCACCAAGTTTTTAGAAAAGCCACTCATATTGACCTCTACCTCCATGCTTCTTCTCATCACCACCTTGCCCAAAACGTTGGTGTCCTAAAGACTCTAGCTACTAGGGCCTTTGCTTTTGTGAAGATGATTACATTGACCTTGAACTATTCCCCCAAGCCAAAATTTTCAAATCGAATGGGTACAACAAAAACACATTACTAGATAATTTAGTTAAGCCAGATTGTGTTGTAGTCCTAAACCCAAGCATGTAGATGCACACACTATTCATGTTTCGATCCTTCCTTATATCAAAGGTATATCTAATAAGATCTACAAAAAGGGCCTCAAATGCACCTTCAAACCTCATTATTCTTTATGAAGTCTCATTCCTTCCACCAAAGATCGTTGAGATCTCCATTTGAATTTCGGAGTTTATAAGATTGATCGCTTGTGGCTTGCCCCATATTGATGAGATCGGTCACTCCATTAATACAAGGATCAAAGAATATTGTGCTAATATTAAACATGATCGTTTAGGTTAAATCTACCCTCTTAGAACACTCCTCCATGTCTAAATACTACATTTTGAACTAGAAAAATCTCAAGTCCTTTCTCAAAATGATAACTACTTAAAAAAAAAACATAAAGAAGTGGTTGAAATTAACAACCACCCATCTAACCTAAACTAAGATGAGGGGTGGAGCTTGATTTCTATGAGGTATTCTTTGTTAAACCATCCAAAAACCTCTACTTTGTCTCATTTTCCCTCTCCACCCTTCTCTAGCTTCCTCCTTTTACTTTTGGTTTGTTCCCTCCCTCATTTTGTCTTTTATTTCACCTCATTCAATTAGTAGTCTAGTGGTTGTGGACACTTCCTAGATTCATTTTCTTATTATTTTCATTTGTTAGTTTTTTTCCTACTTTGATTAGATTTCCTTGCCCTTCTCCTTTCCATCCTTTTACAATTAATAAATCAATCTACTATTATTATATCTCATCTCTATATTTGCTAATGTTATTGGGTAATCCCACAATAATGTATCCCACTTTTTGGCCAAAGTAGGACATTGAAATCAACATTTTAACCAAATCTTCACTTTTTGAGACCTATAGTAGCTAAATCGTTAAAATTTTGAAGATGATGTGAACTAGTGATTTACAACAATCATCTAGATTCTAGATATATATAATTTCTATTTTTTTATAAATAAATTGTGATTTTTTTATGTAACTTTTAATAACTTGTTTTTTTATAGTAAACATTTTTTTAAAAATAGTGATGTTTATGTTGTAACACATAATTTTTTTGTTTCTAGAAATGATAAAATTCTAATTTTTAAAATATAGATTTGTATCATCAATATCTAGTGCATGGATATTTTTTTAATTTTTTTTTTAAGTCGGGGTAATTATAATTTGGACATAGGTGTATCTCATAACACATATCTTGTTTTGTATATATCAAAAAATATTTAATTTTGCTGAAACAAGGCAATCAACCTATGTTGGCCTCATGACCTAGAAATATCCTTCTCATATAAAAACAAACAATTCCTTAGTTCACCAAGGTTTTAGAAAAGCCACCCATATTGACCTCTACCTCCATGCTTCTTCTCATCACCACCTTGCCCAAAATGTTGGTGTCCTAAAGACTCTAGCTACTAGGGCCTTTTGTGTTTATAAAGATGATCACATTGACCTTGAACTATTCCACCAAGCCAAAGTTTTCAAATTGTATGGGTACAAAAAATCACATTACTAGAACATTTAGTTAAGCCATACCGTGTTGTAGTCCTAAAACCAATAATGTAGATGCACACACTATTCATGTTTCCACCCTTCCTTATATCAAAGGTATATCTAATAAGATTTACAAAAAGAGCCTCAAATGTACCTTCAAATCTCATTCTTCTTTATGAAGTCTCATTCCTTCCACCAAAGACCCAAGATACCTCCATTTAAATTTTGGAGTTTATAAGATTGATTGCTTGTGGCATGCCCTATATTGATGATATTGGTCACTCCATTAATACAAGGATCAAAGAACATTGTGATAATATCAAACATGATAATTTAGGTTAAATCTACCCTTGTAGAGCACTCCTCCATGTCTAAATACTACATTTTTCGAGAAGAATATCAAGTCATTGCTCAAAATGATAACTACTTCAAAAGAAAACATAAAGGAGTGATTGAAATTAATAACCACCCATATAACCTAAAATAATATGAGGGGTGGAGCTTGATTTCTATGAGGTGTTCTTTGTTAAACTCCCCAAAAACCTCTTCTTCTTGATATCACTCCTCTTGTCCTCTACTTTGTCTCATTTTCCCTCTCCACCCTTCTCTAGGTCCCTCCTTTTACTTTTGGCTTGTTTCCTCCCTCATTTTTTATCTTATCTTTTACGTCATTCAATCAATCGTCTAGTGGTTGCAGACACTTCCTAGATTCATTTTCTTATTCTTTTCATTTGTTAGTGTTTTTCCTACTTTGATTAGATCTCCTTTCCCTTCTCCTTTTCATCATTTTACAATTAATAAATCAATCTATCATTATTGTATCCCATCTTTATATTTGCTAATGTTATAGGGTAATCCCACAATAATTAGTTCCACTTTTTGGCCAAATTAGGACATTGAAATCAACATTTTTAACTAAATCTAGACACTTTTTGAGACTTATAGTAGCTAAACCATTAAAAATTTGAGTATGATGCAAACTAGTGATTTGTGATGATTGTCTAGATTCTATATATATATATTTGTAATGCATAAATTTTCTCTAGAAATGATAAAGTTCTAATTTTTGAAATATAGATTTGTAACATCAATATCCAGTGCATGTATATTTTTTCATAATTTTTTGTTGCATATTTTTTAAAATTATTTTTTGAAGTCAGGGTAATTATAAAATGGACATAGGTGTATGTTGTAACACATAACTTGTTTTGTACCTATCAAAATTCATTTTTTTGCTGAAACAAGGAAATCAATACCTAGTGCACATATATTTTTTGGAATTTTTTTCAGTATTTTACTTTTTTTCCACATGTGTAAAACAAAAAACTTGATGTTTGGTGAAAAACCTATGTTTAGTAAAAATTAGAAAATAAATACATAATAAAATAAAATTATATTAAAATTATACTTGTTGGTGATGGAAATAAGTGTTGTTAGTGATGTCAACTCAAGATTTGTTGTCATTGATGCCAAATGTGAGCATTGAAGGTTGTACATACTCCAAAGATAGGGAAAGTGTAGTAATGTAGTCAATAGTGTAGTATGCGGTTGAAATTTTATCAATCTTAAGTCCACGTATGTTGTGGAAGAAGGTACATGAGTTCTGTCATGTGTGCAATTTATCTACATTGACATAGTTCTTGTTCGATACACCACACATTGAGATAAGTTGCAGAAGATTGGCTAAGGCATTTACAATGCATACCTTATGAAAGAGTCATGATAGTTTGGTTTGCATCCCTCTGTTGTGCAATCCTTTGTCTTACGGTTTAGAAGTTAATATGGTTGAGATGTGAAGGTATTATATCCAAGGTTTCAAGTCATCACACCTTTACAGTGAAAGTTGCAAATAATAGTGTTTTGATTTGTGCTATGGCAGTATAAAATATTGATGGACTATTGGGATTCTTTATATTCCTTTGGTGACACAAATGTGTCTGTGAAAACTTGAGGATATGTTCATAGAGGTATATTAATTCTTCCTTGTAAGTTTCGTGTGTTTTGGTCATCTGCAAGATCAATTTTCAAATAACAATTTTCTATAGTTTGTTCAGAATGATCTGTTCTTGTATATTTAGTGGGTTTCTCCTCTTGCACCAACATATGATGATCAAATTATTCATGATAAGGTTAAGGAGATTGTAACATGCCAACCCTTCATGAAGTAAATATTTCCTAAGTTTTCAATCTGCGAGTGAATAAACTATGTAACAAGCCATTGCAATAATTCTTTTCTTTTCTTTATTGAGAACATAAGAAAAAAGATGCCATAGCAATATACAATAACAATTCCATTTCAATATAATAATTTCACAAATTACAATATTCCAAGAATGTACACAATTATATACATAGCTCAATCGAGCTTCAGAGCAATAGATATAGATGGTCTAGGAATCTGCCTTTCAAAACCTTGGTCTTTTATCACATGTTGAGGAGGAGAAGAATCACTCAAGCGGTTTTCCACCAACCACAGACTCATATGTGGTCCCCTACACATCTATCAATGATAGATGGCCCCACCCTTCGATGAAGAGCTTGGTTGGGTAACCCTATATGGCAAACCGCACTTAGCTTAGTGTTGTGCCCTAAATGACTAGAATTTATAACCACACACTTGATAAATAACATGTACTACTTGGACATAGTGAACTAACAAATGGAACCAAAGGAAATCGCACTACTTTGGCCAAATTTTTCTCACTCAGTACTTCGAGTGAAGGTCAACTATTCACTTACACTTATTAAGCTCATTTTGACTTAAGGCCTCTGTTATCTATGCATAAGTAATCCCTCCCATGGGTAAGCTTTAACTCCAGAGTTAACCTATCACCTTTCATACAAACTCTAGGGAATCTCTACTCATTAAGAAAAAGTACAATTTCCCTCCCTTCAATGAACAATAATATCAAGAGTATCCTTCTAGCCATCTAGCATTATCAAGTAACTTAGCTATGAGTAACCCTTAAGCTACCCTTGTTTAATAATATATAATATGTTGATACCTATGAAAAAAATTTCCTCCTATTATGGAGTATTTACAAGCACTTCACAAATAGTATAAACAGGGTGTTGCCACAATAATGGTTTACACTTTCTGGGAGATCCTGATTTTTGCTGAAATCACATATGTTTAGAAAATATAATTTTTTAAGCCTTGAAAATTTCCATTTAAAGGATTCCAATTGAAGAGGGTTTGATCAAACCACCTTAGACCAAGCCCCCTTGGATAGAACCCCGCTAGTTTTAAACCATACCTATAACAAAGTCTCATTTGCACCTATCAAAATGTTGACTAAAAACCATTTTTGATTTACATTTTGGGGGATCAAATGAGTTCATTTAAAATTTAGTTTTTGTACATTTTCATTCTTTATTATAAGCTTCCCAAAAATTATAATTATAATTAAATTAAATTTGATTATTATATTTATTTTTTATTTCTTGTGAATGTAGGTTTTTCAAAAAAAATCAAGCTCTCTGTTCTGCACATGTGGAAAAATAGTAGATTATCAAAATAAATTTTTGAAAAATATGTTCAAACTGGGTATTGATGTCTTTGATCCATTAAAAAGAAAAATTGGATTTTAATATATATAGAAAAAGTTTTGTATGCAGTTCACCTATGTCTGAATTGTAATAAGTTTGACTTCAAAACTTGATTAAGGAAAAAAATATTTAATAAAACACTATGAAACCAAATGAATTGGTTAGATATCGTAGTTACAAATCTAAATTCAAAAAGAAAAGAATTTTATCATACAAAAAAAAGTTATGTAGTATACGGTGAGCATCACTCCTTAAAAATGTTGTTTACTGATAAAAACTAGTTTTCGAAGAAGATGAAAAAAGAAGTGCAATCTGATTCCAAAAATTTGAAAAAATAATATTTAGAATCTATAGACAAAACTTCACAAATCACTAGTTTGCATCATCTTCAAATTCCTCACGGTTTAGCCGCTATAGGAGCCCGAAAGTGAAAATTTAGTTAAAAAAAATCAGTTCAGTGTCTAGTTTGCCCAAAAATTGTAAACCAGTATTGTGGGATCACCCAACAACTTCTACTTTCTTTTAAAGAAAACACTATTTTTTTCCTAAATGCAAGTATTCATAATAGACTAATTAAAGCAATCATGAAACAATCTTTCAAAAGCTAAGACAAACAAAGGAGGATTATCCTCATGACTGTAATATGTTGTCTAATTAACTGGCTACAACTCAACTTTCCTAGAACAACAACTATCTTAGCTTTGATCTCTCAAAAAAAGCCACAATAACCTCTAACTCACAAGTTGATAATATACTTTCAAATATGAAAATACTACCACCAATACTCAAATATTTCTCTCAATATATAGCAAAATAAAGCAAATAAGAAATGCAGATAAAATGCACAATTTGTTAAAGGAATGTGTCCAAAATGAGAGCTCAGTCTCACTATTTATATAATAGATTGGAGACCACTCATCCTATAGAAAAGGCATGAGTTTTGACAGTAACATCCACTCATATCGACACACTCAACTTATTAGAATGGTGGCAACAAGTTGAGAGTGTACTCAACAAACTAAAGCTACAAATCACCCTTAAAACTTGATAGCAACACAAGACCATTTCAAAACAACACATGGTAAAAAGAAGGCATTCAAATTGCTCTTAAAACATAGCTCTACAACAAACAAAATTCGTAAGGTGGTGCCAAAGCAAGAAACAATCTTTCTATAGTTAGTGTAGTTTTTCCCACATTTGAATCAGTTAATAACTCAAATACAACACTTAGCATAAGTTGACTCGGTCCAAGATGAGTCACCATGTCTCTTAAAACCAATTTTACCAATTCATCAATTTGGAGAAACCTTTCCTATCATTCAACATTTTTATTTACATTGTAGTTGATATTCAATTCACTGATGTTGCATCCAAAGTAAATATATTTTACTAAGTCAAAATGTATTTAATCTCACGCAAAAACTAAGGCAATCTCTTTAAATCGACCTACTTGCTACACTTTATGTTGCATAAAGTTCGCCCTTTATTCTTTACCAATATGTGATATATTCAACCCTTTAAAATGCTTATATATAATGTATATAATTGGCCTATGATTTAGTAATAAATCATCCTTCATAGCATAAAGTTATATTTAAATAGATAACATATACTTACATATATATATATATATATATATGTATGTATATCAACACACACACACACATATATATATGTATATGTATATATATATGTTAATATATGTTTATATATATCATATGACATAAAAGTATGTATACATTTGATATACAAATGAATACAAACAAGATAGAAATCACATTGTAATAACAATATATCGATTGTGTACACACACACACACATATATATTTTCCTCTATGTACATGTATACATATGTATACATGTATTGATACATTCATATGGGGATGTTCATTTTCCATCATACACGTGTATTGATACATATATACATATGGATATATCTATATATCATATACATACATATATGTACACACTCGATTACACAACAAAGTCATACACAATTACTATTGTATTGATAAGCACCTATGTGTGATGGGTGATCCCACAAAACTGGTTTACAATTATGTTGAGGAAGCAAAATTACAAAAAATGCCCCCATGAAAAAAAATTGGGTTTTGGGGGGTTTGAACGAACTTAGGGTCTGAACGAACCCAATAAGGGTTCGCTAAAACCCCCCTTCGAGCGAACCCTATTAAATGTTGGGTCCCATATATTTCACATTTCCCAGAATAAAAAACAAAGAGAAACTTTGTAGAAAGGGGGGTTCACTCGAACCATGGTTCAAATGAACCCAGGTTCGAGCGAATATCCAAGTGGGGTTTGATCGAACCTAGGTTCATTTGAACCCCCCTTTTCCGCCTTTCTCCCCCTGTGGCACCAAAAATCTCCAAATTTTTTCCCTTCAAAGCTCGAGTTGAGGATGAAAATGGAGGATACTTCACAAACCCAACTAGATGATGGCAGTCCTTGGAACGAGCTATCCATCGAATATAATTTTAATACGTTTTGGTTTTATTATGTATTTGTGTTTTTAGTTTGATTAAACATAGGTTTTTCACCAAAAATCAAGCTACCTGTTCTGCACATGTGAAAAATAGTAGATTATCAAAATAAAATTTTGAAAAATATGTGTAGGCTAGGTATTGATGTCCTTAATCAAGTATAAAAAAATTGAATTTCGATACATACAATTTTTTTTATGTTGTATACGGTTTGCCTATGTTTTAATTGTAATTGGTTTTACTTCAAAACTTGATTAAGGAAAAAATATTTAATAAAACACTATAAAACTAAATGAAAGGGTTAGATATCATAGTTACAAATCTAAATTAAAAAAAAAAAAATTTTATCCTTCATAGAAAACAAGTTATGTTGTATACGGTGAGCATCACTCCTTAAAAATGGTGTTTGCTAATAAAAATTAGTTTTCGAAGGAGATGGAAAAATAAATGCAATCTGATTCCAAAAATTTTGAATTTTTTTAATTTAGAATCTATAGAAAAAATGTCACAACTCATTAGTTTGTATCATCTTCAAATTTCTCACGTTTTAGCTACTATAGGTGCCCGAAAGTGAAGCTTTAGTTAGAAAAAAGTCAGTTCAGTGTCTAGTTTGGCCAAAAATTGTAAATCAGTATTGTGGGATCACTTTGATATATCTATACATATATATACATGTCATTAGGTCCATTTGATAGTTCCATGTGCATAATAAACCTAGGCATAAGTGCGCACAGGCACCTCTACCTATGTACCCTCATGTACCCGTTCCTTCATGTGTATGGTCTATCATCGACACACATATGTGTATATATACATATTCCATGTATGTACAACACACCAATAAAATAATAGAAATATAGGGAAGAACTCATAAACTCCAAACAAATAAACATCACCCAATAATGCACTTGATAGTAAACAAGACTCTTACTAATTTAGACACATCAAACTAAGGATGACTTACCAATTCCCCAACATAAATAACTTGACTCAACCATACTATTGTGAGTGTTTGTAAGCACAGATAGGTTATGCTATTGGTTACCCGATCAAGATCTTCTTCTAAGTAATACTTCCCCTCTGCCTAGAGGAATTGAACATATACCTACATCCAACTAACACATTCACATGGTAGTAAACTGTTCACAAAACATGCATTACACATAATACATCTCCCTAGTTAGAATATTAATCCATTATCCATCCATTTCATATATATTCATGTCTTCACATAACATTAAATGAAACAACATTCATTCATAATGCATTGATAAAAAAGTGCAAGCATAATTTATTCATCATCAAAATACAATCACGTTCACATTTACCCTACATAGTAATAGTAAATACTAATTACACAATTGGGGTGTAACATATTCCCCCCTTGTGACTCATCATCCCCGATGATTTTATGTAGCAACATAAAATGTAGCAACAAACAACATATTATTTTTCATGTATTCTCAAATGCATCTAAAACATGAGGAAAATTTTGTTGAATCTTAGCATAGTCCTCCCAAGCGGCAGAGTCTTCCACATATCGGTCCCACTAGACTTTGCACTACAAGACTTCCCTATTATGCAAGTGAAGCTTACATGTTCCGAGCACCTTTACGAGCTCAAGTGTTACTACGCTGAGGTCCCTTAACTATAAAGTAGTCCAATCAATCACATGATTATCACCTGGTATATACTTCTTGAGGTAGGACACATGGAAGATATTATGCATTCTGGGAAGAGCACGTGGCAACGCAATTCAATAAGCTACCAGATTCATTTCTTCAATAATCTCAAAAGGTCCTACATAACTTGGGGCTAACTTGGAAGATTTCCCAAATTTAATGGAGCTCTTATGAGGTTTCACTCTCAACACCACCTTGTCACCTATGAATTTTTTTTGGGGCACTCTATTAGCATCAACATAGCTTTTTTGATGGTCATTAGCTTTAGCTAACCTTTGGTTAACAATATTAACTTTCTCTTCCATTTTAGAAAACATCTTAGGCCCAAGACTCACTCTATCCTCAAGTTTATCCCAACTTATAAGATTTTGACACTTTCAACCATATATCACTTTGAAAGGAGCGATCTTAATCGTGAAATGGTAAGAATTGTTGTAAGAAAACTCTACTAAAGGCAAGTAGTCTTCCCACTTGTACTGTTGATCCATGCAATACATTCTATGTAGGTCTTCTAATACTTGATTCACTCTTTTAGTTTGTCTATTAGATTTTGGATGATATGTTGATCAAATATTCAATTGAGTCCCTAATGTAGAAAACAAGGTTTGCAAAATCTAGAAGTGATTCATGCATCCCTATCTGGGATAAATTTCTTAAGAATCCCATGCAACCTAAACACTTCTTGCAAAAAATTCCTTGCTATGATAGGTGCTCCATCACTTAGATTCCCAAGTATGAAATGTGCTACTTTGGTAAGCTTATTTATAACCACAAGAATGGCATTGTGCTTATTCCTTTACATAGGAAATCCTTATTTAGACAAGGTCCATACTTATGACTTGTAATTTCCTCTTTGGTATATCATGCAGGTATAACAAGCCTATAGGATGATGATGCTCCATTTTCATCCTTTGACATTCAAGACACCTAGCTACAAATCTAGCAACATCTCCTTTCATACCCATCCAAAAATATAATGAATTCACATCTACCATCATTTTGGTCACTCCATGGTGTCCAAAGTACACTGCTTCATGTACTTTCCATACCATATTTCTTAACTCTTCTACGTCAAGAACATACATTCTCCCTTTATCTAGGTAATCCATTAGGTTCAAAATGAAAACCTTCATACCTAGAATCTTGCATATTTCTAGTGAATGCTTGCTTAACTTGCAAGTAGTACTCATCCTCCTTGCATTTCTGCAACACTTGTCCTTTAAAGTTGATTTGAATCATCCGTATTGAAGAAATATGATATCTTTGACTCAAGGCATCAAAAACTCGATTCTCCTTTCCTTTGATATAAATGATGTTGAAGTCATAATCCACTATTAACTCCAACCATCTTCTCTATCTAGTATTCAGATTAGGTTGAGTGAATAGATAATTCAACCCGTGATGATTAGTTCTCATCTCAAAGGGTTTCCCTAACAAGTAATTCCTCCACATTTGCAATGCGTGAACCATAGCTGCTAACTCTAAATTATGCGATGCATAATTTTGCTCATAAGGTTTCAGATTTCTAGATTCATAAGCAATTACTTGCCCATCTTGAATTAACACACCCCCTAAGCCCTCCGTAGATGCACCTGTAATAATAGTAAAGTTACCTTCAAGATCTAGTACTTTCAAGATTGGTGCAGTAGTCAACTTCTCTTTGAGTAGGTCAAAGGCTTCTTGACACTTCTTAGTCCACTCAAATTTCTTCCCTTTCTTTTGCAGAAAAGTAATCGAAAAGGTGATCTTAGGGAATTTTTCAACAAACTTTCTATAATACCCCGCTAGACCCATGAAACTCCTTACCTTAGACACATTTTTGGGTATCGACCACTCAAGTACTACTTTGATCTTAGTTGGATCTATGGAAATTCCATCTATCGAGATTACATGCCAAAGATAATGCACTCTTCTTTGAAAGAAGGTACACTTAGAGAGTTTACCATACAACTTATGTTGTGTTAAACATTGTAGAACTATCTCTTAATGTCTACAATGATCTTCCTCATCCTCTGAATAAATTGGGATGTCATCTAGAAAAACCTGAACAAACTTATCTAGGCAATCCCTAAATACATTGTTCATCAAGTTCATAAATGTTGCAAGTGCAGTTTTTAAACCAAAAGGTAAAACTACGAACTCATAATGTCCATATCTAGTTCTAAATTCAATCTTAAAAATATCTTCATCCTTAATTGTTAACTGGTGATATCCAGATGTCAGATCTATCTTAGAGAATCTGGAAGCTCCCCTCATTTGATAAAAAATATTGTCAATGCATGGCAACAAATACTTAGTTTTCATCGTAGCTTTGTTAAGCATTTGGTAATCAATGCACAAATGCAAAGTACCATCCTTCTTTTTCACAAAGATGATTGGCACTCCCCAAGGTGACACACTAGGTCTAATCGACCCCTTATACAACAATTCATCAAGTTGTGCCTTAATCTCCATTAACTTGATTGTTTTCATTCTATATGGAACCTTGGAAATAGGTTTAGACCCTGAAACTATTTCTATAGAAAAGTCAAATATCCTTTTTGGTGGCAACCCAAGAAACACATCCAAAAAATTTCTCAATATAGGGTACCTCTCCTTATCCAACATTCCAGTTTCATCCATTTCACCCTCTTCCATCTCTTGGAAGTTTTGTGACCCAAATTTGTCAAGGTTCTCTTCTAGTTCTTCAATCTTGATTGCAAAGATTATGCACCCTTTCTTCTTATCCCTTAAAAATTTCATTGTTGAGATTTAACAAATCTTGACCTCTCTAGGTATCCCTTGAAACTTCACTTGGTTACCAAGATCATCTAGGCATTCTACAGTCTTAGGATGGTAATATACCTTAGCCCTATGTCTCCATAGCCAATTCATACCTAAGATAACATCATAGGATCCTAAAGGCATGACATATAGGTTCACTTCTATAGAAAAACAAGGAAGCTCTATCCTAGCCTTGAACAAACATTTTTCCACATTTTCTCTTGTCTAGTTTGCATACTCTACATCCCAGGACATTTCCATGTAGTCAACATTTCTAGATAATTGCTTAGCTACTCTAGGTGAAATGAAATTCTTAGTTGCACTAGAATCTATAAGTACAAAAATGGGTAAGCCAATCAAAATAATCGGAGTTTCAATTGGAGTCATTTGATACTCTACTTGACAATCATCAACAACTACATATATCTTTTGTTGGAACATTTCTTGCTGGGTAGGTAGCGGATTATCAAAAGACTTATTGGGACATTCTCTAGCAAAGTGGTCTCCTCCATCTGTATAACATCCAATATACGGTCTTCTTTTCCTTGTGGGTTATCCAAATCTACTAGCGTTTCCACTAGCATTGTTGGTATTCCCACCATTGGAACCATTCCTCTTTCATTCCCTTTTTGACTCTTTTCCACTATTACAGGATCCTTTTTCCCCTTAGGTACATTTTGCACAACTTCCAACTTCTTTGGAGTTGGCTTGTTTTGAACTTCTGCAACCTTCTTATGGTCTCTGTTTTCCTGACAGGTGGAGGTATCTTTGAGCTTCTTCTCCTATTTAACCACTTTCTCATACACGAGATCCATGGTTGCTAGATCATGCACATCCAACTCTCCTATGATTTGACTGTTAAGTCCCATGATACAATTTCTTATGCAAAATAATTCATCTTTTTGGTACATAGGAACATAACACAGAAGTCAGGTAAAATTCTCCCAATACTCATTGACCGACATATTACCTTGTCTCAAACTCTGTAAATCCATGAGTTTCTATTCATAGTAGAGTTGGGGTAACCATCTCTTATAGAAAATCTCAACAAATTCACCCCATGTCAGTTTCCATGAGTTAATATTAAGTTCCATCTTTTTGTTCATCCACCAATTAGAGGCTTCTCCTGCTAACCAGTATTCTTCCCATGTGGCTTTGGTGACTTCAGTGTAATTTCGAATTTTGAAATACTTTTCCATTTGGACAAGCTAAGCCTTAGCTTCATCTCCGCTAGCGCTTGTCTCAAACTTGGGTAGGGTAATTTTCTTCATATCTTTGGAAATTTTGGAAGCTATATGCTTCTTATTTGTTTCCTCAGATAGAGAAGGTGATTTCTCCCTCTCATGATCATGAGTTTCATCATGTCCATGAGAAGAGTTTTCTCCCTCATTCTCATTATTCGGGACTTCCTTCTCAACCCTAGCTTTTACCCTTTCTTGTTCAAGGTTTTCCAACCTTGCTAAGATTTGGTCAAGTCTAGCTTCAACTCTCGCGGTTCCTTTCCCAACTTCTTGGATTCCACCAGGATTGGTTTGTGTCCTCACCATCTTCACAAGAACAAATTTTACCTAAATGTTTTTCCATGTTAGATTTAATCATGCTATTAACTATCTTATGGAAAACATTAAAATGAGCTATCAACTGCACATAAAGAATTCCACATAAGATTAAGCACATGCTTTTTGATAAACACATGATTTTATTTATTTCTTAAGGATATCAATATCCTTTTGATTGCATGGAGTGACTATTCAGATAGTTGAGTGGAAATTATCCCTCAGATTCACTCTTTGAAATATAACTTAATGAAGTATATCGTACAAATTGTGATTGTTTCTCATCTCTCATTTGTTCATACCTATCCTAGAATGGATAGTAGCCTTCAGATTTGTTACTCGAGAAAATTACAATTACTTCCACCATTGGAAGAACTCTAGGGTCCCTAAAGATAAATGCCAGATTGACACTTCCTTTCGAGGGAATATCCCTGAAAATTGATAATGACTTAGACTTCTTTGGTGAGATGGAAGGAAAATAGTTGTACATGGCCTCCATCTTCATCTTTCTCTTCACATTTCTGACTTGAGAAAGTGCGTGATTGAATTTTTTAGTGTCACTTAACCAGATGGCATTGTTGTAATTAGTACCCTCAATTGTTCTAATGATGGCTTCTCTTTCCTTCCTAGCCTTGAGGTAGCGCTCATTTTCAATTATAGACTTTCTAGCCATTAACCTGAGACACTCCATCCTGGCACAAGAATTTCCAAACATTAGATAATGTTGGATGAAAAGTATTTTGAGCTCATAGGTTCCATAGTTAAACCTGGTAGCTCTGATACCACATGTAACATTCCAACCCTTCATGAAGTAAATATTTCCTAAGTTTTCATTGTGTGAGTAAATAAACTATGTAACGAGCCATTGCAATATTTTTTTTTTATAGAGAACATATGAACAAAGATGCCATAAAAATATACAATAAGGATTCTATTTGAATATAATAATTTCACAAATTAAAATATTCCAAGAATGTACACAATTACATACATAGCTCAACTGAGCTTCAAAGCAATAGATATAGATGGTCCACAAATCCTCCTTTCAAAACCTTGGTCTTCTATCACTTTATGAGGAGGAGAAGCATCACTCAAGTGATTTTCTACCAACCATAGACTCATATATAGTCCCTCACATATCTATCAATGATAGATGGCCCCACCCTTCAAAAAAGAGCTTGGTTGGGTAACCTTGTACGACAAACCAGATTGAGCTTAATGTTGTGCCCTACATGACTAGAATTTATAACCCTACACTTGATAACTAGCATGTACTACATGAATGCAGTCAACTGGTAGTGGAGCCAAAGGAAATCACACTACTTTGGCCAAAGTGTTATCACTCAGTATTTTGAATGAAGGTCAACTATTCACTTACACTTCTTAAGCTTGTCTTGATTTAAGGCCACTATAATCTATGCATAGGTAATCCCTCCTATGGATAAGCTTTAACCCCAAAATTAACCTATCACCTCTTATACAAACTCCAGGGTATCTCTACTCATTAGGAAAAAGTACAAGTTCCCTCCCTTCAATCGACAATAATCCCAAGAGTATCCTTCTAGCCATCTAGCATAATCAATTAACTTAGCTATGAGTAACCCTTAAGCTACACTTGTTTAATCATATCTAATATGTTAATACCTATGACAAACAATTCCTCCTATTATGGAGTATTTACAAACACTTCACAAACAATATAAACAACTTCTACTTTCTTTCAAAGAAAACACTATTTTTCCCTAAATGCAAGTATTCACAATAGACTAATTAAAGAAATCATGAAACAATCTTTCAAAAGATAAGACAAATAAAGAAAAATGATCCTCATGTCTATAATAATACGATTTCCAATTGATTGGTTGCAACTCAACTTTCCCAGAACAATAACTATCTGAGCTTTGATCTCTCAAAAAAAGACACAATAACCTCTAATTCACAAGTTGATAATATAATTCTCTCAATATGATAAAATACTTCCCTAAATACTCAAAGATTTCTCTCAATATATAGCAAAATAAAGTAGATAAGAAATGTAGATAGAATACACAAGATTTCTAGAGGAATGCGTCCCAAATGAGAGCTCAATCTCACTATTTACACAACAGATTGGAGACCACCCAACCTACAAAAAAGGAATGAGTTTTGACAACAACCTCTACTAATATCGACTCACTCAACTTATCAAAATGGTGGCAACAAGTTGAGAGTGTACTCCACAAACTAAAGCTATAGATCACCCTCAAAACATGACAACAACACAAGACCATTTCAAAACAACACATGGTAAAAATAAGGCATTCAAATTGCTCTTAAAACACACTTCTACAACAAACACAATTCATAAGGTGGTGCAAAGCAAGAAGAAACCTTTCTATAGTTGGCATGGTTTTTCCCACTTTTGAATCAGTCAATAACTCAAATACAACACTTAACATAATTCAGCTCAGTGTAAGATGAGTCGCCATGTCTCTTAAAACTGATTTGACCAATTCATCGGTTTAGAAAAACCTTTCCTATCATTCAACATTTTTTTTACTTTGTAGTTGATATTCAATTCACTGATGTGGTGTCTAAAGTAAATATATTTTACTAAGTCAAAATATATTTAATCTCATGCAATGACTAAGTCAATCTCTTTAAATCAACTTACTTGTTGCACTTTATGCTGCATAAAGTTCACCCTTTATTCTTTACAATCGGCCTATGATTTAGTAATAAATCAGCCTCAAAGCATTGTTAATGATAATCAACTTCATAGCATAAAGTTATATTTAAATATATATAATATATTTACATATATATGCATATCAAAACATATATACATATATGTATGTATGCATATGTATATATATCATATGCCACAAAAGTATTTATACATTCGATATACAAATGAATACAAACAAAATAGAAATCACATTGTAATAAAAATATATCGATTGTGTACATATATATATGTATATTTGCCTCTATGTACATGTATACATATGTATAAATATATTGATAGATTCATATGGGCATGTCTGTTTGCCATCATATGCGTGTATTGATACATATATACATATGGATATATGTATATAATATACATACATATATGTACACACTCGATTACACAACAAAGTCATGTACAGTTACTATTGTATTTTTAAGCACCTAGGTGTGATATATCTATACATATACATATACATTTCATTAGGTCCATTTGATAGTTCCATGCGCATAAGCAATCCAGGCATAAGTGTGCATAGGAACATCTACCTATGTACCCTCATGTACATGTTCCTTCATGTGTATGGTCTATCATCGACACACATATGTGTATATACATATTCCATGTAAGTAGAATACACCAATACAAGCATAGAAATATAGGGAATAACTCATAAACTCCAAACAGATAAACATCACCCAATAATGCACTTAGTAGTAAACAAGAATCTTACTAATGCAGACATGTCAAACTAAGGATGACTTACCAATTCCCTAACATAAATAACTTGAATCAATCATACTATTGTGAGTGTGCATAAGGTCAAATAGGTTATGTTACTGGTTACTCGACCAAGATATTCTCCTAAGTGATACTTCCCCTCTGCCTAGAGGAATTGAACATAAACTTGCATCCAACTAACACCTACACATGGTAGTAAGCTGATCACAAAATATGCATTACACCTAATACATCTCCATAGATATAAGATTAATTCATTATCCATCCATTTCACATATATTCATTTCTTCACATAACATTAAATGAAACAACATCATTCATAATGCATTGATAAAAAAGTGCAAACACAATTTATTCATCATCAGAATACAATCATGTTCACACTTACCCTACATAGTAATAGTAAATAGTAATTACACAATCGGGGTGTAACAAAGATATTTTGAATGAACTACAATGATTTTATCTTGATCTGTATGATGGTTTTGATCTCTTCTTAGTGGTGCAAATTTGTATAGATGTCATTTTTGGTGGTGTTGTTAGTATTTGGGTCGATAGACATGTTTCCTCCATTAGTAGTTAATCCTAATTAAATAAATTTTTTTTGGACGATGTTTTATGATGTGTTTTGGCCTTGTAATTAATGTCATGTGTTAATCCACAATTATTATCTTGAAATATTATGTGTTTGGAGCTAACCAGTGTGATACTATGTGTTTTCTCTAAAAGGTTATATTAGAGTCGAACTAATTGAGGTTTTATGTTGTTGCAAAGGATATATATAGAAGATAAAATTCATTTGTGAAGGTGTTGTTTTTCTTCATAGCACTTCATATTTGTATCTCTCATATCTTCATGTATCCTGCTTTGAGATATTGAGTCTTATAAAATATTTTGTATCATTCCCTAAGGTTGTACACCTTAGTCTGCAAGTCCATAGGTAGTGAGCCTTAAACAACATTGCAATTCTTGTTAGTAGTGAGCTACATATATTTTGAGTTAATCTTTACTGTGGTTTTTACCTCAATGAGTTTTCCATGTAAAAATCTCGGTGTCTTTGTGTGTTGCATGATTTATTTTATACTCTTCTTTCAATTTATGATGCGATGTTTAACCTATAAATTGGAATGATTAATTATAATATATGTTGATTCACCCCCTCCCTCAGGAATGCATTGTGTTCAACAATTGGTATCATAGCCAAGTACCTTTGATAAGCTTAACAACTGAGGTAGATCCTACACTTGAACACATGGGGTCAATAGTAAAGATCAATGATATATTCATTCTAGAACTAGATCTAGAAGTGTTAGAATCAAACATGATCTGATACCATGTTAGAATTGGCTATGGATGCCAAGATCTATGGACCAAATAGAAAGCACAAAGAAGAGAGAAAATAATATGACAAGAATAAACTGTATTCTATGTCAATGATATGATTCAATGTGTGTGTACAAATGTAGTAGAGAACCCTTGGTTATATAGCCAAGGTGAGAACATAGGAGTGCATAAGATTATGACAAGTGTCGTAATCTTATGACATGAGACAACAATGAAAAGCTATCACTCCACCTAAAGTGGAAAGGTGATAATGTGATAACCACCACAAATAGTGGATCTACCACAAAAGGTGGAAACCTAATCACATGATATGTCCATGAAAGGTGGAGGTGATAGAGTGATAACATGATAAGTCCACCAAAGGTGGAAATTCTCCAACAACTCCTATGTGGTCCCTAAGTAAACTTAACTAAGGTGTAATTATGACCTAGGACAAGGTAAAAAATATTTAATTACACCAACAAGAAGCAATGGAACTCAAACGATGGGACATCAATCGAGATGATTGTGAAGTTAAGTTTGAAGGCGAACTTTGATCTGCTCTTGAAGATCTGGATGAAGTGAGATTATAAAATATCAAATATGAGTGTATGATGGAAAAATTAAAAGAGAAATTTGACAAATTGAAGGAAATATCTAAAGAATCAAAATAAGAGATTGAAAAACTAAAATCTCAAATAGGAGGAAATGGATGTGAGACTAAAATCAAAGAAGTTGAAGTTGTGATCTCTAATTAGAGAGTTAAGGTTGAAAAAGGTAAGAGGATTGAAGATTGTTTGAATACCAAGCTAAATGATAAGAATGTTGAATGTTCAAAGCTAGAGGAAGAGATTGTATATCTAAGAAAAGAACTTGAAAAAGAAAAAGAGTTGATTGATAAGGGTCTAAAACTCAAAGGAGGATTTGAAATTATTAATGAATTGATTAACTCTCAAAAACCATCAAAAGAGAAATCTTCTCTTAGGTTTGAAAAGGGGAAAAATTCCTATATCTAGTGCCTCTACAAATATCTATGATAACTTAAAAACAAAAGGGAAGTATGAAACAAGGGAGGAGAAAGCTTTCACTAAAAATCCTAAGGAGCCATCCTCCGAAGATGCAAAGATAAATCATGATAGCAGGAAAGAAAATGGATTTATTCCTGTCTAGAACAAGAAGAAGAACTTCAGGGTTCCTGGTCCTAAAAAAATTGCTCCTACCAGGTTCAATGGTCACTACTATGCTTGTAACAAGTTTGGTCATAAGGAAATTGAATTCTGAAGCAAGATGAGTCATAACTCTTTCAGGACTTCAAGGTACAATGCTATGAACACTCAATCAATTCATGGTCAATGCTATGCTTACAGAAAATCTGGTCACAAGGATAATGAATGTAGAAGTAAAATGACAAGTGTTGTGTGGTATCACAACATGCCCCAAGACTGTAAAGCTTGGGGACCCACGTAAAAAACTAATGCTTATGGCAAGTACTGGCTAGTTGAGGAGATCACCAAAAGGTAAGAGTCAAAAGATTTATTTTTTAATACTTCATGATTCAAGAGTACTAAGTAGCGGAAATCGAGTATTGGGAAGCCAAAGATGTAAAAATTTAATGCAAGGTTTTGGGCATAATGTTTTGTTCCAGGAGTAAAGGTTTGGTAAATGGAAGTTTCAGTAAAATTTGAGGTCTGGGAAAATTTGTTGGTTAAAGTTGAAGTATTGGGTACTGGGTACCGAGTAACAATGTTAAGTTTTGAAGTTGAATTTTGAATGTTTCCCAAAGGTCCAAAGGTCCGGTTAATCGACTTAAATAGAATAATTATGTGGGAATATGATGTTTTAAAGTGTGATATTTATGATGGTTTAAAATGATGATTAATGATTTTATTTTCATGAGAGTTTTATGATTTTTTTAAAAGGGATTTAATGTGTGGAATTTGTACTTGTAGGAGAAGTAGATTGCAAAGTAACATTCTGGTGTGGACGGTCAAGAAAATTTGGATCATGGATAGAATCATATCCAAATTGGGTGATGCATTCCAGGAAGTTATATGTGGAGGATCTTGAGTTCATTAGAATACCGAGGATCCTGTTATTACGAATGAGGCAAAAGAAAGTGCCAACCTCCATTGTGACTCAATCCTGGGAGTATCAAGCCTGAGGCGGAACCAGAATGTAGGAAAAAGATGATAAAGCAATCATTCTGAATATATAGGAAAGTTCCTACATACTATCCGATTTCAATTTACTATCTTGGCTATAATAAAAGATAAAAGACCTGAAAGATATTAACATGCCGGTGAAGATTGACATCTATTGACTTTGTTAGCAATTCTCCTATGAGTTGTCATATTCTACCTGCCTTGTCACAAATACTAGAAGATGTTTCATTTTAAGTTAAGTTCAAAAATTTGTGGATGTCAAAAGAGTCAGAACTTCTTTAAGTTTTGTTCTTTTCTCCTATTTTTGAATCATTTCGGATTAAAAACTTGTATGCACATAGAACCGATCAACATCAAAGATAATTTGAAAGCTACCGATTGTTATCTTTTGTAGCTGGCTTTTTTTTTAGCTAGAGAAGACTATATGTTTCCTTGTTTAAGGGTGCATACAAAACCTACCCAGTGTGCAAATAAACCTCCCCTTTCTTTAAAATCTCACATCATTTTATGCCTAGATGTGAAGCAATCTGGTGAAGTATTGAGTGGTTTGATTTGATTTGGTTAATTCTTGGGGCATGTGTGGATAATACTCTGGAGCTCTGTTACTTTTCAAGTATTTTTGATGCTTTGTTTTAGATTAGATGTTTAAATTTTAGAAATTTTTCCAAAAAATCAATGAATGAATGGAAATTTTATTGCAAATCTTTCGTTTCCATTATATTGCTGAATGCTTAAAGCTAAATCTACTTAAGTGACATAAAATTTGTTTGAAATTCATGGAATATTATTGCATATTTGTTGATTTTATGAAAATGTCTGATGATTGGAACAAGAATATCTTTCAATGAACCTTATGATTCCTTGTAGAACTTAAAGTTACTATTTACCCCTTATGATTAACAACATTGTCACAATGAGCCCTAATGTGAACCTAGTATGGTCAAGACCCGACTTAAACAAGCCTTGGTATTTAGCTAAGTTATCCTGAAGATTTAGATTGTCTTGGTTCAATATTTCAAGTAAAGATGGGTTCACACAGTCTGTCTGTGAGGATTTATTTGCATTTTTGGTGTGTGACTAACATCATTATCAACAAGGATTAGTAATGCTATGTCCTCTCAATCCTTCTATGGTTACTGCTGGGTGATCCCACAATAATGGGTTACACTTTTTGGCCAAACTTGACATTGAAATCAACATTTTTCATCAGATCTTCATTTTTGTATGCCTATAGAAGCTAAACCATTAAGAATTTGAAGATGAAGCAAATTAGTGATTTGTGATATTTTGTGTTGAGAATCTAGTTATATTTAAAAATAAAAATAAAAAATAAATTGTGAATTATTTTGTGTAGTTTTTATTAACTTATTTTTTTTACTAAACATCATTTTCAAAAATTGATGCTTACTTTCAGCTGCATAACTTTTTTTTATAGAAAGTATACAATTCTAATTTTTTAAATAAACTGTTTTCACACCATTATCTAGTGGATGGATATTTTTTCATAACTTTTTGTTGCATATATATTTTTTAATTAATTTTCTAATTCAGAGTAATTATAATTTGGATATATTATACTTTCAGTTGCATAACTTTTTTTGTATTCATTTGAATTAACTTATTCTTTTTTTGTTGGAATAAGGACATCAGTAGCTAGTGTACATGCATTTTAAAGAATTTTTTTTCTCTCTTTTCCTATTTTTCTGTATGTGTGAAATAAAGACCTCAATGTTCCTTGAAAAACCTACATTCACAAGAAATAAAAAATAAATATAATAATAAAATTAAATATATTTAAAATTATACTTTTTGGGAAGCTTGTAATAGGGACTACATGTTTACAAAAAAATAATTTTAAATAAATTAATTTGATCCCCTAAAAGGTAAATCAAAAGTGATTTTTTATTAGCATTTTGATAGCTGTAGAGGAGACTCCATTATAGGCATGGTTTAAAACTAGCGGCTTTCTATCCAAGGGGGTTTGACTTAAGTGGGTTTGATCAAACCCTCTTCAATTAAAACCCTTAAAATGGAACCTTTTTAAGGCTTAAATCATTATATTTTCTAGAAATATGTGATTTCAGCAAAAATCAGGATGTCCCAAAAAGTGTAACCCATTATTGTGGCAACACCCTGTTGCACATGCAAAAATTATGGTCATAGGGTCGTTGATTGCAAATCTAATGTGAGGAGAATCATTTTTTCTTCACAAGATAGTATCATGTGCTACAATTGTAATAAATCAGGATGCATTGCAAGGTTTTGTAAGGGAAAAAGTGTAAGATCTTCTGCTCCTCAAAAGAAGTCCGTCATTAGTCAACAAAGGATGGAGAAGAACACAGTTTTGTAGAAGAAGGAAGAAAGTGAAGTGAAGAATGAATCTGTACCTCAACATGGTGTAGATGAATCCTCCGATAACTAAAGAGAAAGTATTAACTCAGGGGGAGTTGTAATTGTAGATCTTTTCAAACCCATGAAATGCATGTGATGTTGAAGTCTTCAACATAATGGTGAATAGTGATATGAGTTTGGTTGGTCATGATTCTGGAGAAGATACACCTTCTGTAGAAGGGTCCAGAAAGATTATGGATCTATGTGATATCACAAACCATAAAAGATGCTAAGTGTCAAGAAAAAATTAATGCATTTATTATGGAGCAACTAAGGTTGGTGTGAGGCATATTTAGTTCCTTTTTGGATCAAATTGATTTCATTCAAAATATTTCAAGTGAGAACAAGAGTTAAGGAAGTGAAGAAAGTTTTCAAAAAGTCACATGCAAACCCTAACAATGGTATTCATAGGTATTTCTCTAGTTTTATTTGAAAAATCCTAGTATTAGAAAGTGTGATCATGGCTAAACCAATTATCATTGATGTTGTTGAAAGGCCAAGACTTAAGTACAAGAACCTTCCATTCAAAGAAATTGAGGTAGAGAAAGATGGCACATTTTCAAAAATTTCAATGGGCGTTGTTGGCCTCCTCTAATGGTTCAATAACTAAGCCCTTAAAGTTGTAGCTTAGAGATTAGATATTTACACCAAGTAGTTATCTTGCTCATCATGAAGGTTCATTTCATTATCAACCTAGGGACGTGAACTTGAAATGGGTTAGCACTGTATGTGTACTAGGACTCAATTGTAGTCATCCTTATCCTATAACTAGAAAGGAAATAGTACTAAAAGTGAAATGCTCGTAAGTAATGGACATAAATCAACAACTAGACTAAACTGAAATGCATAACAGGAATATAAATCTTAGCGAACAAACAAGAAATTACTTTGTCTACCTTGGCTATAGGTACATATATAGAATGAAGTTCTAGTGGTTGCAGGAATAGACAGTTACTAAGATTGTAACTAATTGCTAAACAAAAACATAGCTATTGAACTAAACAGATGGAATTATCACCAAGTGGGCCTCGTTGAATGAGTCTTCCTCAATGCTAACTTGGATGCATCAAATTAAAATATCATTTTATTCACTGAAAACATGATTACAATGTAGCAACGACATACCTTTATTCCTTGAAACTGAATATGGAAGTACAATACCAAAATATCCAACCTTGTGAAGAGGAACATCTAATCATTATTTAAAGAAGGAAAGCTTCGAACCAACTCTAACTAACTGGGCAGTCGAATCCAATAGAATAGGAGGATTCCATTTATTGAAATCATGAAAAATAGGAAGGAGGTTATGCATGCACAAGATTTAGTCAAACCAGTCTTGCCTCAACGAGGATCCAACATAACAACACCTCCTAAATCTACTCAACTAAGAGAAATGGTCATTTAAATTTCAGTTATCACTTCCACATGAGCTAGAAGTTTCCAACCATTGAGCTCTTCAATGTCCATATCTACTTGACTGTTTTAGCAATCGGACAGTTGGCATGAAATTCTTCCACCTTGCAAGCTCCATTTATATCTGCATCTTAATTTGAACCTGCATTATGAAATTAGCATGCACAAGACAAATTTATATCCATAATCACCTTAGAATATCATTCATTCAATCACATGTAAGATTAGTATAGATACATCACATAGCAAGTTAATACCATTAAAATGTTATAGGAATAAGTTCATGTCTAGAGTTCATAAGTTCAAGAAAATAACATAGAAATTATTAGTAACTAGGTGCTAAAACCCCATAGTAACTCTAAAAAACTTATGATAAATCCTAACAAAAATGAGTCATTATTTGGACTCATCATCTCCCCCCAACCTATTGATTTCCTGGTCCTCCAACAGAGGGAACTCAATTCCTTTGTCTTATTAAAGCCCTGAAATCAACATTTTTTATCCGCCCTTTATCAGTCTTTGTAGTATCTGAGTTTGGATTCCAGTAGAACCCATGCTTTCTTTCCAGTCTACCCCACCTTGGCCTCTCTGCATTTATATCATACTGATAAGTTCTATAGTCAAGTACTGGCCACAATAGAATAGGTGGCTTAAATATTAATGGGAGCCAATAGTGTTGCCTTGTTCTCCCTAGGTGCATATACTTGATGATTCATTTGCAAGATGCATGATAATTCTGTAGGGAATGGGGTTCAACTTGTTTCAACTGATTTGGCAACTCATTCCATCTCCATGACAAGTATCCCAATACTATTCTTCTTGTAGTAACAACTACCTGTTCATATTCCCTATATGCTTCCTCCCTAAAAGGAATGATCCTCACTCTTTATGATGGCTTGTAAAGAAATATATGCCATGTGTAGTATATTTCTGTAAGATTACTTGATTCAGCTCTTAGAGACATAGGTGTATGGAGCTCCTTTTCTCTGTATATTTTGAATTGTTCTCCCCAACTATTTTCATTGTGAATCCATGACATCAATGCCCTCAAATGAACATCTCCAATATATAACATTGGATTCCATTCATGATCATTAGGAACAATGTAGTTATGAAAATATAATTCACACAGTAAATTCTTAACTTCAGGAGGAGAAGATTGGAAAGCTTGAAAAAATTCATGCGGGGTTTGAATGGAAGGGTTTAAACTAGAAATAACCCTTGACAACTTAAAAGAGAGATGCCACTCTTTTAAATGCAATGCATATACCCATGTAGGAGTCCTACATTCCATAATTTGTGGTACTAAGGTCACCACATTGCTTACCTTTTCTTGTAATACAATAATTTATGCATTCTTCTCCTCAATTTTTTTATTTTTCTTATCAAACTCTTCTTGTAGCCTGCATTTTTCTCTTCTCCATTATTTTTCTTTTTCCTACATCCCTTTCCATAAATCCAGGGCTACAGATTCCCATGAAAAAGTAGAAGGTATGTGAATTCCTACCATGATCTTCCCCTGTGCTAGTTTATAGTGTTCAATTTGCTCAACAATTAGATGTTCAACCTACTCTGCAACCCGGTGCTCAACTTGCTTTGCAACAACAACAAGTTCTTCCAACCCAATATTTACTTGCTCTCTAGGAGTCTTTTCCTTCTCCTCAGGTGTCTTATTGAGACTATGACTCCTTCTTGGAGGCACATAAGTAGTAGACTTGGTCACTTTTGACTTCTTGGGAGGAATTTTATTTTTCCCAACGGCTGCAGGATGCTTTATTTCTTCAGGTTTTCACTTCCTAGGGCTAGGGTTTATCTTCTCTGACTCTTGCTTCTTAGCCTTTCCTTTGATACTCTTTAATTTTCTCATTTTTTCTTGCTCTTTCCTAACAACAACCTAGTGCGAGGTGTGGTTTTAGGGGAAATATCAATATCAGAGTCTGAAAATGAACTCTCTTCATCTGCATGCTCAAATTTTTAGAGGAAATAGTTTCGGCTATAGGGGGTTTGTACTAGGTGTTACCCCGTAAGTTGAAGCTCTAGGAGTGATTTTAACAACCCTCTCATCTCTCCCAACCCTATGAGTTAGGGGTCGACCTCTAAGACCTACATTTTCTGGTTTGAATTCTCTAATTTTAAAAAGTTCATCCCATGAAATAGTACACATCTTGCAAAGATTTTTCTATGAGTAATTTAATCAAACAATGATGGGAAACAAATTTTTACTTACCTTTATGTGTTTCAGAAGCCATAATTACAAGAATACTGTACAAAATGTTTGGTGCATTCATTCTCTTTCCATGCCTCAGATGATTCAACAACTTGAAATTCACAGAATACATACAAGATTAGCGACCCTCATAGGTAATGTATTTTGATAATAAAAACATCAGCTTGCTTCCATTTCTCTGGAAAAGAAAGTCTTCTTGTACCTTATTTGTCTACAACAAGTGGAGGATCACTAGGCTCCATGAATTCTTCCCTAGTTGACCTAGTATCCTTAGTATCAGGGTAAGGTTTTCCCTCAGCAGGTAAACCTGACACTTCAGTAGTTATTTCCTCAGTAGCTATGAATTTTAACCCCTTAACCTTTGCCCCACCATTTGAAATTTTTTGTACAAACTCCAAGGCAATGTATTCATTGAAACTATCTAGCTTCAAAACATAATCCAACCAGCCATAATTCTTGAATTCAAGTTCACATAGTGCATTCTGTAGGATTACTTGGTGAATCATTGGTTCATTTTTGATTAACGAACCTCCCATTGTTTCAACTCACACCTAGGAAAACACTTATGCAAAGAATTCCTCATGCAATCCTTTAGTCAAAAACCCAATGTCTCTTCTACTTCGTGTAGTTCTTAAAAATACCAAAACCAATATCGAAACCTCTCAATTTTACCTTTCCAACGACATCATGATTTTGACTAAGGTAGTAAAGAGAGGGTATTATCAAAGAGAATGGTGGTAGATTAATGTCACATGTAGAACACCACTTAAACTTATCATTTCAAATTTACTACCATGCTAGTGCATAAAATGTGACTGAAGACATGTATGGCATATGACACATAAGCTCACACTCCCCCCAACCTAAATTAAAGCATGTGTCTACACAAGCTAGAATGGGAGTTGGATAAAACAAGGCATTTAAATAGGGATTGCTATGTGAAATATAAATATTAAAATACAGTAATCAAACAAATGAATGCAAGGTAATTAATATGCATTAATTTTTATGCACGTACTTGAAAAGGTGGAACATCTTTTCTAAAGAATGTGGAAGGAAGTATCGTTTATCATAAAAGCACAATTGAGTAATTAAATGAAGTGGTGGTGGAGTGATGTGGAAGAGAGAGAGAATGGAAATGAATTGGTGGATAATCTTTATTAATGGAGAAATTAATTCCCACAAAAAGTGAAAATCTTTATTATGATTGAATGCATACCTTTAATTAGCCAGAAGGTTGAACATTAGGTCCACTTCCTTCAGCTGCAGGAACTTCGAAGTTTTGGTATTCAACAAATTACTGCATGAACTCTTGCTTTGAGGTAGGCTTATGGTATAACCTGAGACGATGACCATTGGTCAAGAGCTTGAACCTAACAACAATTTTTGTGAGTTGAACAACACCATTGGGAAAGACCTTTGTAGTCTCATATGGTCCTCACTACCGGATTTGAAGTTTTCCCAAGGTGTCCTTATACCTAGAATCATAAAGAAGTGTCTAATCACTAGGTTGGAACTTCTTATCTTTGATGTATTTGTCATGCCATCTATCTGATTTTATACCATCTCAGTATGATGGAGAGATAATTTCCTCATCTTGTCTAAGGCATTTAGTTGCATCACCCTGTCCTTTTGTGCCTCAGATATATCTATTGTAAGGTCTAGTGCTATTCTTAGTGTTTTGTGTTCAAACTCTATAGGCATCATTGTTGTTTTCCCATATAATAGTTCAAAGGGAGTAAAACCAGTTGTGGTTTTCCAAGTGGTTCTACAGGCTCAAACAACTTATGGCAATCTATTTGCCCAATATTTTATGTGAAGTGCTACTGTCTTGGTCAGAATAGATTCTATTTCCCTATTTGTTACCTCAGCTTGGCCATTGGCTTGTGGGTGATAGGGCGTAGATTTTCTATGACTGACATTATAATCATTCATGAATGTCATGACAAGAGTGGATGTGAACTGAGCCCCTTGATCTATGACTATTTCTCTAGGAACCCCATAACTTGTGAAGATTTCCACATAGAGGAATTCTGTAACTTTATTGTCCTGATCATGCTTCATGGCTTTGACCTCAACCCATTTAGTCACATAATCAGTACAAACCAAGATGTAAGACTTTCCATTTGATGGTGGATCGATTGGACCTAAAAAGTCAAGTCCCCATTTATCAAATGGTGTGATAACTACTTGAGGGTATAGAGACATCTCATGTGATTTAGTTGGTCAACTCATCCTTTGACACCTATCACATTTCCTAGTGTACTTTCCTGTATCCTTATGAAGTGCGGGCCAATAATACCTTGTATTGAGAATCTCCATGGTTGTTCTTTTGGCTGCAAAGTTCCCCCCATAGGGTTCATCATGGAATGCATGCAGTATGTCATAAGTTTCATCCTCTCTTATACATCTCCTCATCACTTAATTTGGTACAGTATAGAATAAACAATTTGTCATCCATGAGAATGGAAAAGTTTTCTCAATAAGAACCCTTCGCTCTTTTGGAGAGAAATGAGGGGGAAGTCTTCCTATAACCAAGTAGTTGGCTATATATGCATACCAAGGTGTGTTAACACTGACGAAGAACAAATTTTCATCAGGAAATGAGTCATCAATGACTTGAGTGTCCTCAAATGTGGTCAATTTGGAAATAAAATCTGCTACAACATTTGCTTTTTCTGGCTTGTCTATAATGGTGATATCAAATTCTTGCATTAACAACAACCATATTTCTAATATTCCTATAATCAATGGCTTGTTCATAGGATATTTTATGGATGCACGGTCTGTATGGACAAAAATATGGTATCTTGTGATATAATGCCTAAACTTTTTGAGAGTATAAATGACTGCCAACATCTCCTTTTCTATCACTGTGTAGTTAAACTCATCCCCTTGGAGGTTCTTGCTGAAAAAGTAAATTGCATTCTCTATTACTCCCTCTTTTTGTCCTAAGACAACTCATATAGCATAATTAGATGCATCTGTGTGAATGTGGAAAGTGAGTTCCCAATTAGGGCCTTTGAGCACAGGAGCATGGGTTAATGCTATTTTCAAATCAGAGAATGCTTTATCACAGTCCATTGTCCATTGGAACTCAACATATTTAGTTAAATACTATAAAGTGGTATTGCCATCTTATTGAAATATTTTATAAAGTGCCTATAGTATCCCGCATGTCCCAGGAGACTTCTTGCATCTTTTTGCTTGACAAGAATAGAAAGATTGGTAATTACCTCAATTTTGGATAGGTCCACTTGAATTCCCTTCTAAGAGATATAATGGCCAAGGACCACTCCTTCCTGCATCATCATAAATAATTTATCATTGTTCAAGGAGAGATTATGGTCCTCACATCTTTGCAAAACCTTTTTGAGGTTTTCTAATGCTTCAAAAAAATCAACACCATAAGTAGTGAAATCATCCATATAGATTTCCATACAATCATGTGAAATATCTAAGAATATACTAATAATTTCTCTTTGGAAGGTTGCAGGTGCATTGCATAGATCAAATGGGAGTATTGAATAGGCATAAGTTCACCAAGGACAAGTAAAAGTTGTCTTGTCTTGGTCCTAAGGTGCAATCTATATCTGATTATAGCCATTGAACCCATCTAGGAAGGAGAAATACTACTTACCTACAAGTGAATCCAATACTTGGTCTATAAAAGGAAGGGGAAAGTGATCCTTTTTGGTGGCAGAGTTGAGTTATCTATAGTCAATACAAACTCTCCATTTACCTCCCTTTTTAGGCACAATTACCAAAGGAGACACCCATTGGATTTTTGAGATAGGGTAGATAAATATTGCATCCAACAAATTTTGTAGTTCTCCTTTCATAATCTCCCTTAATGCGGGATTGATTCTCCTTTGTGGTTGCCTTATTGGAGTGTAGTCATCTCTAATGTAGATCCTATAAGTATAGAGTTTGGGATCTAATCCTTTCATGTCATGCTAATCCCATGCAAATTTAACTGGTTTGTTAGAGACAATTGCTGCTCTTGACTAGGCTTGTTATTAATATTCAAATGTTTCCCATCTAAAAATTGTACTTGTGTGATCAAATCAATCATGATTGTTTCACTGATGCTTGGCACTTTTAATTCAGGAGGTAACAATGTGTGAAGTATATCTATTGCTACAAGAAATTTAGGTGCAGGAGAAGCTGACATAAGTATCTACAATGGACATGCAAAACTAGATTCATGAGTGGGTAATTCCTCATGCACTTCATACTTGTTCTGAATTATATGAGATAATATTTCATCCTCTTCCTGAAGTTGCATAAAAGGACTTCTACTTGTCATTATGAGTTGTGCCATTGAATTGGCTTCCTCTACCTCTTCTACAACATGTAGCTAGATGGGGTTGTCCATATCATGGGATGGTTCAGTAGGAGGATAAAGGACAAGCTTTTTAGTGCTTTTCCCATAAAAAATAGTCATGTCCCTTGACCGACATCCAATGTAAGAATTTGGTGTACTAAACTGTGGCCTTCCTAGAATAATAAGATATCCTCCTAATGTAGCTTTAGGGGAAAGGATCATGAAATCAGATGGATATTCCCAAGAGTCTAGGATAACAATAAGGTATTCAATTATACCATCTGGTTTGACAATAGAACTGTCAGCAAGCTGTAGGATAGTAGAAGTAGGTCTTATATTTGTAACATTCATATGTTGGAGGATATCCTTAGTCATCACATTGATAGAAGCTCCCAAGTCTATTAGATCATTTTTTACTTGGATTCCATTTACCATGACTCCAACTACAGGAATACCTGGGTCAGTATATTTAGGAATAATTACTTTCCCAAGAATGATATCTGCCAATTGCCCTACCACATGAATGGTGGTGGGGTCCTTCTTTTTCCTCCTAGGCTTTTTGAGACATTCTTCCTTAATTTCCTTTTCATATATAGGAACACATTTTATGGCCTGGAACAAAGGTATCTTAACACATATGTGTTTTAAATGATCCAGAATATCAATGGTTGTTTCTTATTTTTGTTTAACAATTTCTAGCCTTTGAGGAAATGGTGAGTCAGGATTAGATTGTTGAGCTGGTTCAAGATTCTTGGGAACACTTGTTTGAATAGGGATATCAAATAAATTTTGATGCTCCTCTTATTCCATATGAAGCTCAGTTTTAATAGGAGTGGAAGGGGATGAAAAAGTGGTTCCTGAACGTAGATGAATATCACTCACACTCACATCATATATAGGATATTGGTTTGGATCTGCAAAGTAGACTGGCTACTGCTGTGGTTTGTTATTTGGGTTGGGTGTGGGCTGAGATGGTAACTGAGTAGGTCTAAATGTGCTATCATTTGAGTTAGGAGGAGGCATTATGATAGGCTGTTGAGGTTGTGGAGGCTACTGCATGTAACCAGTTGCCTGGTTTGGCCATTGCGTCCTCCCCTCCATTGGGATGTTTGTTTCCAATCCCTTGGGGTTGTTGCTAATTCCCCTAGGGTTGCTACCACTGAGGTGGAACGTTTTGATAATTGGGTCAAGTATTTGGAGGGTTGATCCAAGGTTGAGGTGAATAACCTCCAAATTTTGATGGATATGGGATTTTCCATTGATTACTAAATGCATAAGAATTCATATAAGGTCCATTAAAAGATAAAGGGTCTCATGGCATACCTTTTCTTGGAGCCCATGGCCTTCTTTGTGCAATGTAGAAAAAATAATCATCATCACCCTCAACTGGCTTGAATTCAGGTGGAATTTTCCTACTATCAATGTTGGCTACCATCTTACATTTGCAATACTTCTTTTTCTTACAATGAGGACAATATTCTGCCAACATTGCCTCTGCCTCCTCATGTTTATTCTTTGCTTGAAGTGTATCTAGCTGATTTTCCACATTATTTATGATGTCTTTCTTGAAATCTGACAACAAATGAGTGATTTCCATCCTTGAAACTCCATTAATGGACTTACCCATAGAAGATTGGTAACCTCTTCCTTTCTTTATAGCTGCCCTAGAGTAATTCTGACATATCTTCTTAATATCATCCTAGGGAACTTGGGTGATATCTCCCCCTCCTATCAAGTCCAAAGCATTAACGTAACTTTCATTGATCCCTCTAAGGAAGAACAACTTTTGGGACTCTTCATTGAGTGCATGATGTGGATATTTTTGCAAACAAAACAGGAACCTTTACACATAGTCCTCCAAACTTTCATCCTACTTCTACTGCATTCTGAAGATATCATCTCCTCTCATATCACTACCTCTATAGTATTCTTTATACTTCTAAAGAAAATTTTCCTTCATAACATCCCAAGTATTCATAGTATTCCTACCTAAGCCCATAAACCATCTTAAGGCAACTTCTTTCAAAGTAGTAGGAACCAACTTAAAACTATGAGCATTAGTAGTGTAATCATAGCTTTTGCAAAGGATATCAAATTCAAACAAGAAAGTGTCTGGGTCCTCTATTACAAGCCCTTATAATTTAGGAAGAATTGAAGCAGGAATGTTCTTGAGGTTATCAACTTCATTTTGTTGAGGGATAGGGAATGGAAAGGTTGGATGTTTAGGTCTAATTAGGACAACCATATTTTCTTGATGGACTATCAGATCAAATAGATTCTCAATCAGGCTCTGGGAAGCTTTCTCTTTAGAGGAAATTTTAGAACTAGTCAAATTGGCCAATACATCAGCAAAAGGATTTGCTTCTTCTTCTTCGTCTCTTGGAAGATTTTGAAACTCAACTAGCTGGTTATCAAGACTAGGGCCAGTAGGAAGGAATATCCCTAGAGCATCTCTTCTCCTACCCCTATGCATGTGGTATTAACTCAGTATCGACCAAATCACACAAAGAATTGGTAAAAGAATAGCAGATCATCACTTATTCTAATGAAGAGTATGATAAAAAAAACTTTAGAGATACTAAAAATAGGAAAGAAACTAGAAATGACTCTGAAGAACTTCCTATTTTGACACCATCCCCGAAAATGACACCAAAAAATGTTGGCCTCCTCTAATGGTTTAATAAATAAGCCCTTAAAGTTGTAACTTAGAGATTAGATATCTGCACCAAGTAGTTATCTTTCTCATCATGAAGGTTCATTTCATTATCAAACCAGGAACATGAACTTGAAATGGGTCATCATTGTATGTGCACTAGGAATCAATTGTAGTCATCCTTATCCTATAACTAGAAATGAAATAGTATTGAAAGTGAAATTATTGAAAGGAAGCAACATAAATAATGAACATAAATCAACAACTAGATTGAACTAAAATGCATAACAGGAATATAAATCTTGCTCACCATGAAGGTTCATTTCATTATCAACCCAGGGACATGAACTTGAAATGGTTCAACATTTTATGTGCACTAGGACTCAATTGTAGTCATCCTTATCCTATAACTAGAAAGGAAATAGTATTGAAAGTGAAATTCTTGAAAGGAATCAACATAAATACTAAACATAAATCAACAACTAAACTGAACTGAAATGCATAACAAGAATAGAAATCTTAGCAAACAAACATGAAGTTACTCTGTCTGCCTTGGCTATAGGAACAAACACTGAATGAAGTTCTAGTGGTTGTAGGAATAGACAGTTGCTAAGAATGTAACTAATTGTTGAAGAGAAAAGTAACTACTAAACTAGATGGATGGAATTCTCAACAAGTTGCCCCCCTTGAATGAGTCTTCCTCAATAGTAGCTCAGATTCAGCAAATTAAAATTTCATTTTATTCATTGTAAACATGATTACAATGTAGCAACAACATAACTATATTCCTTGAAACTAAATATGAAAGTACAATACCAAAATATCAAACTTTGTGAAGAGGAACATTTGATCATTATTTATAGAAGGAAGTATTCTAATTAACTCTAACTAATTTGGCAGTTGACTCCAATAGACTGGGAGGACACCAGTTATTGAAAGCATGAAAAAGAGGAAGGAGTTTATGCATGTGCAGGATTTAGTCAAACCGGTCTTGCCTAAATGAGGATCTAGCATAACAACACCTCCTAAATCTACTCAACTAAGAGACATGGTCATTTAAAGTTTAGTTATCACTTTGACATGACCTGGAAGTTTCCAACCATTGACCTCTTCAATGTCCATCTCTACTTGACTTTTTCCACAACTGGGCAGCAGGCATGAACTTCTTCCACCTTGCAAGCTCCATTTATATCTACATCTTAATCTGAACCTGCATTATGACATTAGCATGCACAAGACAAACGTATATCCATATTCACCTTAGAATACCATTCATTCAATCACATGTAAGATTAATATAGATATATCACATAGCAGGTTAATACCATTAAAATTTTATAGGAATAAGTTCATGTCCAGAGTTCATAAGTTTAGGAAAATAGCATAGAAAGTATTAGTAACTAGGTGCTAAAACCCCATAGTAACACTAATAAACTTATGATAAATCCTAACAAAAATGAGTCATTATTTGGACTCATCAGGCGTCATGTACTCCAAGGATATAAGGTTTTACATTCATGGCTAGATAAAGGAAATCAATCACACATCTTCCTTTGAAACAGTCTGACTTGAGCTACTAAATGAAAATTGGGTATACAAGCTGGAGTATGCGAACATTTTTTCAAAATGGTTAGACATCTCAAAATATTTTCTAGACTTCTATGAAAATAAGGAATGAGTAAGAATAATCTTGAGCCACATTCATGGATATTTCATTTGTCTATATAAACCCTACAATATCACAAATGATGCAATTAGGGTAGTTACTAGTCTTTGTGCTTTTGGACCATTCCCAATGCTTAAATATGTGAAAAATGAAATAGTCATAGCTCATCGGTGCTAAATTTGACAAGAGAACCTTAACAGTCAAGGATATCATTGATCCCGATGTCCGGTATGCATCAATGGGGATTGCATATAAGATTTAATTTACAAATAGAGAAGGGTGTGTCACCACGACTGCAATTCATACCACACTTCAAATGGTGAAATAAGGCACCGACTTTGATCTATGTGAGCTATTAAGAGAGCAACTAATGGAAAACTTGAGAGGAACAAAAGAAACCAATTACAATTTTAGGTTTGGTTCCTTGATTATATGCCTTTATTCTTTTTGAATGAGCTACCTAGTTCTAAGGGTAATATGTGGGACAAATTCACTTTTGTAGTAGTAAAAATTAAACAACATATGAATAGCTTTTAGAATGAGCAAGCTTATACTACTCACTATTGAGGATTTTTTAAGAATTTGAAAAGAAATAACTTTCATGGTAAATAAGGATTATTGTTTTATGGAAGCTGTGGAGACCGAAACTTCATGGATTTCTAAGCTACCTTATGAGGTTGACGATGAATTTGTATAATTTTATATTGATATTCTATTATCAAAACCTAGGGATCCTAAAGCAAAAATATTTGGCACATACAGAGAAATTATGGATGATATTTATTGGAAGGAGATAGAGGAAGCCACTGAAAAGAAGGTGGAAAAGGTTCTTAAAGAGATAGGTGCTCAACAGTACTCTAAAATAAAATATAAAGAGGAGCTTCACAAAATTTTGGGCGCAGTTGGGAAATCTATTAGTGCTCATATTGTTATGTATCGGTTATGATTTGTTTTAACAACTCACTAAATCTAGCATTTAGGTAAAACTGTACAAAGGAATTCCAATCCTGTATATATGTAATGGTTTGAATGAAGGAAATTATTGAACAGTGACATATCTTTGTGTTTAGCTCTGATTGCAAACATGGTATTAGAGCCACTTTTCCTAGATGTCTTTTTTTTTCTCAGTAAAAGGAACATTGGCCTAGTTATATTATATTATATTTATATAAAGATGTACATATATGCTAATAAAATAGGCAGAAGAACCATAATAGTTTCGATGTTTCAATTTTCTTTGCCTAATGCCAACCCATCAACTAGCCTTAAAAAATATAGACTGAATAAAGCAAGATGTAACGTAGAAATTCCAACATATAAATTTGAGCTTTTACATAGTTCGACTATAACCAAGGGAGGACCAGGTGGAACACAATAAAAAAGAAAGCATTGTGCTACAAAACTATCAAAATTTGGGACAACCGAACAACTACTCCATGCAATCTTCCTCCTAACCTGAGTTCTTGTCTTGACCTTCCAGTGCCTCTTGCAGGCGCCTATCTTGTGCAAAGAAAACAACACCAAGTTGGGGTTCCTTTCCATTGTTCTCATCGTGCATAAGTTGTGCCCTTGCCACATAACCGAACGATGAGCTAGCAAAATTACCCTCTACAAATTGAAACCCCATTGGAGACCCAACCACATTTCCTTCTGCTAAATGAATCCCAATTGAAGTTCCAACAACAACAACATTCTTATCTGGTAGCAGCTCGACCTCTTCTTTCCCTGGGACCGGCGGTGGAGCACCTTCCTCTTAGCCAACAAAGCCTAAGTTCCTTGGTGGGTGGGGATTATGTTCATGAAGAAAATAAATGCCGTAATATATCTCCTTAATGTCGAAGCTCTTTGTAGCACACACCTTTGTCGAATTCCTTCTTAATGCTTTGAGAAGGATGTCATTTTTGAACTCCAGAGCCAATCTTAAGGCTTCAAAAATTTCTGCAAAACCCAACCTATTTTTGACATATTCTCTTCGAAATAGATCACCCAAATATGCATCCCCAACAAGGACATTAGACCCATGAACAACTTGTAATAATTGATGAACATCTAGCATTTCTGGCCTAACAAACTTATTAACAATCAATTCCAACTCTACCAGTGATTGGAGAAGATCCGGAGTATTAGACAAAAACACAGAGAGAACTTGAGAAGGGAAGATTAAGCGTCAACTTTTGGGACTCGTCAGCTCAAAACTAAGAACTGAGCGTACCAGTTCCTCAACCCTCGGGCACTCAACATGAAAAATCACCACCAAATTCTCATGCATGATATTTTGCTCAAACAACCGCTCCCATAATTTCACTGGGCAGCTCACTCTAAGATTCCATGGCCGGGAAAAAATTCTACCAGAATTGAAGACACTAACCTTGTAGAGCATCGCACAACACAAGATTTTAATGGAAATGAATGAATTATCACCTTGTTCAGCTCCTTTTAAAGCTATTATGTATCGGCATAGTGTAATCATGGCACGTGAAAAGAAAGAAACTATCGAACACCCTTGAAGCATGTTGGCTCATACGAAACAACCTCCTACATAGAGTGAATTTATGGCCCAAACGACATAAATAATTTTAATGTACCTACAAAACTACAACATGTCAAGAAAACCCAGGATTGATGAAAATGTGTCCCTACTGATGCCATGCGTGGCAAGCCTGTATCTCACCCTCCATGTGATTAATTAAAACCAACTTGGGAATTATAAATGCTAAACATCATTATGCGTTATGCCTAGCCGCCAACTTGAAAATCATGGAGATACGACCAACTTGATAAGACATCTTTCGCGTCCTAATTTGCAAAGCCCACTGTATCTTATAATTAGATTAACCACTTGAACATCTGTTGCCATGCCAGTTAATATATCATCCAATGTGGAAGATGAATCAAACATGATTAATCCATCTTAAAAATTCCACCTTAGTCAACATCCACTACCCGCCTTTTAGACGAACAAACCGTTGAAACTTGCTTTGATGAAGGAATAAACTCAGAATGCTTATTCATACCATTTAAACCATGGTACTTAAGCCATAGAGGAGCATTCTACCACCAAGATGGCATAAATATGAGGAAACTCAAACATATCATCCTGATTTTTAAAAACTACTTGATCTTGCTAATCACAAGCCAGATCGGCCAACCCATTTGTTAATCTGTTGCCTTCCCTGTATGTATGAGTTAAATGAGTGTCTTCAAAAGTTGCCAAGATATCCCATATTTTTTTGTAGAATATAACCTATTTTCCAGTTGCAGGTTCTCTTAGTTATACACGTGTTGATTAGGATAAGAGAATCACCTTCTACATGCAAATTAGTTATTTTGAGGTCCTTTGCCAATGAGACACTCACTAATAATGCTTGTACTTTTGCCATATTATTTGAACAAGAATTCAAGTGTACAACGTTAGTTGCTAACATCAAGCCTGACACATCTCTAATACAACACCTTGCACTAGATACCCCAGGGTTTCCACATGAATCTCCATAAAAGTTGAGCTTGTAGAAAGTAGAACTTGGTGGCATCCATTTCACCTTACTTCTATCCACTTTGACTGCATTTGAATGGGTAACCCCTCGAGTTGGTAGAACAATGTGTTTCCAGTGATTTAGAATAAAGTTATCCCAGTTGGAATGTATTGACAAGACTGAATTAAATTTTTTGACATAAGAGCTACATACTTCATAAATTAACATTTCTAGGTTCTCTTTAATTCTTTGAACTGAGACAACTTGAATTTTGAAAATACATCTATTCCTTTCCAGCCAAATTGACCAGATTTCCAAGGCAGGAGTAACTAACCAAATGCAAGCAAACAACACAGATCTATATAGAAGTGGCCAACTAGTAAACATGTCCCACAAAGAGCTAGGCAAAGGGAAAGAAATATTCAATTTCCCCATAATGAAATTCCATATTTCATGTGCAACTAGACAAGAAACAAACAAATGATCAATTGTTTCATCATCCTTTTTGTAGAACACACATTTAAACACTTCTGTTATTCCAAATTTCTCCAACCGGTCACTTCTAAGAATCCTTTTCTTCAAGGCTAGCCAAGAAAACCCACGTGCCTTTGGAAACTGTACTGAATTCCAAAAAAAAGCAAAGGCTCTATGGGACTGAAATTGAGATGCCTGAGCAATGATTGACGTGTATGCCTGAGAAAAGGCTAGATGTCTTATTTTAGTCTACAAAAAAATAAGTTTTTTTATTATTGTTGTAGAAATCAAGGAGGGAAAAGTTCAAAGTTAGCACAAGAAGAGAAACTCATGGAGGGTGTGACTACAAGCCTCTCATGTCCTTTAGAATCTGGGATCATCTGTTGGCACGACCATTTGTGGTAATGTTGTTAAGAACTTGAACTAGCAGTGAAAACATTAAAGATTGATATGGGAATTATGGACTTGAAAAGATTGTTATGGTTTTGACATGTCATGTAGATTTGATCTATGATGTGGAAGGTTTAATTGATATAATGTATGCTTGAAGATTTGATTGTCTTCACTTGTTGGTGTCTAAAGAGATAATCAACTTGATAGAAGTTTCTCAAGTTGGAGGAAACATTGATGAGATGTTCCTTCTATTTAGTTTCTAAAGGAAAAGATCTTTGATTGTGAAAAGTATTTCCTTTCACTTTAAGAGCATAGGCATAAGCTAATCGACTCTCTATACCAAGAAAAAGCTACACAATGCCTCCTTCCATAATAAAGCATTTGCAACGAGCTGAGCCAACCATAGACTAAGATCAAGGGAGCTATAACACACCAATCATTATGTCTGGAATGCAGCAAGAAGATATCTGATCCTAAGTTGGTGCAAGAGGAGATATTTTCTCCATTGATTGGTGAGTTTGGTAGTAAGTGCCAAGGAGATATCATTGTAGGAGGTATTTTTTCTGAGCATTTAGTATTTTTTGTGGAGGTTTTCATGGATAAATTAAGTTTCATAGAGAAATTTGATGGTTGAGACTTCCATACATGGAAAATAAAAAAGTAGTTACATATAATAGAAAAATATCTTTGGGATGTTATCAAACCTAACATAGTATCTCCTATTGATGTGAATGAACTTGCCAAGTGGACTATCAAAAATACAAAAATATTAGGGACTATTAGCCTCATCTTATCAAAGGTATACTTACATCATGTGGATTTCACGAAGTCCACAAAAGAGATTTTGGAGTCATTAAATAAGCTCTTTGGATTTGAAGAAGAAAGTGCCAAGATGACATTGAAGCAGAGATTGTATGGATTGAAAATGGATAAAGGTGAAAAAATGGTAGATCATATAAGTAAGTTTCACTCTTTCCTAAATCAGCTAGCTGGTATTAATGAAAAAGTAAAGGATGATGATGCCAAAGCAATCATTTTGAATGGTTTTCTTAAGCATGTATTTGGTATGGTGTTTAGATTAAGAAAAGTAAAAATTAGTCTTGAAGGAGTAATATATACTTTACTTGACCATAATGAAGAATCTTGATCTGAAGAAGTCTTATATGTACATAACAAAGCAAAGTTCACTTTCAAGAAAGGGAAAGTACAAAATCAAGCATTTCTCTTCAAAAGGGAAAATACAATGTTTCTATTGTAATGAAGGATATATAATCTTGAATTGTAAGAAGAGGGCACAAGATCTACTAGATGAAAAACTAGATCAAGCTACTTCCTTGGCTAAAGAAACTAATTGGGAAAACTATACCAATGATGAAGAGATATCATGTCCTAGTGATGAAGAATATATGTTTTAGAGAAATTCAAGCTTGGAGACAGGATGCAATGGAGGAAGGACACTCAATGTCCTCTTGTCAATCACATCAATGTGCTTTGGTGGAACTTTATTTTCTTTGGTGGTGTGTGCTTCTATTTTTCTAATAATCAGGAATTTCACATCATGGGGAAGAATATAACACCAATATTCTATCTCTAGTGGCAATGAAAATTTCCCATACTATTGGAGATCGAGTGGCACGATAATAATAGTGACTATTTCTATTCATGTGTGCATTGTTTCCTTATGTAACATCCTAGTGTAAAATATTGTAATGAACAAAAGCACTAGTATGATGTAGTTAATGGATCTTGAAAAGGTTAGTGGTGATCCAAAAAACCATATGAGGTGAAAAAATGAGTGATTTCTTGTTCGTGTCCAGGTTTGTGGTAAGCTTGTGTGAAAACCATGAAATGTTGATGAGAAGTGCCTTTCGTTTGAATCAAGATCATGAGTTGCACAATTTGAACTTACTATAGAAGAAAGCATGAGTTTTTACCATGTTCACACTAAGGGGGGGAATTTTGGGAAATGTATTAGTTCTCATATTATTATGTATCGATTATGAGTTGTTTTAACAACTCACTAAATCTAGCATTAAGGTAAAATTGCACAAAGGAATTCAAGTCCTTTATATATGTAATGGTTCGAATGAAAATAATTATTGAAAATAAACATATCTTTGTGTTTAGCTCTGATTGCAGAAAAACACATCTTTAAGACTATATCAAATAGCCCTACAAAAGTTTCCAATGCCAAATATGCTCTTCTAGAAGCCAGTCAAATTCTTAGTTGATCCAACAGATCCTCTCCTACTATTGTCTCTACTCCATAGCCCTTTGAGTCTACACAAACAACTAGTAATAAAATAAAAGAATCATTTGTAACCTCTTTGGAGAAAAAGGCCACCAAAGATGGACATGCTAGGCCTAAACGAAAAGCAAAGAGAGAAAAGACAAATGAGGAAGTGTCAGATGATGTTGAAGAAATTGAAGAAGACATTCCTTTGTAAAAGAAGAAAGGGAAGGGAATTACTGAGGAGAAGACTGAGAAGGCTCCTCTGGTCACACATGACCCTTTGGATTTTGGTGCAATTCTCAAAGGAATTTTTGAGTGTGATTTATTAAATGATACAATGATGTTGCATTTGGATCAGAGATTTTTTTAGTGGCTAATATTCGCCAATTGGCTAATAGTTGAAATTTGGGAATCAAAAATTGGCTAATAGTTTGAGCTACAACATGACTTGAATCGCCACATTTTTATTATAATCTTATTTAAATCACCAAATAATTTATTTTATTAAATATTTTAACTGAAAGATTTGCCACAATATTCAATACATGATTAGATCAAATTTGCCTAAATTTTATAATTATAGTAGAAATCTATATTAATTCACCAATAGTATATATCATAATTATTAGCTACTTTAGGACCATATTTCTAATCTTTATTTTCCACCATCGATTTATAATATGATCTAATGGCCCTTGTTGTATTCTATGAGGTAAAATGTATCCATGATTTGTAATGCTCATGGGACCCACAATTTTGGGTCTCATGAGCATTATAGATTGTGGGTAAATTTTATCTTATAGAGTACAATGAGGGTTGATAGATCAATGATCTAAAATAAATTTTGAGCTCCATGAGAATTACAAATCATGGGTACATTTCAACTTGCAGAATATAATGAGGGTCATTATATTATATATTAAAACAATGGTGGAAAGTAAATATTATAGTCTACCCCTTCAACCTATTGATAATTTTCACCCTTGGGCCCCTACTTTTTCATGAGAATTATTTTTAGATTTGATAGATTCGCCATCATAATTAATGCATTTTCCTATTATTTTTCAAGATTCACCAAATTTTTTTTTAAAATTTTAGTGATGTAAAAAAATTCGCCGATAAAATTAATATTTTTTTCAAATAAAAGGAAAGATTTGCCAATAGAAATTATTATTATTTTATATGAAAATAAAAGATTCACCAGGATTTTATATCTTTTTTTTAAGGGTGGTTTCTTAAAGTTATCACTGATTTGGATGTTCCTCTAGAAGATAAAAAGATAATTGAAAAGGCTGTCATTGTGTATATGCTGATGAAGAACATTCCATCCATTAACATTATTAACAATTATTTGGATAGCCTTGATGAAGCCTTGAGAAAAAGGAGAGAAGATGCTATTAAATTTGATGAAGATTTGAAACTAAAAGCAACCAACAAAACTGGGATCCCTATTTCTCAGGAAGAAAAGGAAATGATTGTTCGAAGACAAGCTAAAGAGCTTTGCACCAAGAGAAGAATAGATCTTTTGATAAGCTTGGATGAAGATGTAAAATTGAATATTAATAATGAAATGGAAGTTACTACAAAGAAAATTATTGATAAAGTGCAAAGTAATGGTGATATTGATTTACAAGAGTCTCCAAAAATACATGACACTAATATTGAAGTAAATGCACAAGGACCTTTGGATAATAAAAATATAGAAGATATATCTGGCCAGAAAGAAACACAAGACCCTATAGAAAACAAAAAGGATAAGGTATCTCAGGTGTGCATGAGGTGCAAATAGTCTCCAATATGGAGATAGAAAAAGAAGAAGATAATGAATTAGATATAAAGGAAACCAAGATTCTTGAAGAAATAAAGATAGTTGAGATTATCTTTGAGGATCATGTTTCTCTGGATGATGTTATCCCATAGGACATTCTTGATGTGTTTACTTAGGACATAGATTTATCTATTTTTGAAGGAAATAAGATTAATGGTGATGTCAAAAAAATAAGATAAATCATCTAGATAATGAAACTACACAAGGTACAAAAGATTAGAATAAAGAGAGTGTCTCTCCTCTGGGGAACACTAATTTTGGCAAGGAACATTATATTCCCCTTCCAAATATTTTAGGAAATGATGATCAAATGAAAGGAGATAATCTAGAAAATTCTTAGAATGAAAAAGAAAAGGTCGATGAGAAGAAAAAATATTTTGTGGATATTGGTCAAGGATCTTCATCGTTGGATTCTTTCAAGGAGCTACGAGGAATGCAAATACAATTTCAATAGTAGTGACTCCCCAACTCTTGCACATTCCTACTCATGAAGGAAAAATAGACATGTCTAGTATTTCTCCCCTCCATAAGATACAACTTGGTGATGTCCTACATGCCTCCACAATGAAGGAAATTTTACAAGAACATGTGAAGAAAAGTGAATTAATTGAAAAATCTATGAATATTTTCGAGGAAGGGAAAACATTGATGCTTCCCTGCCTATGGAACAAAAGTTAAAGCTATTAATAGACTCCTTTAAGGATCATTCTTCATACATTGGGAAGAAGGTTGAACAAGAAGAATTAGGAAAGATAACTAATAAGAGAATGGATAAAGCCTCTTTTAGGTGTGTCAGTCCACATAAACAATTGCAAGAGAATGTGAAAATGATTAATGAGTGTATAAATGAAGTAACTACTTTGTATTAGTTTTTCTTGAAGTGGCCAAGCTCCATGAAGTATATAAAATATTAGATTGACTCCATTGAGTCAAAAATTACTAAAATGGACAAGGTATATTATCTTTCAAAGGATATGAATGGATCAATAAGATCTCAAACAAAAAAATCACTTGTAGTTGACATTGCTTTAGGACTAGAGAGAGTAGATAAAGAAATAGTTTGGTCAGTTGAGGGGTGTAATCAACCTGAGACTTGCTTCACTATTTAAATTTCTTGTAAATGTAGGAAATTCTGATAAGAAAATAAATGCTCCAAGTAATTTCGAGGAAGTTGAGGATTTGTACATGTAGTGTGAATGCCAAAATAACATTATCTCTTCAGCTAAAATAGATTGGGTTGCATTTGTGGCACAACTTAAAGAAATTCACAAGACCATTCTACCCTCCAAGGAAGCTATAAAGCTATAGATTAGAAAACCTTTTTATATAATTTTTGTGGAAAATTGCAGTATAATTTTTGTTGAAAACATTCTATACATATCATTAACCTTGAGGCATCTCCATCTTAGGTGGAGTATATATTGTCAGGGGGAGCTCATATAGGTTTTGAGATATTGTAAATATAAGTTATAATTCCATTTTCCCTTTATGTCAAAGAGGGGGAGATTCATGTGTGTGTTGTCATAAATTGAAAAGGGGGAGATTGTTGGAAATAAGTGTTGTCATTGATTACAACTCAATATATTTTGTGATTTATGCCAAATGTGGATGATGAAGGTTCTACATACTCCGAAGATAGGGCAAGTGCAATAATATTTCTACAGTGTAGTATGTGGTTGAAATGGTATTAGTTTGATGTACAAGTATGTTGTATAAGAAGGTACACTAGTTCTATCATGTGTTCAACTTTTCTACATTGAAATAGTTCCTATTTGTTGTACCACACATTGAGATAAGTTGCAGGAGATTGGCTAAGGAATTTATAGTGCATACCTTATGAAAGAGTCATGATAGTTTGGTCTACATCCCTCTATTGTGAAAGAATTTTTCTTGTGGTTTAGAAGTTAAGACGGTCAAGATGTGAAGGTTTTATATCTAAGGTTTCAATTCATCATTCCTTCTACAATGAAAGTTACAAGTAACAGTGTTCCAATTTGCGCTATGAAAATATAAAATGTTGATAAAGGACTATTGGGATGCTCTACATTCCTTTGATGAGATAGACGTGTCTATGAAGCCTTGGGAATATGTTCAAAGAGGTATATTAATTATTCCTTGGAAGTCTCAGGAATTTTGGTGGTTCACAAGATCAATTTTCAAATAATAGTTTCATACGGTTTGTTTGGAATGCTTTATTCTTGTATATTCAACGGGTTTCTCCTCTTGTGCCATCATATGATGATCAATTTATTCACAAGAAGGCTGAGGAGATATTGTGCATGGACTATAATTCTTGCATCTTGATCCACATGATGGTTTTGATCTCCCTCCGATGAAGTTGTACAAATGGCAATTTTGGTTGTCAGTATTTGGGTTGACAAACATGTTTCGTCCATCAACGATTGATCTTCATTAAATAGTTTTCTTTTGGAGGATTTTTTTTGATGTGTTTTCTTTTGGATTATTTTCTTGAAACATTATATGTGTTTAGAGTTGACCAATGTGATATTATGTGTTTTCTCTAAAAGGTTATATTGGAGCTAACCTAATTGAGGTTTTATGTTGTTGTAGAGGATATATGTATAGAAGGCTAAATTCATTTGTGAAGGTGTTGTTGTAAATAGAGGTGTGACAAAGAAATATATTGAAAATGAAGTGTGTGAAGTATGTGTGAAGGGTTAATTGTGTGAAAAGGGATTGCAACATCAACATAAGTCGGATGCTTCTTCATAGTAGTTCATGTTTGTATTTCTCATTATAATCTTCATGTATCCTGCTCTGAGATAGTGAGTCTCTTTAGGTATTTTTTTATCTTTTCCTAAGGTTGTATACCTTATTCTACAAGTCCATAGGTAGTGAGCCTTAAACAACATTATAATTCTTGTTAGCAGTGAGCTACATATATTGTGAGTTTTAATCCTCACCATGGTTTTTCCCTCATCGGGTTTTCCATATAAAAATCTTGGTGTCTTTGTGTGTTGTATGATTCCTTTTTTTCTCTTCCTTTAGTTTATGATGAGATTTTTAATCTGCAAATGGGAATGATTAGTTTTAATATATGTCGATTCACCCCCCTCTTAACACTACATTGTGTTCAATAGTTGGAAAACGCATTTTGAGGACTATGATCTTGCAAATTAACTTGTCAAGTTAATTCTATTTGAAGGTCCAACCCAAGGTTTGAAACAAAATTTTTTGAGGAAAATTTGAAGCAAACATTGAAAATTTCTAGCTAAGGCCCTTCGTTTGAAGGTCCTTTGAATGAAGGTACCTTCAATCAAAGATTTCCCTTCATTCAAAGGAACCTTTAAGTGAAAGTCTCTTAGGGAAGCCAAAATAATATTAAATATTTATGAAAAAGGACCTTCAAATGAAGGTCTGCTAATAAAATAATATTAAATTCTTTTACCTGCTAACCTTCGAATGAGGACTATTTTTAGCCAAATTTTCATAATTAAATGTTTATGCAAATTGCATATATATTATATATATATATGAGGTTAATTTTGTGTTTTTAATATAAAAAATAAAGAAAAAATTGCTTTTTTATTTTGAATTTTTGCAAGTGATTTACATTTGGAATGTGGAATTGGAAAAATTGTATTTACAAATTTGGGAGACATTGTACAAAAATAATAATTGATAAATAAATTATCGAGATCATATTTTGCAAAGGAGATGGGAAATAAAAGGACAAGACAAGGAAGACCACATGATCATATTCAATATAAAATGAACAAAAATTATGTGAAGAAAGATGCAAAGATATTACGATCAAAGAGAAGGTATGCATTTTTTAATTAAACTATGTATTTTATAAATCATGTAATTTTTTTCAATTAAATAAGCTTCTAGATAATATTAGGATCAATAAGATCAAATTATTTTCAATTGAAGAAATTTTTTCAATTCAATTGTGTTTTATTTCATTTTTTTTTTGTTGTGGACCCCATTACCATTCCAAAGATATCTACTAAAACCACTATGTTCCCTACTACTATAACTAATACCCTAAACCCTAAACCCTAAAACCTAAATATTATTGAGATAAATCTATGATGACTATATTAGTCGAATAATCTCTGACTAAATTAACTAATCATTCCTTTCTACTAGTTTTGTACCTTACCCTTGGTTTGGGTAATAGTCCTTAAATATTATGTTCTCCATGCCTTTATCTAGATCATTTTTACACATAGTTTTATTCCTCAAATCACCTTCACTTGAGTAAATCATAATCTAAACAATAATCCCATAAAAATTAAGGATTTTACCTCTTGTTTCTATAACTTACTCCTTTAGAAACACTCTCACACCTATTTTATTAGTGAACCCTTTACGCCATGGATATATATCCAATGAGCTATGTACTCCATCTATATCATTTCATTTTTATTTTCCTTAATTATGTTCAATTAATGTTGATTAAAACCTTTTTAAATATGCCTTCCTTGCATCTATGATAAACCCTATCCTACCCTCCCCCAATGGATCCCCCTTGTGACCTTGATATACCTACCTAAACACTAGATAATCATGTCCAAAAAAATATTTTGAAAGATCTTATATATATATATATATATATATATATATATCATTGGTCCCATCCTCAAAACATCCTAGAGACATGTTCCCAAGTAGAATATAACCAATATCATCCTTCCAGGTCTATTCCATTTAAAGAAAAGGTCTGATAAATATTGTCATTCATATATATTATTATCCACTCTTCAAGATAAATAAAATTCAATTAAATACTTAAAATCCTTATATATTCACTTATTTTTATTATGGATCTCATTACCATTCCTAAGGCCTCTCCTAAAAACACTATGTTCCCTACTCCTATAACTAATAGGTCCTAAAACCTAAACCCTATTTACCCTATTTACCCTAGTCCTAAACCCTAAACCCTAAATATTATTGAGCTAAATCTATGATAACTGTGTCAACCAAATTATCTCTAACTAAATTATTAATCATTATTTTCTACTAGTTTTGTACTTTACCCAAGTGGTTCGAGCTATACTACTTAAATATTATGTTTTTCATTTCGTTTATTTAGATAATTTTAGATACATTTTTATCCCTCAAATCACCCTCACAAGTAAATTGTAATATAAACAATAATCTCATAAAAAATTAAGAATTTTACCTCTTGTTTCTATAACTTATTCCTTTTGAAACCTTCCCATACCTCTTTTCTTAGTGAACCCTTTACCCCATGGATATATATATATATATATATATCTAATGATCTCTACTCCATCTATATCATTTCAATTTTAATCGAACCTTTAAATACATTCCTTAAAGTTGATTAAAACCTTTTTGAACATACCCTCCCCCAATGGACTCCCCTTGTGACATTTATATACCTACCTAAACACTAGATAATCATGTCCAAAAAAATATGATAAAAGATCTTAGATATATATCTCTTTGGTTCCATCCTCAAAATATCCTAGAGAAATGTTCCCAAGTATAATCTAACATATACCATTGCTCTGAGCCTATTCCATTTAGACAAGGTCTCATAAATATTATCCTTCATATATATTCTTATACAATATTGAAGATAAAGAAAATTCAATTAAATACTTAAATTCCTTCCATAAATATTACTCAGCTAAACCCCCTCCTACCCTTCCTCAATGGATGCCCCTTGTGAACTTTATAAGAAATATATCAATTTAGAGAATTGAGTTTACAAGAATTAAATTATAGAAATTAAGTTTAATGTTTTGATGCTGTTAATTTATATATATTTTTGAAAAAATTCAAGAACTATATAATATTATATCCATCCATTAAATATATTATAAAATATTCTCTTTTATATGATATGTGTAGGGGATCAACATACAAAAACTAGAGTAGAATTCAGGTCTAAATTAGTTACTAGAGAAGAGGAGGCTACACTTGCACACATAATTGATGTCAAGGAGGAAACTCAAGCACACAAAAAATGATGCTAGAGAGGAGGCACATCCACACTTTGATATTAGACACTAGGCTAGGATCACTTCCTTCTATGGATATTCATATGAATCTAATTAAAGAGGTGGAGAGAAAAAAATATTACAAAAGTATACATCATTTGACTGAAATGGATAGAGAAATTTAAATTTTATGTTGAACAACCTAGTCAAACTACTAAGAGGTCATTGCATAGAACTAAAAAGGAAATACTTGAGGCTTATTTCAAAAATAATGAAACACTTGGTCAAGTCCAACTATTATCAAATTTACTTCTTTGTGATGAGATAAAAGAGCCATTACAATTGTTGGGTGTAGATTTCATTAAAAAAAGGAAAAGATGCCTAGAAAAAGGTATGCTAAAAATATTTAAAAAGGTTTGGGTTCCATTGGGAAATAATCTCGATCAACGGATAAGAGCATTTGAAGAAGAGAAATGTTGACATTTATTGTAAGTCCACAAATTCCAAGAAAGCATCAAATCTCTTCACTTTCAACTGAAATTGGCTTAAGTAAAAAGTAACTAACAATATATGTGAAAAGGAGAAAGGTTTTGATGATACTACTATAGAAGGAAATTGGGAAATGTTGTGTAGGGATCCTCATTTTGGTAAGATTGAAGATGGTGTTAAGAAGTTGATCTCAAGTTTTTGGCATTATACTCATCCTTCATCAAATAAAAGAGATGTTCTCAAACATAGGATAGGGTCAAACAGTTATGAACTGTATATAAAAAACTGGCTAGATATAACGCAATATGAGATGTATGTGATGTTTTGTGATGCAAATCCTCATATAAAGATTAGACAAATAATGTTTTAAATGTTAAGGACACATTATGTGAAGAAAAACAAGGTTTTTGAAACTTGTTGTCATTATCATATTGAATTTGACCTTTACTATCATGTGATTCAAATAATTGGAGAATAAAGTGATGGTTATCAAAATGCACCTCGTAAATGGGTAAGTTAATTCATAACAATCATATTATAGAATAAATCTAATGATGATGCAAATGGTCCAATGAAATGCATAAAAGGATTTTGTGAAACATATGGGAATTTGGCTAAAATTCCTTTGAGAAATAAAGATACTGACATGATGAAGATGGTAAATTACAAGAGTTACAAGTACATAAAATTTGAAACAAAATTTGGGACACAATCCAAAAGGTTAGATTATTGAGAAGAGGTACCTATTGGAAAATTTATGGAAATTTTTCATAAATTGATACAACCATACATACATCATGCATTTTTCTACGTGACAAGCAAAAAAAATTCGTTGTTAAGAGATAATTTCCCAATAGTTTTATCTGTAGTCAATTTTGTAGAAAGTTACTCTTTTACCCATCAAAAGGAGATTCAAACACAATATTACTATTTAGAGTAGGTCAAACATGTGTTATCAATATGCACAATTAGATTTGGATGGTGTTGAGAATACATATGAAGAACGAGTCATCAGGAAATAATATCACTTCTATATTAGTGATGATAAAGAGCATGACACACATTTTGTGGAAAATTGCTTTAAGAAGTTTTTTAAAGATTTGGAAAAAAGAGGTGTGAAGATTGAAAAACATTTTGTATGGTTTGATGGGCATCATGATTCAAATCATCAAGGCAATTTAATGAAATATGTAGATATCATCGAAATGAAAATATAACACATGTTTCGAGTTTCTTTGAGAGTGGGCATGAAAAAGGTGAATATGATGGCACATGATCTTGCACAAACACGCTCTAAGAAAACATCAAATGAATTATGCGGGATATCGTATAAATGATGCACATGATGTTTTTGAATTGTGCAAGATATACTTTTCATGTGAGGTTGAAAGATCTTCAAGGAGGAACCCATATCCAAATAGAGTGTTTTGGGAGATATCAGGTATGTAATTTATTGCTTGAAAAAAGTTTGACTTTTTTTTGAAATTTTAAGTTTAAATATTTATTTATTTCATATTATATATAATTTTTAGCCATGTATAGAAGAAAAATGCATGGATGAAAGAGGGTAGAGAAAAAAGATCTTTACACTGTGTGATGAGTACATATAACCACACATGGAAATTGTGCACTGGGCATTACTCTTGTTTTTATAATAATGACTGCATTTTGGGAGATTATGATAATTGTAACAACCAACAACATGGATATGTCAGTGAATGGAATTTAGTACCACTAGTTTTTACTAACACATACAAAAAATATGAAGACAAAATCTTTGAAAATATTCCTTTGATTTAAATTGATTATGACTACATTTCAGGATTGATTAAAAAAGTTATATATCGTGCAAAGTTTGTAACTTTCTTAATTTTTTAAATTTTAATATATGTTAATTCAGAAAAACTCTAATAATAATTTGTTTATTAAATTTATTAGAATAATAAATTGGTTCTATTTTTTTACATTGAACATTTTTGTGTAGGAAATGTTTTTGCAATCATAGCAGAGGTTGGAAACATACAAGGTATTAGTTATTATTTATTACATTGCATAATGGAGAGGATGAAGTTAAGAAAACCAGAAACAAGTAATGAGATGTTGTTTCCCACAAGTTGAGTTGTAGTGAAAGGGACATATCACAAGTCAAAATTGTTCAAAATGGGATTCATTTTATTGATTACCATCTTGACAACATGGTGTATCAGTATAGCCACCTAGTAGTAACTACCGACCTATCTCTTCATCAAGTTCCACGTGCACGTGGAAGTCATAAGTGGAGACTAGATAAAGATAGCCATCAGAGAATATTACATGTTATTGAAGAGCAAGCTAAACCAATCTATGTGGTATGAAACATGTGGACACCAAATTACACTTCACTTTGAAGGTATTCACTAGATCTACTTATATTAATTATTTTAATTTATGCTTCAATAGTTCTTTCCTTTCAAATTTTAATTTCAATGGTTCTTAACAAATTTTAAAATCAAATGATCTCTATGAACTCTATTTTTATTTACATTTCATTGTGGTAGGAGATTTGTTTTTGCAATCATGTAGCTAGAAGGATTTGAAGTAATTGAAATTCATGTTGTAGGTATGATATCTAAACTATATAGTCTTTAGTTTAGGTGTCTTCACATGTGGTATTTAACTTATAGGTATCTTAGAATTTTATATATATAGCATAGGTGTCTTTAGTATATAATAGGTGTCTTACATGTATCACATATTACGTATAGACTTAGAGAATAAGGTATAAAATCTAAGTTTCTTAGGTTAGAAAATATCTCTACTTGTTAGAAAATATACATGTCTCTTTAGGTCCTAGAATAAGGTCTAAAATCTAGATGTCTTAGGACTAATATACTCTAGGTGTCTAGTGTCTTACTTGTACAACTATAATAGGTGTCTCTCTAGTTTCTTAGGTCTAGACTACTTGATAAGGTATAAATTCTAGGTGTCACTTGAGGTATAAAGTCTAGGTGTCTTTGTTTGAAGCTTGATAGTGTTATCATTTATGTCAACCACTAGCATTGGAGTTGTCAGAAGCTTGGAATTTTTAGAGTTGTCAACACAATGTTGTTGGTGTTGTCATTGTTGTGAAATTTCATTATAGCTGTGGAGATTGTTGGAGCCTATGTGTGTTGATGAGATTGTTGGTAGTATGGATGTGTTGTGGTTAATAAGATGTGTTTTAGATGCTATAGATGTGTTGAAGAGGTGTTAGTAGTGTTATAGTTACAGTTGGATCACTTGGTTTCCAAGTTCTTTTAGAAAAAATGAATAATAGAGATTACCGTGAGACATAGTGGTCTTCTGTATTTTTCTCTGCATTTCTTTAGTCTTAAAGTTATGCTTGTGTGGTTTGGAAATATTGATTAGAGGCATTATATCTAGAGTTGTGGGTTCTAGATTGTATGGCAGTAATAGTTGTGTGTGTCTATGAAGAAAGTTGTTTGGGAGAAATGAGATTTCTCTACATTTCTCCGTATTGAGGTTTCTTGTCTTGTAGATTTGGGGAAATTCTAATAATGTATGTGTCTAATTTCCATTGAGGTTTCAAGTGTTGAGGTGTTCCATGAAGTTGGTTAGTGATTTGGATGTTTGTGCCAGTGTGTCTAGTTGCACATAATTATGGTGATGAGAGCCAATTGTGTCCCATTTTATGACATATTTTAGCCTATTTTCATATACCTTCATATCCATTCCCACATTCCATTTCCGCTCCATGTCATACTATTTTTCTATTTTATGTTGCATATGATTAAATATATATATATAAGTGGTATTTAATAGAGTTTTGGATAAAATATGGAAATTAATGACTGGATGTCTTTACTAATAAGCGTTGTGATTTTTAGACTTGAGAAATAAAGCTTGTAGAATACAGATCATAAGAAATTTTTGTCACCTTTTATGCAGAATATCTTTCTATCATTTTCTAGATAAGAACTTCTATGGTGGATTTTACTTGTCTTTGTTCAACTACATTTCACGGTTTTCCATTCTTATTTTTTGTGGATGATATCAGCCTTTGTGGTGGTGTCGACTACCTCTTTGGCGTTGATTGTGCATCCAGTGGTGACCTTCCTTCAACCATTTCAATACACATACTCACACATGGCTATCAAATTTTCCACATGCTTTCTGCTGTCACGTTGTTGGAGAAATCTTATCATTGGTGTTTTTATCTGCATTTTTCACTCACGTGGATTCATTCCCAGAAATAGACTTTATGATAACAACTATATTTTCTAGCTGTATGAGGGAGATGTGTTTTCCAAATCGTAAGAAGACTAAATATTATAAGCTGCCAATTTATAGTTTTTTTTTATCAAATAGATCTATGGTTACCAAACCATATTATTTGTTTCTTTTAGCTTGTTGGTCGTAGGCCAAAAAAAATTTAATATTTTTCTGTACTTATTAAGTTACAAGCTACGTATATATAAGTAGTGTAGACAAACTGTTAGAGGGCAATTTTCTGTATTATCTTTGTGAAATCAAATATTATTCTTCTGATCCGTCCAATGTAAAAAGGCATTTTATTTCAACTCACCTTGCGAACTAGAGGAAGGGCCCACTCTTGGAATGCTCGGTGAGGTTGCTGCATGTTTGAAATAGTTAGAATTTATATTTTGTGTGATTTAATTTTTTGCAGCGTTTTATTTCTGTGTGATTTAATTTCATGTGTTTTATTTCAATCTGGTAACTTAAGACTAATTTTCATTGGATAATCATTTCAGCTACTAATATTCTGTCTATGTTGGTGTGCTTATTTGAAACATAAAGTGCAAGTTATATTTTGATTTATAAAAGAGCTTTTTGTTGTTTGTGATAGTTCTTGTCCTTGCTTCTCCCATCACAGTTGCTAGTACAGTTCTTGTTACGCTTTTGACAAAAAGACATAGGAAAGTTGAACCAAATTTTCACTTAGGGAATTTATGCGTGTTCTAGCTGCATTTCATCCCCACTTGATTCACTACTTTCCTCACTTTAGGTATACTGCTGCAACACTTCTCGCAAGCTACGATCCATGGGTTGACACTCTTAGACCAAGCTGAAATCCTTCTTATTCTTTACCCCAGTTTGGTCGATCATGTGGTGTTCTTAGTTTTAGGTGGTTGTGGTCTAGAGTTACAAAATATTCTAATGATGCTAGAATATTTTGAGATGTTGTATGGATATTGTGGATTGTTTCTATGTGGTTTGTGTGACTTGAAGAAGCGTGTATGTGGTCGCTTGTAGTTTTAGTTCATGTTTGATCGACCTAATGTGCTAGCACTATTTGTAGAGGTACCTTACAAATTGTAACACCCCGCCACGCAACCCTAGAGGATGTTGCAAACAACTACTTAAACAGACTATTTTTTTTATTTTTAAAGTACAATTAAAATATAAGTTCGCTTACCAATGCAACCATCCCCTAAGGTTATGAGACTAAGATAACTTAACAATCCACAATCAACATAAATGAATCCATAACATTATCAACTCAAGATAATAAGGACGCATGCATTCCATACAAGATAAATTACATCAAAGCATACTAGATAACTTCCAAACTTATTTATCCATAAATAAATATTACAATTACAACTCTCATTCCCCGAATGAGGCAAGTCCAATAAATAAGGTTACAATTTCAACATCCACCTCGATAACAAATGAGGGGTAAAATAATAAAAGATCAACATAAATGAAACAAAGCAAAACTAAAATTGAATCCCACGAGCTCTCCAATTGGAAGTCTCATCCACATGAACATGAAGAATCCCAACGGATTTAGGTGCACGCCACCCAACCAAGTGGAACCCAAAGGCCCACCCCCCATGCTAGGAGATAGTAACAATGAATCCTAGCCAAGACCATCTACCTCTAGACACAGGCTAAAACACCACTAAACCAAACTAACACATCCAATCACATGTACCACACAAGCACATCACAAGTACAACCCAAGTACCACATACGTACAACATAAGAGCATCACGAGTACCTCACAAGTACAACTCTACATGGTCACATTGCTTCTAGAAATAAAGCAAATCAAGTATGTTAAGAGAACCATACACATAATAATCAAATACCAACTATGGTCACATCATGTATGTTAAGGAAACCATACCCACAAACAAGTACCAACTGTTGTCCTAGATAGAGTGTCATCACACAACTCGTCATGGGTTATCCTTTGGGATTCTTCTTAGGCTCCGGCCCCCACTATGGGTTATCCTGGTGGCCTCTATCGAATTCTCAGCCCCCATACTCACTCATGCGGAATCAAGTACCTTTCGTACAGACAAGATAGATGACCTTGCCATTCCAGGCCTTCCCACTCATCCCAAGTCTAAACGAGCCCTTGTGTCTATGAGTGAGGCATAATTATCTTGATTAGTGAGAAGTACCACCTAATCTTCTAAGTTTTGTTTTAGTTATCACTTGATTAAACCACTTCCATAGGTTATCTAGTTTACCTCTTTCGGGCTCTGGCCCCTACAAAAGCCACTCTTCTAATTGACAACACACATACCATCCAAACACCAAGGGTACACAGTGCAACATACAAGATAACACGTCCACTCCTTTCTCAGGAGGCGACATAAGATAAATCCATCTCCAAACACCGGAGGTAACAACAATAACAAAACCACTCCTTTCTTAGGAGGCACAAAACATTCCCGTTTGTAGGAACCAGGTAATAATAACGACATAACTTCATGCACTACCCATGAGAGTTAACCAATGGTCGTCATCACAAGACGACAACCCCCAACCTCTAGGGTCCTCTAGAAGACTTGCAGATTAAATACACTCAACCCATTTCCCCAAAACATGAACTCAGAGGAAATAATCACGAAGGAAAGTTGCGAGGACTTAAACTAATTTGGATATATTAAATCCATTTCCTTGAATAACATTCAGTGATTTATACCACTAATAAATCTGATCTAATAACGTCTCTTCTAGACAAAAGATAAAATTTAAACAATATCTAATCCTTAATTGCATGAAAATAATGATAAGATTAAGCAGTTACTTCATCAATTCATAAGATATCGTTTAAAATAATTATTCCTTTTTGCAAGATATAACATTTAAAATCCATTAATTTCGCTATTTAAATCATATTACTTTTATCTCCAATAATTTGCCTTTTCAAATATATTATTTTAAAATCAAGAATAATATTGCTTAAGAACCCAATATTTAAATCCCTCCATTATGCTCAAACCATGATATTAATCAACTCAACATTTTAAAATTTATAATCCCAACTATAACATAATACCTTAAAATCTTCCCACTTACATTTAAAATTATACTATTACTTTATTCATCCATTTTAATATATATATATTGGTTTATATATATTAAAATCATTATCTTAATTAAATATATATTTAAATTAGTATTCTAATATTATATACACATAATATAAAATATTAAATATATATACATTAATGATTAATATGTATATATAATAATATTTAATATTATATATAAATAATATTAAAATATTAAAAAAAGATATTTTATTTTTTTTATATTTTATTTTCTTTGACAACAGCCCCATTTCGTGCCTCGGGCCATGCACCAACCCTAAAGGTTGGGCCATGTGCGAAGCTAAGGTGGAGGGTTTGAGGCGCTGACCACGGTTTGTAGGCGGCGATGTTTTCCTTTCGGCTGCGCACAGGCAGACGTCGGGCTAGCAGCGCCGACCCTGTGAGGTGGCCGACGACTATGCACCGACACCCCCATAGGGGTGGCTTGGCTGTGCTTAGCACAACCGACCACCACTATGGTGGCGGCGGTGCCAAACCACCACGGGCCGCTGGGGGCAGCTGGCGCGGCTCCCCACAACGCCTCCCATGGGGGCAGCTGTGGGTAGAGCCCCAACACCCAAAAGTTTATTTTTTTATTTTTTATTTTTATAATTTTTTTTTGAAAGGAATTTCCTGTGGATCTTGAAATCTGCGCCCTCTTATGGGCTTTTAAATTTTTCTTTTTTTTTTCTTTTTTTAACAACATGATATTGAATAAAAGAACTTTATAATTATCTAGGTATATAGTATATATATATTCTCCAATATATATATATATATATATATTTATTGGACATATTGAAATTGCAATTTAAATTGAGGAAAACCAAGTCGAAACAACCAGTTATAGCCAAGAACATCATTTTATTTTCTTGAATTTTCCAACATGATAATCATCAACAAAACATATACAATTTAAAAATGTCAAAACAACTAATTTCTAAAACATGAATCTGATTCCTTGAGTTTGTGAGGAGATCCAAAAACGGTGCTTAGCTCCCAACCTCATCTCCACAGATTTCCACAACCTCAATCTAAAACCCACAAAATGAAAACCACTCTTCCTCTCCTCCATTTCCAACTTTTTCAAAATTTCATCCTCTCCAATATTGTGAAGCAAAAATTCAAAACATAAGGATAAAACCCTAAAAATTCAACATCCACCCTCTTAAATTCTCCAAAACACAAAAATGCAAAATATATCAATTTCTTCAATTTTTGAATTCAACTTTCAAATTTGACTTTTTTAATCATTTTCATAATTTTCAATTTCAACATTATAACAATAACTTCAACATAAATAAATTAAATTCTTTCAACAACATAAATTTAATTAATTAACAAATAGATTTAATCAACGATTAAATTATTTACTAATTAAATTAAATTAATAATAAAATAAATTACATTTCAACATAATCTCAGAACAAATTAATCCACAACTTAAATACATTAAGCCATTTAATTACCTTTTTCTAACTTGAAATTAAATAACGAAGAGAGGGAACAATATTCAAAGCAACACAACTCAATAGACACCTGACGACATACTAGGACTAGGGTGATGACTTGACATGGAAAACCTAGCTACTATCTCCCAATTGAATACCGTTGGGCAATGGACACACTCGAACCTGTGAAACCAGGTGGAGTAGATGTACTATACCTGTCAACTTGCAAACACATAGTATATCCACATGCATAAATATGTTAAAATTAAAACACACCGCGAAGAGGAAATCTCGGGATCGCAGGGTGCTCGCAAGCGAGTGAAGCAATCTCATCCCCTTCACCAATACAATATTACTAACTGACGAATCTAACATCATCAATATGATAAAAAACATAAATATCATTAATTCAATTATCCACTATGCTAATTCAAAGCATGACATAAAGATAACATCAGGATCAAATACCATCACCACAAAATATCACATTCACATCACTTTACAGATAATGATCAAAGAACAACTGAGCTCTAAGTCAAAGCACTTAACAGAAAATAAGGCATAACCAACAAAACATTGTTCGGTGAAAAGAGCAAAACGAAGGGGTCTTACACAAATTGTGAATGTTTTGAGTAGTGTGGTGATGTATATTTAGGTCCTAGTTAACCCTTGGTGTTGTCATCCTTCACTTCTTTCCACTATGGAAGTGTTTGGTGCCGACCTATTTTATAATTGCAAGTTTGAGGTGCATAGCAGACCTTGGAGAATGTTTTCAAGGTTGAGGATGGTATAAATGCAAGATAGAGTGTAGGAGAATGGTGTGTGTGTGTGTGTGGTGTGTCATGGTGTAAAATATGATCAAGTATTATGATGTGAGTGCAAGCTTTAGCAATTAAGGCTACTAGAAGCAGTGAGTAGAAGGTGTCTACATTTTTAGTGTGCCCAAATTTATTGAAGGAAATGAGATAAAGGTTGCAAATGGTTCAAAGTTGTTGTGGTGGATCTTCCTGTTCCTCTAAGATGGATTTATATTTGTAATAGTTCATGCATTTCTTCTTTATAATCTGATAGTGAGCCATTGGTAGTGATCCCTTCTTTCGTTTGGGCAGTGAGCCCTCTGACAACAAGCCTATTGTATTCGATGTTACAATTCATTTATATAGTGAGATAATCCTCACTGTGGTTTTTCCGTTCTTGGGTTTTCCATGTAAATTTGGTGTTATATTGTGTATGGTTTGTTATGTGTTGTTGTTTCACTTGTTTATTTTCTTGCTAAATCTAATTAAGGGTTTAAGGGCTAATAAAGATTTGAATGTTAATGCGGGTTTTGATGTTTTAATGTAAAACCGATTCACCCCCCTCTTAGTTGTCTTGTGTATATAATAATTGGTATTATAGAAAGGATCCTTGGAATAAGCTTAATCACTTGAGGTAGATCTAGATGGTGCATATGAAGGAGGCTTCCTTATTTGATGGGACAAATTATGCATTTCAAAAAACTAGGATGGAAGGTTTCCTTATTTCCCTAGGGTTTGGAGTTTGGAATTAAATTTAAGATGGATATACCATGCCCAATAATGGTTCAAAAAATGATGATGAGATCAAGGAATATGAGAACAATGGTAAAGAAAGGAATGCTCTTTTGAGTGGTCTTGCTGATTTAAAACTTGTGAAAGTTATGGGCTATGAAACAAAGAAGAATAAGATTTTATTAGTGGAATTAATTGATAACTATGATAAGGTGAAATCTACGATTCTAAAAATACAAAACAAACCAGCATTGAAAGAGAAGCAAATAACACCTAACACCTCAAGATTGGGCTATGTTAACTCACACAAAACAAAGATAAATAAAATAATAGATTATACCTTGTGTTGAGTTGATCTTTGGTTGGCCCTTTGATGGTTGATAATGTGTGCTCCTTGGATGATAAGCTTGCAAATATGGTGGTTGAAGGATTAATGGAGGTAGGTGGATGCAATAATGGATGCTAAGATGTAAATATAAGTGCTAAGATGTTGCAATAAATGACTAAGAGGCTTGAATGGCTTGAGAGCATGAATGCATAAAATCACAAGTTCTAAAATCTCGATCCTTTAATGAAGGAAGATGGGGTATTTATAGAAGAATTTGAATTCTCTAGAAGATTCAACAGTCAAGATTGAGCCACCATGGCCAAGATGGAGGGCTATGGTGAGTTGAGGACTCACAAGCCTTGACATCTCTCCATGTGGTGGGTGAAGTGTCCAAAGGACAAGGTGAGATGGCAAGGGTACAAGTGACATGGAAAAGGCCATGTGGTCCCAAGATACTTGCAAGTACCTTGGGATGGGAGAGGATTTCCCCAAAAAGGCATTCCTTGGCCCCATATGGGGCTGAAAGTGACAAGTGATGATTTTTAGAAAGTCCACTCTTGTCACCATGGGGATTGGAGATGGCCTTGGAGAAATAAAAGTGAATTTTTAATTCACTTTTTGGAAGAAACCAATGGGTAAGGCAAGATTCCCCTAAAAGGGGTCCTTGTCCTATGGTACGATGTGACCTTTGAGAGGTCATGGGGAAAACAAATGCATGGAGGGAATAAGTGTGAATTTTTAATTCACATGGGGAAGAGGTCAACCCAAAAAAGGTAAGTACCAAGAAGGTTGAATTAAGGAAATGCTAGAAAGGGTAAGTGATTAGGATTAGGATTGTGCAAACAGGTGATTAGGCTAATTAATGATGATTAGAGGCAAATGGCTAAATATGGAGGATGTGACATTAATCCTAATTAAGGATATGCACATCCTAAGGAGGATTAATCAAATTAACCTAGATTATTGGAGAGGTTATGGAGGATGGGACAAGGAGAGAGAAAGAATGAATTTAAAATTGAAAAGGATAATTGAACAAATTAAATAAATTGATTAATTTATTTAATTTAGAGAGAAAACGGGAAAGGATAAAGTATTTAATTAAATACTTTTAGAGACCTTAGGGAAAGGGAATGATATTAATTAAATGTGTCATTTTATTAATATAGATGGATTAGATGAATAAATGATAGGATTATGACCATATGGAAATGGTCAAATTTGGATGTCTACAATAACAAAGGCCCTATTTCTCTAATTTCATTCAAGGAAATGAGATCCAAAAAATGAAGTGACTAACAAACAAAAAGGTGAGTCAAATCAAGGTATGAATCAAAAAATTTCCTCTCTATGTAGAAAGATGGGGGTAAGATTCAAATAGCACTTTGGGGAGAAAGATCAAAACCATAAAAAAACTCCAAAATACAAGCTATAAAATGTAAATTAAGGATAATACTCAAAAATGACATAAACAAAAATTAAAATACAGATTTGGAAAGGGGAGAACAATGTGTACCAGTCACCAAGAGTCACTTTTTGGAACTCACCGAGGACTCATTCACCCTATGGCGAATGAATCTTGGATAGGGCTCTACAAAAATCCTTTACGGGTTCTCTTCTATTGTGTCTGCACTCCCAAATTCCCGATTCTCATTGCCAGATAGCCAAATAATTTTTGTAGAAGTTTCTGTGAAATGACAACTTTCCTTACAACTTTGCAACTTTCTTCAATTTTTATCTTCAAAGGATCTTCCACCTAAAATCTACAATCACACATCAAAGAGAGAAAAATGTTTGTTAGGTGAATGGGGGTTTGCCTTGGTCAAACCCCATTTTGGTAATTAAACCTTGGAATGAAATATAAAATAATGAAGGAATGATGAATGAAAAAATCTATGTAAGAACTCACAAAACCTTTGTTTGAACCTTGGATTGTAGATCTGTAATTAGCATGAATTGGCTTCAATGGATGTGGATCTTGATCAGGAAACTTGTCTTGAAATAATTACTTTGATATGCTTGAATAGATCTTAAACTCTACATCACCATATTAGCTCAAACAACATTCATGATGCAATAAATCTTTGACATGACAATTGAATCTTGATTGCTGCAATAATCTTCAACAATTTTACCCTTGAATTCCTTGAAAATACTCTTGAATGCTCTTGAATTGCTCTCTTGAAAATACTAAGTGCTCATAAAAAATTTCTAGGTGAAACATAGTGAAATAACCTCTTATTTATACATATGTTAATATTAATTCCTGAAATTCAAATATCACAAGACGACATTTGAATATACATTTGAAATCATTGAAAAAGTGCCAAAAACATAATTTAAATTTAGGTCCTAGGTTCAAGTGATGACCCATTAACCCTATGGTGAATGGGTCCTAGGTCACTAACCTAGGACACACATTGCTCAATGTTAAACACTATGTTATGGCATTTATGAATGTCGGGTTTTATCCCTCAAAAATTTCAATTAATTAGGCTTGGATTTGAACTAGAGGGGCCAATTAAGGAAAATTAACCTCAAATAATTAATAAAGCACTAGATTAGTGTGAAAGTGTAAAGGTACACCTTACAACACCAAAAATAAGGCATAATAAATCCATTTTAATTAAAAGGGCCCTAAAATTAATGTGAATACGTAAAACACATATTACAACATCATTAAACTGATTTTATTATTAATTATTCATTCCCAAATTAAGTGTGAAAAAGGGATACTTTTTCCTATAGTACATGTAAACTCACACTAAAGTAGACATTCAAGACACTTATGCATGCAACAATGAAAAAGATACACAATCATACAACATCAAAGACTAGGAAGATTAGGCCTAGAATGTCTAATCGACACATAACACATCTAAGCTTTCTATTTTGTGCTCACTCTAAGGTAGTAGAACCTCAAGTTTTCCACTAGGTGAGTCTCCCAAAGGGGTGGAAAATGAGAATAATATTAGGCTCCCATACCATATCAAAGCTATCCTCTTGACAGCTTCAATAAGACACCACAAGGCAAGGCTCCACAGGTAAGCAAGGTGTGTTATGTTAGGCGGTCTTGAATTTAGAGTTCAAGCTTCATAAGGTTTAAAAAATTGCGTTATACTAAGGACCTATAAATAAGGAAAGGATCCATAGGAAATCAAGATGTGTTATGCTAGGTGGCCTTGAATTTAGAATTTGAGCTTTATAAGGTTAACAAGCTATGTTTTGCTAAACACTTATGAACAATAATGCTAGTAAAGGGTTTTGTTCAAAGGGATTTTTTTTAGTTCATGTATGGTCTTCTTATTAGGGAACATCATGCCTAATGTATCCAAGAGAGGACAAGTTAAGAGTAAAAGATTCAAAACTTAAGGAATGCAGTGTGTCATATTACCACTAAGAGGAAAGTCATACACGAAGAGATATCACAATCTTGGAGGACATAAAAACCAATAATACCACCAAGAAAAGGACACATCACAATAAGGAAACTCGCACCATGAAACATGAGAAGTGTCGAAAGACATTATCAATGTATGACCCCACTTTAAAGTAGTTGCTAACACCATTGTTGTGAGCAATTTCTTTAAAGTACCCATTTTTCAATCCTAAGACATGAGAGCTTACTTGGAAAGCCCTATGCCAAGTCATATGTTTTTGAAATGAAGCTACACCATTAAAAAGGAAGGATGGGTTGCCCCCAAAAAGAATAAGGGATCTATAGATTTGGGGTGAGTATATCTTTGCTACAATGTTGTTATAGAGCTCTGAAACACCATCATTCCCCAAATACCCAAAGAACTTGAAGAATGACACAAAATGAGCAAAAACAAAGAAAAATACTTTGGGTCAACATGGAAGAGACCTAAATGTCTCAACACCTTGCGTCATCCCCAAAAGGAAAACACAAGATAAGCAAAAAAGATAAAATGTTAATGATATAGAGAAGAATGTAGATACAAATAGAGGAATGCACAAAAAGAGAGAGTTACACCAAACATAGTAGTACAGGGGTTCACATTACGCACATGCAATCACATTAAGAAACATGAAAAAAATAAAGAAAAATAATAGTAAGGCACATGTGAGTCAACCTATTGAAGGTTGTCTGTATCCCAATCTTGATCAATATATATGGAAGGAAAACAACTAGCCAAAGGGACAACATCAAGTGTTGAAACTAGGACAAGAATATATAACCCCTTGCCCCCACTAAGTGCAGGACAAGGATGAGCTGAGATGGGTGATGAGAATTTGATCCTTTCGATATTGAGGGTGCTATGATCCGACAATTATTACATGGCAAGGAGAAAAATGCATTCTTTTTTCATCAAGTTTGATTGTTAGAGGGTGGAAACTTCTTCAATACTTTCTTTAAAGGATGAAAATTATCAGTGTGATGGCCAAAGAATCTATGATAAGCACAATATGGTTCATTTTTATTAGTTTATCTTTATAAAAAGTTTGCATGTTTAGGTGGTAATTTGATTATTTGCCAACGTAAAAGAACATAGAAGGCCATCTCAATTTTGGAAAGTTGTAATAGGTTATAAAGAGATTCAAGAGGTTAATACAACTATTGTAACTGAAATTTTTGATTATCATGCACTCTTGGTTTCTTCTTCTTTGGCATGATAACTGTGTTTTCATCAATTTCATCCTCTAATTGCAAGTCCTTTCTTTTTTTAGAAAAGGATGTGTTAGGGGTAGTAAATTGTTCAGAAGGTGTGGCTTCTTTTCACTTATGCATAGGTAATGTATTGGAAGTGGGTTGAGGGGGAGGAAAGTTTTTGTTGATGAGATAATCGAAGCTACATATATACTCTATCCCTTGTTCGCATTTATGTAGCTTTCATAAATTTCTTATAAGGGGAACAACATTGACAACAATAGGTTCATCTCTCACCAACCCTTGTAATGTTTTCAATTCTTCATCTAGAAATCTTATGTTTTCTTACGGGACATGAACACAATCATGTACATTGGTTGTAGGTAAGGAAGTCATTGTAAATGAGGTATGTCGGTTATGATCCATAGGGGGTTGATTATCAACACTATTGGTGAAAGAGTTAGAAAACCCAAGATCCACGGTGAATGGTGTATCGCGGGATGATATGAGTCTCGAACTATGTCTCACAATAGTATTTCTAGTAGGAAACCAAGTTGTAAAGCTCATACAAGTTTCAAAAACTTAATTTCAACCCAAAATGGAAAGAGGGTAAAATGCAATGCAATGACCTAGAATGTAAATGCAATTTTTAGATTTTAAACAAGTTAATTTTTGGATTACATTATGCAAAAACTTAAAAAATATGTCTAGTAAATGAAATTTTGAAATCACACAATGCACTGACTTTATAAAATGAAGCTAAATATGACCAAATTGAAGAACCATAAATTCTGCAAATAGAAACAAAAATTTGAGAACAACAAATAGAAATGTAGAAACGAATGTTTTAATGCCCAAAAAATCAAAATATGACCCTGATCAAGAACTCATTCCCCCTAGGGTGAATGGGTCCTAGGTGAGGGTTTTGAAAAGTGTTTTTACATATTTTTGAGTTAATTTCAATGGTTTCCAGATTTTGATTTGATACAACAAGTTACAGTTTTAATTTTTTGTTAAATGAGGATTGAATGTAAATGCAAAATGTGACAAAATGACAACTTGGAAAAACTAATTTGATACGCAATTTTGTTTCAGTTTTCAAATGCAAATGAATATGATGCAATTCTATGTAAATGATTGCAAGACGACTGATTTTTTTTTGTATTTTTTAGATTTAAAGAATGCAAAGATGCAATCCTACAACCCTTAAATGAAATGCAAAGTTAAAACTAGACACCCTAAATGAGACTTAGTTCAATGTAAAGAGATGCAAATGGATACCAAATCTAAATCTAGGGTGAAAGAGGACTCCAAAATCAGAAAATGCAATGATCAAACTCGAGCTCAGCAAAATGAAACAAATAAGAATATAGTTTTCTTGGTGAAATGAATTGATAACAAATGCCCTATTTCTCTAATTTTATTTAAGGAAATGAGATCCAAACAATTAAGTGACTAACAACCAAAAAGGTGAGTGAAATCAAGGTATGAATCAGAAAATTTCCTCTCTATGCAAGGACAGGGGTAAGATTCAAATAGCACTTTGGGGAGAAAGATCAAAACCATTAAACAAACTCCAAAATGCAAGCTATAAAATGCAAATGAAGGACAATATTCAAAACTGACAGAAACAAAAATTAAAATGCGAATCTAGAAATGGGATAACAATGTGTACCAGTTACCAAGAGTCACTTTTTGGAGCTCACTGAAGACTCATTCTCCCTATGGTTAATGGGTCCTAGCTAGGGCTTTGCAAAAATCCTTTCTAGGTTCTCTTTTATTGTGTCTACACTCTTTGACTCTTGATTCTCATTGTCAGACAACCAAAAATAAATTATGTAGAAGAGTTTCTATGAAATGAAAACATTCCTTACAACTTTGACAACTTTACAACTTTCTTCAATTTTTCTCTTTTCAAGGATCTTCCACCTAAAATTTGCAATCACACATGAAAGAGAGAAAAATGTTGTTTGCTAGGTGAATGGGGATTTGCCTTGGTCAAACCCTATTTTGGTATTTAAACCTTGAAAGGAAATAGAAAAGCATGAAGGAATGATAAATGAATAACTCTACGTAACAACTCACCAAACCTTTGTTTGAACCTTGGATTGTAGATCTGCGATTAGCATGAATTGGATTCAATGGATGTGGATCTTGATCATGAAACTTGTCTTGAAAAAATGACTTATATATGCTTGAATAGATATTGAACTCTACATAACCATATTAGCTCAAACAACATGCATGATGCAATAAATATTTGACATGACAATGGAATCTTGATTGCTGCGATAATCTTTAATAATTCTTCCCTTGACTGCCTTGAAAATACTCTTGACTTCTCTTGAGTTTCTCTCTTGAAAATACTAAGTGCTCATAAAAAATTTCTAGGTGAAACATAGTGAAATAACCTCTTATTTATACATATGTTAAGATTAATTTCAAAAATTCAAATATCACAAGCCAACATCTGAATATACATTTGAAATCATTGAAAAACCACCAAAAACATAATTTGAATTTAGGTCCTAGGTGCAAGTGAGGACCCATTCACCCTATGGTGAATGAGTCCTAGGTCACTAACCTAAGACACACATTTCTCAATGTTAAACACTATGTTATGGTATTTATGAATGCAAGTGAGGACCCATTCACCCTAAGGCGAATGGGTCCTAGGTCACTAACCTAGGACACACATTGCTCAATGTTAAATACTATGTTATGAAATTTATGAATGTCGGATTTTATCCCTCAGAAATTACAATTAATTAGGATTGGATTTGATTTAAAGGGTCCAATTAAGGCAAACTAACCTCAAATAATTAATAAAGCACTAGATTAGTGTGAAAGTGTAAAGGTACACCTTACAACACCAAAAATAAGGCACAATCAAGTCCATTTTAATTAAAAGGACCCTAAAATTAATGTGAATATGTAAAAAACATATCACAACACTAAATTAAGGAATCATTAAGCTCATTTTGTTATTAATTATTCATTCCCAAATTAAGTGTGAAAAGGGATAATTTTTCCTACACTACAGGCTACAAATGTGGTAAATAAATCTAGAAGAAGTTGGAAAGTATCTGTGAAGGAGATGATAAGGTCAAGCAAGCAAACTTTCTTAATTTGAAGACTAATTATGAAACCCTAAGGATGTCAAAAGATTAAGATATTGCAAGTTATATGCATAGAGTGGATGAAGTTGTCAATTCCATCAATGACCTTGGTGGAAAACTGGAAGAAGATGACGTGGTAAAGAAGTTATTAAGAAATTTTCCTAAATATTATAGGTTTATAGTTTTTGATATTAAGGAAGCTCAAGATTTAGATATTTATTCTAGAGATCAGTTGTTTGGTGGTTTAACTAGTTTTGAATTGAGAGAGTCTAGTCAAAATGATTCAAGAAAAGAGATTTCTTTTAAAGCTAGAAAAATCGAGAAGGATGATGGATCAGATCCAAATGATCTTGATGAAACAAAAGCAAATTTTGTTAGGAGATTGAAAAAGGGGATTGGAAAATAGAAAGGTATGTTACCTTTCGAATGTTTCAATTTTGGAAATATAGGTCATTATGCTTCAATATTTCTAGCCAAAGTTTCAAGTGATAAATATAAGGATAATAAAGGTAAATTTGTCAAGAGAAGTTATTATGTTAAAGAAGATGCTAGCATATTTGATGATGAATTTGACTACCCAAATGATGAAAATGATGAATGCTTGTTCATGTCTCTAAATTTTGGAAATAATTCTACTAACTCTAAAAGATGTATGTAGGAAATTGCTCTGGAAATAGGCCACAACATCAAAGGGACTATAGTGATTTATTTTCATACTAGAGAGGAGAAAAAATATTGTATAATTAACAATGGATGCTCAAATCATATGACAAGTGATAAGAATAAGTTTGTTAAACTTGAGAAGTTTGAAGGTGGTCTTGTTAAGTTTAGTGATGATACATTTGCTAAGATATGTGGAAAATGTTCAATTAGTTTTTATGGAAAGAATAATATAAATGTTGTTCTTTATGTCAAGGGTCTATGGTATAATCTTCTGAGTGTAGGACAAATGTGTAGAAAGGGATAAAATATTGAATTTCAAGATGGTGGTTGTGATATTAGAAAAGGAAGATCTGAAATTATAGTTGCTACAGGAACAAGGACATGTGGGAATGTTTATAAGCTCAAAGGTGTTAATGGTAAGTGTTTTATGACTCAAAACAATGAAAGTTGTGTTACACCCCAAATTGTGTAATTACTATTTCTATTACTATAGACATGGAAAATATACCGACACACTTGATCCTGATTACTAACATCATTTCTTCCTGAATCATCTTCTTAACTTGTCATCACTTTTCATCCCTTAATTGAATAAATCATCATTTATTTGATTAAGTCATTCTCTCCTGTTAATTAAATTAATCAATTTGATTTAATTAACCCTATGTCTCTATTTGATTAAATAATTCATTTTATTTAATTAAATCCCTAAAGTCCTCTAATCAATTTGAATAAATTAAACATTATTTGATTGAATCTAACATTATCCCCTTTGGTTAAATAAATCAAAATATTTATTTAATTAAACCTTTCCTCTCAATTCTGATTTAAATCAAATTTAAGTCTAAGTTGTCACATCTCCTAAATTCTTCATTAAATTAATCAAAATTTGATTAACTTAATCTTAATCCATGTCACATCCTCTAGAGAATGCAACTTGCACAATGAATCAATTACTTTGATTTATTAAATTGTCTATTTTCTCTCAACATGGAATAAAAGAGGAATATTCCTTCAAATTTGAATTCAAAATCCAAGTGGATTTGTCCTTCCAACAAAGCATTCACTCCTCTTACATGTCCTTGTGCATTGAGCCAACTGGCATTTATTTCATTCTTTTTTCCCTCTCACATGTCATTTCCTCAATTTCAAATTCCACCCAATGGCATTTATCATGCACATTGACCAAAATGTGCACAACCTTCAACCATTCACATCTTGACAAGTGGCACTAGGCCATTGGATGTTAAATGATCCCACATTGCTCAATTTCACTCTTTCTTCCAATTTGGAAATCTATAAATGAGAGACTCTTCCTCTCATTCGATCATCCACAATTTGAGCAAAGTTACTCTCTTCACATTAAGAACTATTTTTTTCCTATTTCATAGCAATTGCTCATCATATTCATAATTTCATAGCAAGGTTATGCCAAAATATTCATCAAGGTGGATCACTCATCAAATCATCAACATTGCAACAAAGGAGTTGGGAAAGGGCCAATTTTGACACACCAATTGGCACCAATTCCCCCATGGGATCAAGAGTTTGCATGCTTAATTAGGATTGCTTTATATTTTCATGTTTTGTTCTTTTTTTTCCTATTTTGAGCATAGTAAATGGATTTCATGGGGAATCCTTGTTTTATCTTTCATATGAACCTAACTATGTGATTGTTTGTTGTGTTTGTGCAGGAATAGGATTGGGGTTCACAATTACTATGTAGGGTAAAATGTGAATGTAATATGAATTCCGAAGATGAATGAATGGTGGTTGCACTTTGTTATCAAAGAGTTATGAATAATTTCTATCTCATTTAGTGATACATGATGAAATACATTTATGTGAAATGGATGGATATTGATTTAATATTCTAACATTTGAAATGTATTATGTGTAATGCATAATTTGTTGAATAGCTATCTACCTTGGACATGTTTTGAGAGTGTGGTTGCAGGTATATGTTCCTTCCTACAGGGGGAAGGGAAGTATCACTCAGGAGAAGGTCTTGGTTAGGTAACCAATAACACAACCTATCTTAGATTATTCACACACCCAAATAGAGTAATTGATTCGGGTTATCATGTGAGAAGTAGGTAAGTCATCCTTAGTGTAATGTGTATGCATTAACAGGGGTCTTGATCACTATTGAATGCATTCTTGGATGACATTTATTTGTTTGAGCTAGTGATTTCCTTCCTAATATTTTTGTGCTTGATTGTGTGGTTGAATGAGTATTTGGGACATATAGATATATGCATATATATATATATATATGTTGACATACACGTACGATGGATATAATGAGATGTCCACATGAGTGTGATGACATATGTATAGACATGCATAAATGTATATAAATTTTATTATAATATTATGTGTCCTTGAGTTTTCCATCGATACATATCTATGTCAAAAGTATGCATGTATATGAGTATATACATATATTTATCTTGGTGTAAGAGCATGATCATATGCATTTATGTATAAGTAGAAATACTTACAAACATACTCACATGAGGGATCAATTATATATATATGTGAATATATAAATACACTTAACGAATGTGTGTATCAACGAGAATAGGATAAGAAGGGGTAACCTGATGTATGTGTGTGTGTGTAGCATACTAAATATGTATGTGTATGCATAAGTGTATATATGTACATATGAGTACATGTGTATTGTTTGATGGGTAATGATAAATAAGGATGTATGCATTTGAGATATTGAATGAAACATTTATGTTTCTATATAATATATATATGTTTGTATATATAAACAAATACACACATAAGAAATAGTGCTTAATAGAGAAGTGTGTAAGCATATATATATAGCTATATATATTATATTATGACAATATAATTGCTATTTTGTTTATATTCATTTGTATATCAAATGCATATATATTTTATACCTATATAGATCAACATATATATAGTTAACAATGTATAGAATATAATGGCTTAGATATGTATTTATATGCGTAAAGCGGTTGAAGTAATAGCATTGCCTTTAAACCATAGTCGAGGACTTTAGAAAAAAATGTGAATTTTCTTATTTAAAATAATATTGGCAACATATGCTATGTGAAAACCTTGCATAGGGAGGACGTCTTATATGTTTCAGATCGACTATCCTAGGCAATAAATAATAGCCAATTTATAAGGCTATATATGTGGATTTTGAAGTCAATTCTCATCAATGACTTAGAGGTCGACTTTGTGATAGTTATGATTGTATTCTTTGGGCCACATTTTGTGCTCTTGATATTAACAATAAAAGAGTTTTGTCAATCTGCAAAACACAATCATTAAGTCGATGATCAAAATGAGAAAAGGTCGATGCCTATTTTTGAGGAAACATGGACATGGTCAACAAAATTACCATGATTTGTTGTAACAAAATAACTATTAATATATTGAAACAAATCGACGACTTTGTCTAAATCGATTTAATGAGTGAATAAATACTCAACAAGACTTAGTTGATACATTGGTTGATGGCACACTCTTTTTATTGACTATTTCTCTTAGGGATGAAATTAAACAACCTTTGTATCCTTGAAACCATAGAATTCTACTTTAAGTTTCTAGTCAAATTCTATCACATAGAGAGTTGTTTTGGTCTCCAATTGCTATCAAATATGAGGGTTGATTTGTTGATATTTGAGTTGAGTTTATGCTTACATGTTCGCCACATTTCGAGCTATATTAGTGGTGTTTCTACACATGCTTGTTGGTGTCAAGATCATGCCTAAACTATAGGCAGTGTTGTTACTAGTTTGCTGTATAAATAGCAGCATGAGTTCATTTGTTTGGAGGAATCATTATTCTTCTTCTATGTATAATTTTTTTTTCATTACGTATTCTTTTCTATCTACAATATTTTTTCAAAACAGTGAGGGAGAGCCTTGAGTATTGAGGGAGTTTTATTATCCTTTCAGAAGAAGAAATTTTCAACTTAAGAGTTAAGAGTTGTGAGACTATGTTGGAGGATCATTATCGAGATAGTTTCTTTTTTGAAAGTATTGTGTGTGTATCCAGTCGAATTGGAAAGATTAAACACATGCATGAGGATATTCTACTTTTTTTTATTCTATTGTTTGAATGAGCTATGTCTTGATTGATTAAATTAGTCTTGTTGTTACTTGCACATAGAGGAAAAGTATTGTTTTCTTTGAAAGAAAAATGGAAACTATTCACTTTGATTGTGCATTGTATTTTAATTACTCCATGATAGGAGGATTATGTTTATCATAAGTATTACATACTAGATATGTTTAAACATGGGAATCATAAGGCTTATTCAAAGCTTTAACCCCTTTTAGTCAAAGAGGTGATACTCTTGAATGGAGTCCTCTATTGATATGAAAACTCTTCAATTGAGGCCATGCTTTGTGTTTGTATTTACTCCATGATAGGAGTGATGTTTGCCATAGGTATTATTATTATACAAGATATGATTAGACATGTGTAAGTTAGAGTGTTTTTCATAGGTATTGTTATTATGCTAGATATGACCAAATGTAGACAAGCTTAAGGAACACTCATAGCTAGATATTTAATTATGCTAGATGGATAGTAGGCTACTCCTAAGATTGTTATCCAGTAAAGGGAGGGAACTATTAGGTTACTCCTGGGAATTTTATCCAATGAAGGGAGGGAACTAGTAATTTTCTTTATGAGTTGTGTTTCCTTAGGTTGTTTAAAAGATAGGCTCTTTTAGGGAGTAGCTTGCCCGTGGAGAGGGATTTCCTAAGCATAGATATAATGGCCTTAAGTCAAAATGAGCTTGCCATAATGCAGGTGAATGGTAGACCATTGCTCAATTATACTGAGTGAGAACACTTTGGCCAAAGTAGTGGGAATTTCCAAAGACTCCACTGAAGAAGTGTGAATGCCTAGACTCCAATGTCAGTTCATCGTGTTCATTTAAATGCATGAGGGCTACCTGGTGTAGGTTATAAATCCTAGTCATGTAGGACACACCACTAAGCTCAGAGTGGTATGTTGTATGAGGTTACCTAAATAATACCTTTATTGAAGGGAAGGGACATCTATCATTGATATATGTGTAGGGGACCACATATGAGTCTATGGTTGGCAAAACATCACTGGAGTGATGCTTCTCCTCCTCGGCAAGTGACAAAAGACCAAGGTTTTGAAAGGTGGATTCCTAGACCATCTATATCCTATGCTCTGAAGCTCAGTGGAGTTGTGGTTGTATTAGTGTACATTCTTGGAATATTGTCATTTGTGAAATTATTATATTGGAATGGAATCTCTATTGAATGTTGTATGAAATATTTGTTCAAAATGATTCAATATTTTGGAATATTTGTATAATTAATTTGGAATGCAATGGAAAATTGGAATTTGTGTTATTTCAGTTATTCATGTAATTTACATTATTAGAAGAAATTTTTTTATTGTTATGTAATGGCATCATGTTTTATTCACTTGAGGTGAAAACATTGGAAATTTTACTGTGAAGAACAATGGGGTCGTTACATGTGGTATCAAAGTTACCAGGTCCATTACTGGAACCTATGAGATCATTAGTAAGTGTTACATAAACCTTATCAAAGATAATGGTTGAAATTTTCTTACGACAAGATGGCAAGTGAAAAGAATATGGAGAAATTAAAAGGAATATGAGATTCCTAGTAACTTGTTTAAGTTAGGGACTAGTTAAGAGTTGTCCCTAGAGTGAAAAATCCTAAACCAAAAACTTATTATTATATCCCCTTAGATTGCAAAAGATTATGCAATTAGGTTATGTAGGAAGGTTAGGAAGAATAACCAATATATATCTTCATCCTATGAATTAGATACAAAAACCCTGAGGGATAGAGAAGGTTGAGAGAATCTCCCTTATTGATAGCAACCTATAAAAAAGAGTCAAGGATTCTTGGGTTTAGGAAGAATACTATGAATCCATGAGTATGCATTGTTGGCATAATATGGAATGAAGTAGAAAGTCAAAAAAGGAGGTATCCAAGAGGTTGGAAAAATCTTGAATTAAATCTAATTTATGTGCAAGGCTAGGAACTTGTAGGAAAAGAGATAGCACCTTAGGAATAAGGGAAAAGACCAGAATGGTCAAGAAAGAAGTAATCAACAAAGTGGACATGTATCCACCAACCAAAATTGATGAGAACAATTTGGATTTTTGATTAATATGAGGAAAAGGAAACAAAACAACCTTGGTATCTCTAAAGGTTATGAGAGAATAAGTTACCAAGAGTTGGAAAAAAGATACTTGGAAAGGTGATTGTGAGAAAGAAGCCTGAAAAGGTAAATCGTATTGATCTTAAAAAGGTCTAGATAGTACATAGATAGGTTGGAGTATAACTAGAACTCACTAATGTGTAAATAAAAACCAACATATGTTAGAGGTTCCAAAATAAAATGGAATACAGAGGGACACTATGTGTCAATCAATAGAAGTTCTTAGGAAATAACTCCCTAAGTTGAAAAGTATATTCAAGGTATGCCATGAAGGCAATAAAAAATAAATAGAAAGCCAACAAAAAGGAATGACAAATCATTTTGAGAAACCAAATTTTTTTCTATGGGTTCAAATTCTAGTTGATCGAATGTTATGAACACACTAAAGGGGGGAAGGAAGAGAGTGGATTGAGTCGGATTAAGTACCCCACCCGACGAAAAAGTGGATATGTTTTTGATTTGCAAGAACTTTGACTTCTTAGTAAGTCTAGATAAGAATTAAGTCATGTCCATGATAAAAATGATTAGGTATTGGAATTTCTTGGAGAGAAATAGTGAAAAGGTCAAGAATTGTGACCTATTATCATCCATATCTTATATTTATTTGATTGGAAGATCAAATGATATTATAATTAATGCCTTAAGGAAAGGATAGGCAAGTAACTTGGTCATGAAAAGGAAGATCATTTTCTATGGGATAGACAAGGGAAGATCTAGATTACTTATGATTTGTAAGAAATTGTCTTACTACTCTTACTACCTTATGAGAAGTAGCTATTGATGAGTTAATCTTATATAGTTAGACTATGTATATAATATGAGATATGCCAATATCATGAATAAACTTGGCACTATTATCTAACTATGATAGAAAACCTTGGGAAAGATAAGGTTTATCTATAAAGCCATAGAGAAGGTATGAAAGATAGGATGTGACGTTATGTGAACCACATCAACATATCTTTATTAGAATGATTATTTGATCATACTTTATACTTGAATGAAACCCTAGGTTTAGAATAACCTAATTGGGATGAGAAGTTCATTCGAATAAAGAGAGAAACATTAGATTAAGTTTTACCTATTGGGTTGAAATATGTATTGGACTACTCATTAAGACCTATATGTTGGAAATAAATTACTTGGTTGAGTTGTACATTTTGTCTTGATTGGAATATATAGGGTTAGAGTAACCTATATAATCATTCTAGCCATTGGTTGAGGACTTAATCTAAATATTAGGGTACACTAAGGTTGAGACTCACCTAAGTGATTAAATAAATCACTTAAGCCAGCAAGAAAAAGTTTGTGCTTGGTAATTAGGTATGAAATTAAACTTGATATCTTCTAGGAACCAACATGCATGAATGTGGATTAATACTTGAAATTAGTACCAATCCTTACTGGGAAAATTTAAATTTAATAGAAAGATGGATTACATCTTTGAAAATAATCCAAGTATGAAAGAAATCTAGAGTGTGGATGTCCTAAATTAAATGAGATTTATCTCCTCAAGAATCCTAACCATTATTACTTGGAAATTAAATGTGAAATGAGACCACAAAATAGGTTTTCTCTTAGTCAAAGAATAGACTAATATGAGATATAAAAGAGCCTATGTACCTAGAATTTTAGAGAATTAAGGGATGGAATGAGAAAGTTAATGTCAGAGGTAGGAAATTAGGGTGACAAAGTTATTTGTCAAGTGAGGAACCACTAAAACCTAGAAAAGATGGAGTAAGAGGTTGCACGAAATGTAGGGAGATAATGTCTAGTGTGATAGAAAATGAAGAGATGATGTCATCATTGGTAGGACATGTGTACTCTCTTGATATTCTAAAATGATAGTGGTAGAATGCAAGATAGTTTAATCTGTCTATGCCAGTGAAACTAACCTAATGTTGTGGAGGAAAAACTCACGAAGGTAACCAACGTGATTGGAAACTTGACTTATGGGGTTTCAGTCCTAAGTAATATATTGTGTGGGGTAGTTCCTTAGAAATCCTAAGAAGGTAGTCTCAGTTGTGAATGAGAAAACAATGATATGGTTGTGTGGACCGTGATCATACTACAAGACATTCAATTGAATGAATGCATAATATATTATTGTTGCCAAATAGGAAAAAGAGGAAAACCAAATCTTGAATGATTTGTAGAGTACTTGTAAACTTCTAACAATGAGGTTTGACTCATTACATGGAAAGAAAGGTTGGAAACTCTATTAGGCTGAAATAGGCTAGGGAATAGGGTTAACCTTAGACTTGATAGTTTTTCAAAAAGGAGTAATAGATTGAAGAGATCAATTAAACTTTTTGATACAAAGCTTAAGTAAGAAGCAATATCATAATTGGCAGATGTCCAAGAGAAATGTTGTGCTCAAGATTGAAGAGTGATCAAGGTTATTACTTTTGGATAAGTTAATAGGTGTGTAAGTGATGAATGGTCTTAGCTTCTAATTTGTCCAAAGTGTAAATACCAAAGGGAAGGAGGGGACCCAAGGTGTAGTGTACAATGCATCGTTATTCCTTTTCTATTTGGATTGTAGTAAGGATAAAATCATGAGCCAATGAGAACATGCTTTCTATTCACTATAGTATGTGTCATGTGTCATTAAGATATTATTGTACATCAAATGTACATATGAAATATTATGAATACAACACATAATATTTTGAGAGAGTAAGTATGTGTTAGACATACAAGTTTTCCCTATGTGATAGCAAGGACATTCAATGAAAATTCTAGGGGGGACAAGGTTACAAGAAGTGATGCTACATAGGATGAATGTTTTATAAATATTACGTATTTTGAGAATAGTAAGTAAAACTTTATTTGACTTTATCTATATGTTAAAGTTCTATAGATCATCAGGGACAATGACTCACAAGGGGGGAAGTATGTTACACCGCAAATTGTGTAATTACTATATGCTATTACTATGTAGGGTAAATTGTGAATGTAATGTGAATTATGAAGATGAATGAATGGTGCTTGCACTTTTTTATCAAAGAGTTATGAATAAATTCTATCTCATTTAGTGATATATGATGAAATACATTTATGTGAAATGTATGGATATTGATTTAATATTCTAACATTTGAGATGTATTATGTGTAATGCATATTTTGTTGAATAATAGATTACCTTGGACATATTTTGAGAGTTTGGTTGTAGGTATATGTTCATTCCTCCAGGCGGAGGGGAAGTATCACTCAGGATAAGGTCTTGGTTGGGTAACTGGTAACATAACCTATCTAAGCTTATTCACACACCCTAGTAGAGTAATTGAGTCGGGTTATCATGTGGGAAGGAGGTAAGTCATCCTTAGCATAATGTGTCTACATTACTAAGGGTATTTATTACTACTGAATGCATGCTTGGATGACGTTTATCTATTTGAGCTTGTGATCTCCTTCCTAATCTTTATGTGGTTGATTGTGTGGTTGAATGAGTATTTGGGACATATGCATATATGCATATATATACATATGTCGGCATACATGTACGATGGATATACTGGGATGTCCATACAAGTGTGATGACATATGTATAGACATACATATATGTATATAAATGTTATTATAATATTAGGTGTCCTTGAGTTTTTCGTCGATACATATCTACGCCAAAAGTATGCACGTATATGAGTATATACATATATTGAGCTAGGTGTAAGAGCATGATCATATGCATTTATGTATAAGTAGAAATACTTACAAACATAATCACACAAGGGATCAATTATATATATATATATATGTGTGTGTGTGTGTGTGTGTGTGTATAAATACAGTTAAGGAATGTGTGTATCAAAGAGAATAGAATAAGAAAGGGTAACCTGATATATATATATATATATATATATATATATATATATATATATATATATATATATATATATATATATATATATATATCTGTGTGTGTGTGTGTGTGTGTGTGTGTGTGTGTGTGTGTTTGTGTGTGTGTGTAGCATAGTAAATATGTATGTGTATGTATAAGCGTATATATGTACATATGAGTATATGAATATTGTTTGATGGGTAATGATAAACAAGGATGTATGCATCTGAGATATTGAATGGAATATTTATGTTGCTATATAATATATATATGTTTGTATATATAAAAAAATATACACATAAGAAGTAATGCTTAATAGAGGAGTGTGTAAGCACATATATATATATTATATTATTACAATATAATTTCTATCTTGTTTGTATATCAAATTCATATATACTTTATACCTATATAGATCAACATATTTATAGCTACCAACATACAAACTTTAATGGGTTAGATATATATTTATCTTATATATATATGAGTATTTATATGCATAAAGTGCTTGAAGTAATAGCGCTAACTTTAAATCATAGTCGAGGGCTTTAGAAAAACATGTGAAGTTTCCTATTTAAAATAATATTGGAAACATATGCCATACACAAACCTTGCATAGGGAGGACATCTTATATGTTTGGAGATCGACTATCTTAGGCAATAAATAGCATCCAATTTATAAGGCTCTATATATGGCTTTTGAAGTCGATTATCATCAACAACTTAGAGGTCAACTTTGTGAAAGCTATGACTATATTCTTTGGGCCATATTTTGTGCTCTTATTGTAAACAATAAAAAAGTTTTGTAGATTTGAAAAACACAACCATTAAGTCGATGATCAAAATGATAAAAGGTCAATGCCTCTTTATGAGGAAACATGGACTTGGTCAACAAAATTACCACAATTTGTTGTAACAAATCAAACAGTTGTTAATATATTGAAACAAATTGATGGATTTGTCTAAATCAATTTAATGAGTGAATCAATACTCAAAAAGACATAGTCAATACTTTGGTTGATGACACACTCTTTTTATTGATTGTTTCTCTTAGGGATGAAATTGTGCCACCTTTTTATCCTTGAAACCATAGAATTCTTCTTTAAATTTCCAGTCGAATTCTATCACATGGAGAGTTGATTTGGTCTCCAATTTCTATCAAATATGAGGGTCGATCTATTGATATTTGAGCTTAGTCCATGCTTACATTTTTTCCACCTTTTGAGTTGTGTTAGTGGTGTTGCTACACATGCTTGCTGCTATCAAGATCATGCCTAAACTGTAGGCAGTGTTGTTACTAGTTTGTTGTATAAATAGCTGCATGAGTTCATTTGTTTGGAGGCATCATTATTTTTCTTCTATGCGTAAAAGTTTTTGTATTATGTATGCTTTTTTATCTGAAATATTCTATAAAAATAGTGAGGGAGAGCCTTGAGTATTGAGGGAGGTTTATTACCCTTTGAGAATAAGCAATTGCCAACTTAAGAGTTAAGAGTTGTGAGACTATGTTGGAGGATCATTATCAAGATAGTTGTTGTTCTAAAAGTGTTGTGTGTGTAGCTAGTTGAATTGGAAAGCTTAAGCATAGGAATGAGGATATTCTACTTTTTTTAATTCTATTTTTGAATGAGCTATGTCTTGATTGATTAAACTAGTCTTGTTGTTACTTGCACATAGAGGAAAAGTATTGTTTTCTTTGAAAGAAAAATGGAAACTATTTACTTTGATTGTGCATTGTTTTGTAATTACTCCATAATAGGAGAGGTTATGCTTATCATAAGTATTACATACTATATATGAATAAACATGGGAATCATAAGTCTTATTCAAATCTTTAACCCCTTTTAGTCAAAGAGGTGATACTCTCGAATGGAGTCCTCTATTGATAGGAAAACTCTTCGATTGATGAAATGCTTTGTGTTTGTATTTAATCCATGATAGGAGAGATGTTTGTCATAGGTATTATTATTATACAATATATGATTAGACATGGGTAAGAGAGAGTTTTTTTCATAGGTATTGTTATTATGCTAGATATGACCAAATGTAGACAAGCTTAAGGAACACTCATATATAGATATTTAATTATGCTAGATGGCTAGTAGGTTACTCCTAGGATTTTTATCCAATGAAGGGAGGGAACTAGTAGGTTACTCCTAGGAATGTTATCTAGTGAAGGGAGGGAACTAGTACTTTTCTTTATGAGTTTTGTTTCATTAGGTTGTTTAAAATATAGGTTATCTTGGGGAGTATCTTTCCCGTGGAGAGCGATTTTATAAGCATAGATATAATGGCCTTAAGTCAAAATGAGCTTGCAATAGTGTAGGTGAATGGTAGACCATCGCTCTATTATACTAAGTGAGAATAGTTTGGCCAAAGTAGTGGGAAGTTCGAAGACTCCACTGAAGAAGTGTGAATGTCGATAATCCACTATCAGTTCACCATGTTCATTTAAATTCATGAGGGCTACCTAGTGTAGGTTATAAATCCTTGTCATGTAGGACACAACACTAAGCTTAGAGTGGTATTTTGTACGGGGTTATACAACCAATACCTTCATTGAAGGGAAGGGCCATCTATCATTGATAGATGTGTGAGAGAACACATATGAGTCTATGGTTGGTAGAAAAGTGCTTGAGTGATGCTTCTCCTCCTCAGTAGGCAACAAAAGACCAAGGTTTTGAAAGGAAGTTTCTTGGACCATCTATATCTTATGCTCTAGAGCTCGGTGGAGCTGTGGTTGTAATAGTGTACATTCTTGGAATATTGTAATTTGAGAAATTATTATATTGGAATAGAATCTCTATTGAATGTTGTATGACATCTTTGTTCAAAATGATATCAAATTTTTGGAAGATTTGTATCAGTAATTTGGAATGCAATGAAAAATTAGAATTTGTGTTATTTCAGTTATTTCAGTTATGCATGTAATTTACATTATTCTAAGATTTTTTTTTATTTCTATGTCACGACATCATGTTTTATTCACTTTAGGTGAAAACATTGTAAATTTTAGTGTGACGAACCACAAGGTTGTTATAAGTTGGCTATAACATAGAAAAATGTGTCACATCAATTTTGATAGTCTAGTGAGCATCAAATATACTCAAGCTGTGAGAGATCTACCAAGAATTACAAAGTCTATCAGTGTAGTTTTTAAGGAATGTCAAGTTGGGAAGAAAACAAGGAAGAGGTTCAAAATCAAAGAATATTCTTCCATAGGATCTTTGGAATTGGTGCATATAGAACTATGTCAACCTACAAGAACAGGAAGCTTTTCAAGGTGACATGTATTTCATGTTGTTAATTGATGATTACTCTAGAATGACTTGGGTAACTTTTCGCAAAGAAAAATTATAAGCTATAGACAAGCTTAAATCAATTAAAGCTATGGTTGAGAATGAAATGGATATGAAAATAAAGTGCTTAAGGTATGATTGAGGTGGAGAATTCACTTCCAATGAGTTTAAAAACTTTTGTGAATATCATGGAATAAAAAGGCATTTGTCAGCTCCTATAACTCCTCAATAGAATGGAGTGTTGGAGAGAAACAATAGGATAGTTCAAGAAGCAACAAGTACAATGGTGAAGGAAGAAAATCTACTATATGTATATTGGAGAGAAGCTATTCATACTATAGTATAAATACTCAATATAGTACAAGCAAGCGTAAATAGTTCAAAGAATCCCTATGAACTATGGTATGGAAGAAAGATTTACCAAATATTTCTTAGTGTTTGGAAGAAAATGTTATATCATGAGAGATGAAGAAAACTTGGGAAATTTTGATGCAAGGTCATATGAAGGAATCTTCCTTGGATATTCTACAAGAAGGAAGGCTTATTGGTGCTACAACAAGAGGTTGAAGAAGATCGTTGAAAGTGCAGGTGTTAAAGTAGACACAAAACCATATAAAAGCTTAGTACTGATAGAAGGATATGAAACTGATGAGTCCTCTTGTAGAGAAGAAGAAAAAGAAGAAGGGAAGGAAAAGGAGATTTAGGTTGAAGAGGAAGATTCTTCGAAAAGTATTCCTAAGACTCCTAAGTATGTGAAGAAGAGTCATTCTAAAGATCATAGCATTGGTGATAAGACAAGAGGCATGTTGACAAGAAGAAAAGATGTTATGACAGAAGAATAGGTAAATTTGTGTCTACTTTCAAAAGTAGAACCTAAGACAATGATTGAGGAATGTAAAGATGAGAAGTGGGAAAAATATATGGAAGAATAATTGATATAGATTGAGAAGAATCAAACATAGGAATCAGTCCCAAGACCAACAAACAAGAATGTAATAGGAACTAAATGGGTATTCCAGAACAAGTTGAATGAGAATGGAGAAATTTTCAGAAATAAGGCTAGACTTGTGTGTAAGGGCTACTCACAAGTGGAAAGAATGGATTTTGAGGAGAAATTTTCTTCGGTGGCAAGAATAGAGGCCATTAGGATGTTTTTGGTCTTTGTAGCACACAAGGACTTCGAGATTTATCAGATGGATGTGAAGTTTGCATTCTTCAATGGTGAGTTGGAAGAAGAGCTATACATTGAACAACCAGAAGGCTTTCAATTATTAGATAATCCTAATACGATTTTCAGATTAAAGAAGGCATTGTATGGACTGAAGAAAGCTGCCAGATCTTGGTATGTAAGATTGGATAGGTACTTGTTGCAATAGGGATTCAATAAAGGTACCACAAATAACAATCTTTACTTTAAATTTGAGAAGTATCAAATCTTAATTATGGTTGTGTATGTTGATGATATATTGTTTGGAGGAAATAAGACAATTTGCAAGAAGTTTGCAAAAGAGATATAGAATGAATTTGAAATGTCAATGTTTGGGGAGATGAATTTATTCCTGGGCTATTAAATCAATTAGAAAAAACAAAATTCTTTTCACAGTCAAAATATGTCAAGGAAATGTTGAAGAAGTTTGTAATGGAAGAATCTAAACTGGTATGTACATCTATGGTTACTGGTTGCAAGTTGAGAAAAAATAATGAATCTCCTAAGACTGATCAGAGCAAGTATAGATCGATGATTGGTGGACTGCTATATCTAACTGCTACTAGTCTGGATATCATGCACGCAATTTGTCTTGTGGCTAAATTTCAAGAAGATCCTAGAGAATCACATGTGGCAACAATAAAGAGGATATTCATATATTTACAAGGCACTCTAAACTATGGTCTATGGTATCCAAAGGTAAGTGCCTATACTGATGCAAATTGGGTAGGTTGTGTGGATGATAGAAGAAGTACAAGTGGAGGTGATTTCTCTCTTGGAAGTAGGTTGGTTTCTTGGCTAAGAAAAATGCAGGAATTAGTATCTTTGTCTATTGTAGAGGTAGAGCATATTATTGCAACATCTTGCTGCATACATGTGTTGTGGATGAAGCAGACATTAAAGCATATCAAAATATCATATAATGCACCTATTTCTATCTTGTGTGATAATAAAACTTCTATGAATATATCAAAGAATTTGATGATGCATTCAAGAAAAAAACATATCTCAAACTGGTGGGTAAGTGCACCAATCTGTGACACAATTTTCGCTCTTAAGATGCCACTATTTTTTTTTTCTTTTTTCTGAAATCAGAAAAATCTGATTTTTACGAGAAAATGAAGATATTTATGCTCAAAATTTAAAGGTGCGGAAAGAACAAAAGTTGAAGTGCTCTAAGTCTAGTTTCTAAGCTACTATTTTTTTTTGAAATTAATGAAGATTAAGGGTCTCAAAAATGGGGGGGAGGGGGCAAAATAGGTCCCATTTTTATAAAAAAAATAGCATAGTGCCTAAGGGATCCCCCCTTTTTGATTGAATTTTTTTTAGAATTTCAAAAATCCAAACAATGAGAAATTAGCTAACACCATTTAGTTTACCCTCATTATTTCGAATAATTTTTTTGATGAATATATAATATTTTATGAATTTTCAAAGTGGACACATCCTGAAAAACTAAAATTTGAGCATGCTCCCCCCTATTTTTTTTTCAAACTAATCAAAAATTGATTCTTTTTTCTTTCATCATGTGTAGAATGGAGTCTAGTTTCAAAAAATGTAATTTGTTTCACGTTTCGATGAATGGGTAAAAATCTATCCTAAAACTAGCACATGTTGGTTTTTGACCAAAAACGAAGGCATTTACAATAGAAGCCATGCATCAAAAACTTAGCTAAATCAAAATGAAAAAAGAATTATATATTTAGATAGCTAAGAGAGAGGTTAACACTATCACAATTTTTTTATAAAATTGCATTGAAAGACATGCAAATGAGACGGGGAGCACAAACGAAAATATGAGGAAATTTGGCAAATCCTGTCAATTAACACATTCAAAGCAGGCCATTTGCCGAGTGCCAAATTTGGCGTGCACCAAATGTGATGAGTCATTTGGCGAGCGCAAAATTTGGAGGTCTCCAAATGGCTTGCTTTGCATAGAACCAAAATTTCCCCTCTTTAGTCAACAACTTTGATAATGCTTAGAGTGCACAGTTTATGATCGTAGATGGATAGTCGAGGTTTTAACTTTCATACCTTCTCTATCTCGTTACCGTAACTGGATAAATATTTATCCCTTTGAAGTCTCTATCTCTCACATCTCTCTCCCTCCCACATGACCTAGACTACTCTTTCAGTCCAATCACCTCTCTCAGGTCTTTTTCCCTCCCACATAGGTACCTAAATAAATCTATCTCAATCCAACCCCCTTTCTCACTCTCCCTCTCTCTCTCTCTCTCCCTCTTTCGTATTTTTATCTCTCTCCCTCCATATCCATCTCTTAGGTTGTTATCTTTCTCTCTTTGTCTCTCTCTCTCTCTCAAGTCTCTCCCTCTTGCTCCCTCTCCCTCTCCCTCTCTTAGGTCTGTCACTCACTCCTTCTATCTCTCTCTCATTCCCTCTATCCCAATCACTCTATCTCTCTTCCTCTCTCTCTCACTCTCTCGGGTATCTCCATCCCCCCTCTCTCTCCCTCCCTCACACACACACTACCTCTCTCTCTCCCAATCCCTCTCTCTCACTCTCTCCCACTCTATCTCTCTCCCTCTCTCTCAGGTCTCTCCCTCCCACCCCTTCTCCCTCTCTCTCTCTCAAGTATCTTCATCCTACCCCTTCTCCCTCCCTCTCTTTGTCAAGTCTCCCCCTTGTTGATGGTGTGTTCATGCACTTCTCAACATAGGTAATAAGTAGGTGCATTACCTCTCTTGAAAGACAATCTTCCACAATCAAATTGCAGAACACTATCCCAAGGTCTCTCGGATGTCAGGTCTTGACAGTGCTTGAAATATTTTAGTTATTCATGTGATTTGTTGGAATCACAAGGTGGTCTTACATAGTCGAAGCTGTAAGGGGATTGAGCCAATGAATGGAGTGCTATGGATCTGGAATTAATATGCTTTGTTGCAGGCTTAGGCAGTAGTCTTAGACTCCATTAATTCATCAGATTTGGCTTTACAATGTGCAATGAACCTTAACACAAGTTGTTTCTAAAAAAGGAAAAAGAAAAGGGCGAGGAAGGAAGATGCTTCCTAGACCTGCAACTACCGATGAACAATGATCATGGAGGTTCCTGCTGTGGATAGTTTCCTTAAACAAAATTTTACTTAACCAGAATTCTCACAATATCATGAAATATGTGCTATCTTCTAAGGACTGTAGATTTTCATCATTCATTCGCTATGGGGAGGTGAATAAAGATGAGATTCAATGAGAAGCAATGAAATCAAAGTCTAGACTAACTTTACACAGTCATCTACCTTCAGCAAATGACCAAAAGTATGGACAAGAAAAGCATACACACAGCAGCAATCTTCAAAACCAGAGACAACATGCTAAAACTACCAAGTCTAATCTAAAGGCATTAAAACAACAAAGTAACTTAAAGCAAAGCTATAACTAAAAGGTAGAGGAATCATGAAACATACTGAGAAACCCATAAATACACTAGGAAATGACTGTATTTGCTATTTATAATTTCTGCAGCATGCCTTTACAACAACTCAAATCTCTTAGAATGAGAGGAGGAGAGGCCTATTTATAGTTTTCAAAAAACAAAATGAGTGGCCAATATTCACTTTACATTAGGGTTTCACCTACCCCCAAATATATTACATTTATAAATAACTTCTTGTTTCTTCCATATTTCGTCATATAGTGATAGCACTGTAGCAAATTTGTCTTTTAGTCATTTGCCCTTTGTTGTAGCTATTCCTCAAGGAACTCTTCATTGATGACTAGATTGCCCTCTCGCTTCTTCAATGCAGCATACTCCATGAAACTTAGGACTAGGGACTGAAAATTATCTACCTCCAAGATGTCGGATTTCAAGATTTGGTAACTCCATTCCTGAGAATTGTTGCCAAGCTTCTTCCAGTCCTCATCATACTTAGTAGCATTATCTTGAAAGAGTTTCGACTATGCGAAGGCTCAAGCAGTGAAGCATATGAACTCAGTGGTGATTTCGGTGGACATCCCATTTTCCATAATCTTTAAGAAGTGGGGCTTGATGTTCTCAGGATTGATCTCGACCGTGGGCATCTCATACCCCATCATCAGTTTGAGATACCGAACGCACTCCTCTTTGGACTCCCTTGCCCATTTAATGTCTAGCACTGTCCGTTCCAAAATCTGCTCAAGCCTCCTTTTACGGTGATCATAGTCTTGCTTCTAGGTGTCTACTAGCAAGTGATCGTCATCGTTGAAGGCAAGGTCCTTCTCCCAGACATCGCTTGGCAACGCGAGTATGGCCTCAATCTTTGGGTAGGCCACATCGTACTTCCTTGGGAACTTCTCACAAATCTGTCTTGTGTCCTCAAGAGTTTTCTCAACCTCTAGGAACCTATTTGCTGCCAGCGTAGCCAAGTTGATGCCCGTGTTCCCTATGTCCAAAACCTGCCAGAACCAATTTTTTGTAGTTTTGTCCAAGTTCCATCTCTTTTCGAGCTTATCAATCTGTTCTCTGGATAGCAACTAAGGCGGGGCCGATGATGTTGTAGGCTGCTCACTTGGGGATGACAACTACTGAATATAAGTTGTTAGATCAACCACCTACTCCTTTAGTTCTTCTTTGGAGACATTATACTACTGGATAAGGTGCACCACTATGGCGACTGAATCCTGGAGATGTTCAACCTTCTATTCCCTTGTGGCCACTCCCAGGTCGATGGTGGAGACATTGTAAGTTATACCTTGTTCCCCAACCATCAGTGTTGCTATTTGTACTGCCCTTGATCCTGAGGCATCCATGGTTATCTTTGATCTGACCCTTGGCTTGTTCTCTTTCCTGGAGCTTATTCGTGCTTTGGCCATGATGGCTTCTAGCCTTGCCTTGGGATCCTTCAAGGTGGGAGTCTTTTGCTTGAGTTGTCTTTGCAGCCAATCAGGCGTTTGGGGTTCTTCCCTTGGCGGTTCACTTTGAGTCCTATTGTATTCCTTTTCGAGTTCGACAGTTCTGACAACAAGAGCGTTCTCATTTGTTCCTGCATCTTCCTTTCCTTCCTCAGAATCTTGTTCAAATGTTTCATGTCTAGTGGGGAACTTGGTGAGTGACTTCCCTTTGGGTGAATCCTTCTTTTCAGCATCCTCCTCCTCATTTAAAGTATCTTGATGCTCCTCGAGGCTCTGTACTTGTTTGTCCTCATGGAGGAAAGTTTCCTTATCATGCTCTAGAGTCTGGCCATGTTCCCCAATTGGAGACCTATCACCCTCTGTCTCTGGAGCAGCAATCTCCTCTTCTTGTGCAAGCCGGTCCTCGACCTCCTTGTCCTCAATTTCCTTGAGCTGCTTGCCCCACTCTGCATTGAGCTCGGGGTCATTTAACTCTCAGATTAGCTCGGCATCATGATCCTCAGTGCCCTTTCTAGAAGATGCATAGTCCACCTCATCAATCTCTCGACGCTCGAACAAAGGATGCTCATGATACTCAAATTCTTCATACTCTGGTGCCTTCTCAACCTCCAACTACTATCGTTCATGCTCATCTGATATCTGCATGGTCGCTTTCATCTTTGGTGATTCAGTGGAAGGGGATTCCATTTGAGCGAAGGCCATAGCCTGAGCTATTGCAGCCTAGACTATCAGATTGGTGAGCATCCCCGAAAGCTCAGATGACACATTTTGCATATACCTTACAAAAGACTCTAGAAGGCTTGGGGCTGGCGTTGTGGTAGTGGAAACAAAAGGAAGGGAAGTAGACATGGAGGAAGAGGTCATCGACGAGGTGGTGGAAGATGATGAATCTACGAGAATAACCTGCAACACTAGAGGAGTAGGAACAAGGTGGACGGAGATATCCACCGTAGGCGGGGAGGAAGCAGAAGCTGGAATTGAGGTAAGCGGGGTGGCGGCGGTGATTGTAATGGGTGGAGATCCAAATGAGCTAGATCCTTTCCTTCTGTTCCCAAGGGGTGAACCCTTGGGAATCATCATTGTCTCCGTGCCTCCAGTTGTTTTTCTTTTCTTCTTAGAGGGCTCCGACTCAGAAGACTTACGGGCATAGACTTTTGGTTTGGGTAGTTGTTTGCTAGCCTCCTTTCTTTTCTTGGTCTTTAGTGATGGTGGGGTTTTAGATGTCTCCCCAGTTGCAGTGGTGGCTTCCCCACCTTCGGAGCCACTTGGTTCACTTACATGCTCACTTGCAAGCTCGATGAACATTAGGACGACCCCTTGTTGTTTCAATTGAGCCACCGTCTCGTTGATCCATGCCCTCGTTCAGATTTCAACGGGCCTAGTGAGCACAACAATGTCATTAAGGTCGGGTGCATTCTAGTCAATAGCAGGCAGCGGCAGGTTGGAAACTACATCGTAACCTAGATCCACAACTGTGTCCTCATCCTCCTCTAGCTGATCCGGGACCGGACAAAAGTTCACCCTTCGTACATGGATGATGGTCATGCGCATTTAATGCCGCAACTGTACCTCAAGATCATCCTTGTAGTTGGCCCAAAAGTCTTCGATGTTGTGGAGGTGGGTGTATTCATGTCCCAGTGCCTTTCTGACATGACCATAAGGATCCATTCATGGCCTTACCATGTAGTGTTCAAAGTTATACTCCGCCAGCTCCTTTTCCGAATATCCTGCGCACTGAGAGGTGTGGATCTTGTACATCCCCCGACCAATGTTCATGGGATAGACGGGGCCTGCCAGATGTTTTTTGCTAAAGGCGTTGTGAATGTGTCACAGCTGTCGAGTTAGCTCCAAAAGAATGATCTGGTTGGGTATCGGGGTAGCTTGTTCAGTCTTTTGGTGAATCCCTCAGCATGAATGTATGTAAACTTGGGGAGCTATATGTACCAGAAGGCATACTACCTGAGGAGGACCCTGGCACTATGAGACGTCCTCCTATGACAATCCCCTCCTACTGATCGGATGACGTGAGCAATGAAAGCGTCTATCACCCTATAGTAGATTCTTTTGAAATTCTGGAATTGTAACTGAAGGTACTTGTCATAAGGCTTGAGCTCTGGCCCCACTGGATCACTAGGCATCATTTTCAATCCCTGATAATGTCACCAATTGGTGAGAGAATATACCAAGTAGGAGGTCATGAAGAATTTTTTAGTTTTCTTCATGGTGGTAAACTTCTCGTGGAAGCAGTCACTGATGATCTCGCCCCAATAGAAGACGGTGCCCTTACCTTGGAGAATCTGTTCTATGAAATAGAACATCCATTCTTGAACGAAAACCGCGCTGGGAAGGCCCATGACTCGGCTGAGCAGAGTTACAAGGTCATGGTAGTCCTTGAAGAAGTCGCTACGGTAGAGCTCCTGAGGAAGCTTCCCAGCACTACCCCGTTTTTCCTTCACCCAACACTGGTTGATAAGGTTTTTACACCCCAATGGGTCCTATTCCCACACCTCTTTGCAATCTTCCATGGTGGGGACCTCCATGCTCTCAAAGGCAGGAATGTGGAAGGTTGCCGTTATACCTAACGGAGACATTTCTGTAAGGATATTCCCCTCATAATCCACTATGGTTCTGGTATCAGATTGGTATGCCTCTACGCACGCCATCACTAGCTTCGGAGCCACTAAGGCCGGTGGGAAACCTGCAGCTTTAGCAAGTCCACTGCTCTTTATAAGCCTTACATTTTTTGTTTTTGGGTTCATTTTGACCCTTTGCGTGAATTCATCAACATCGACTTGTCCGATGTTGGTATCTGAGACATCCCACCAAAGGGTAGTGATCCTGGATTGATTAGGGACTCCCTAGAATTTTTATTTCATCAGGTCTCTATCTTGCCCCTTGGTGGCTTGGCCGTTCCTTTTCCTTTCTTGGAAGCAACGGAAGTCTCTGCACCAGATTCCATAAATCCTGCACAAAAGATGAGAATCAGTAATGATAAACTTGACAAAATGGCCACTGACAAATCCTTGCGTGTCAAGATTAGTCTGACAATCATAATTATTATTTAATAACCATGGAAGCTATATCCTTCATTGTTAGAGGGTAGTGCAGACAATTCGGAGTTCTTGGGCCGGAAATCCCCTAGCAGAATGTCGTATGAAAGGGAAAAATGAGAATGGAATTCCCATAGGTATTTCCTGAGATTGGATTCAAAGATTTACGGTTGGATATGGAGGAAAACCAAATTTTAGAACATGGGTCGAAATCCATTTTGGATTTGGAGGTCATTTGATGCCCCATTTGGAAGTTGGGGCATCATCTGTAGGGAAGTCGCCTGAAACGGCGCAGAGGAAACGGAATTCCGGGTGTCGGATTGTCGTTGTCGGGAGGCGGCTACTAGTCGACCATTAGGAACGGAAAAATGAAAACAGAAACCCAGAGGAGGAAATCCGGGAGGAGATTTCTAGAAGCGGTCAGATGGTTCAGGAGAATCGGGCGACGAATGGAGCACCGGGACCCGGAGATTGGGAAGACGCTCGAACGGGGCCGTTTGGAATGGCGAAGATACAACGAAAATCTTAGGAAGGGAATTCCGGTGGTGGAAGTTCGAGATGAAAAAGTGTCGAGAGTTTCAATCGGAAGATAGAAGATTTTGCAACCGGGAAGCGAAGTCCGGAAAGCCACAAGGTGAAAGCCGTTTGAAATGGCGAAATAGGGACGGAATTTCGGGAATGGAATTTTGGAAACCGAATTCTGAGGGGAGATTTAAAGAGGATTGCAAAGTTTTGAATTTTACACGAACTTTGAGGGTCCGGGGTCCGAGGGTCGAGAGGGCGCTCGGGCAGGGCCGTTTGAAACGGTGGAGACACAACGAAATCCCAGCAAGGGAATTCTGGAGGTTGAAATCCGGAGAAGGGGAAAAACCAAATTCAAAATTAGAAGAGGGGTATGGACAGCCATGGGAAGACCCAGGCCTGGGAGGCGCTAGCACTGATCTAAAGAATAGCCACGGCAGGGTGATGTTCCGGGTTGAATTTCAGGGGTTTAAAGATTGATTTTCACATTTTTAAAATATGGGTTTTGATCGGAAGGCACGAATCTACTTCACTTTAATCTCATTTTACAATTTTCATGCACAAAAATGTGAAAATTCATGAAATAAAAAGGGAGGGCACGTGGATGGAGAACCTACCCTCGAAATCCCGGAAAATGAATAGTTGGCCATGCGGAAAACGGTTGAAAAGGGAGCTCGGAATGCTGGGCGAAAAACACCTGGTCACCGAAAGTTCTCCAAACTCATCTATCACTCGCGCAATTGATAATGATGGCCCAAAAATTTGTTTTTATAGAAAAATTGCCATGAATGTGACATTTAATTCCTCTGTACGGTGGCAGGTTTGGTTGGTGAATTTAAAAAGGCAAGTGCGGTGGGAGGTCCAAGTTCCGGAGTCCGGAAAGCCATTCGGTCACAGCTATTTGAAATAGCAAAGACTGATGGGAAATCTGGCAAGGGAAATCCGGCAAGGGAATCCCAAAAAGGGAAACCCGACAAGGGAATTCCGGCAAGGGAATCTCGAAAAGGGAAACCCGGCAAGGGAATCCCGGCAAGGGAATCCTAGAAACTGCCACAGCTGTTAGAACGGCGTTTTGACAAGGAAAACCCAAGTTAACCTGGGAGTTAGAAATTTTAAAGGGGGAGGGACTCTGTTTAAGCTTGAAATATGGCATTGGGAAACGCAACAACCCCCTTTTGGATCACAAAAATGGGTACGCAAAATGAGGCAGAACAAAAGGGACCAAAAAAAGCAAAGAGGGAAAGAGGGTCCCCATTCAAAATGGGGTGTGTGTGCAAAAAGCACAACAAATGGTGACTCCACTGGGAGAACACTCTTGGCGTTCTAGAGATAAATATTCATTCTGAACCCATGATCTCTGATTTTGTAGAGCTAAGACAATTTTCAAAGTTGAACTGAGGACAGTTTAAGGAAGGTGGGATTGAATCAGACTACAGATTTATCATGGAAGTGTGTGTATGGTGAATTCATTTCCTTTCCTCGGAGATAGTATGAGTAACCACGGGTCGGAGAAGATAAGCTACGTAGTTCATCTAATCCCAAAAGTAACCTAGACATTGCTCCGCTGCCAGTCAGGCATCCATAGCCCCGACGAAGTTATCGCTACGACCTCACAAACATAGCTCTACTGCCAGCCAGGTGTCCATAGCCCCAGTAGAAATATTTGTACAACCATACGGTTGTTCTTTGCAATTCACTTATTGCTTGTGCTGGGTATTCCCTTTTAGCACTTTCTCTTTTCTTCATTTTTTTTGTTGTGTCAACCATGTGAACAATGAAGTTCATAGTGGGCTTGAGAATCGTAGTGGTCACTAGAATAGACTTTAGATTTTTCACTTATCTTTGCTTCCCAGCGATCACCATACCATTCTTTGGAGATATTTTCAATTTTTTTTGCATGTACCATGACAAGAGCAGGGATTCAAGCGGACAACCATCCTAGGTTAGTGCAAAGTTCGAAAGTTGAAAACCAATAATTAGGAGCTTTCAGGGGGGTAGCAATAGGGAATGAAAGCTTATCTAGAGAACAACACAAAAGCGGACAGCAAGGTAAACTGTTCGCTGGACCGGGCACGACCACCATAGGAGAACAGGGAGACACTTCCCAAAATCATGACAAAGCGGCCAGAAAAGCAAACAAAACCAAAGGATAAAGCAGGAAATCTACCTTAACTTACAAACAAGTATTTACACAGATAGGTCCCAAGAGCTGAACCCTAGAAGTAGTGCTTAAGGTGCTACCCATTGACCAGCAATGGGACATCTTCACCAATAAGAGTCTTTAGAAGGAAAGCATTATCTCCAAGGATTTCAGCAATCTGAAAGGGGCCAAGCCAAAGCTTGTCGAATTTATGGTGTCCCCCTTTCTTTTCATGGGCCTTGTCCCAATAGAGGACTAGATCAGAAATGTAGAAGGCCTTAACTTTGGCTCGATGATCGAACCATCTTTTGACTACGCCCTGGTGCTTGGCGAAATTTTCTATCACACGGTCTCATACTTCTTGAAGGTGTAGTAGTTCGGCGAGACAAGCTTCTTTGCGGTCTCCTCCTTCATAAAAGTCATTGATTTTCAAATGTATGGGGAAGATGGGTTCTAAGCCATAGACTAGATGGTATGGGGAATCTCCAAGGGCAGTCTTGTGGTGGGTGCGATCTACCCATAAGGCGAAATGAAGTTGGGTGTGCCAATCCTTAGGATTCCTATCTAGCAGTTTCTTAATCACCGTGATCAAGTTTTTATTGGTTGATTCAGCAAAGTTGTTGCCTTGAGGGTAATAGTTAGAGGAGAATTTGAGGGCGATACCATAATCAAAGGCCCAACTTATGAATTTCAGTGAAGCAAACACCGGGCCATTATCACATACTAGAGCATATGGGCAATCGAAACGATTTAAGATAAAACTTTCTAAGAAATTGATTACAACTTCAGTTGTACATTGCCTACAAGTTATTGCTTCTATCCATCTAGTGCAGTAATCAGAAGCGGTTAGAATGTACCTGTGTCCCACAAATGATGGAGGACTTATCGGACCAATGAAGTCAAGACCCCATTGCGCAAAAGGCCTTACCTCCATAACAGGTTGTAATGGGACAGCAACATTCCTTTCTCTAGCAGCGGCAGTCTGGCACACATGGTAGGTACAGACATGACCATGAGCATCCTTGAAAATGGTGGGCCAATAGTATCCAACTCTCAGTATTTGATGTGTAGTCGAGAGGCCTGAGCCATGGCCAGTTTCGAATTTGTCATGGAATTCCCTAAGGACGCTATCAACTTCCTCCTTTCCCAGGCATCACAAGTAGATACCTTCATGATTTCTCTTGTACAATATTGAGCCCTGCAACATATAACTACTGCTTTTCAACCTCAGAGCTCGTCTCTAGACTCCTTGCAGATGGTGCGGGTACTTGTGGTTCAGTAGGTAGTACACTATGTCATCATACCACTCTCCTGGGGAGACGTCCTCCAACTGGTATTGTTGTATCGTGAGCTTAGGTACAACATCAATAACTACCTCTGCCATTGTTTGGGCGAGTGCCTATCCTCTTACTAGCTTCATCGGGTGGATCTCCATATCATATTTTTGTAGTAATGGGATCAACTTTTCCCTTCGTTCACCCAGCTCATTCAGCATAAGCAACGTTTTCACTATGGGATCGGGAACTATGGCAAAAACCTTGTTACGCAAGATGTAGCGCCAAAACTTCTTGACTCCTTTAACAAGGGCATAAGCTTGTTTTTCTATGTTATGATAGCGGAGTTCGGCGTCCTTCAAAGGAGCACTCATGAAGGAGATCGGATGCTCGCTCCCTTCGTCATCCTTTTGTGTCAAAATACTGGCGCAGGAATGATCTAGAGCGAAGGAGTAAATGTAAAAGGGCTTCAGGTAGTTTGGGTTGACCAGCACAAGGGCATCAACAATGGCTTTCTTGATTTCCCTGAAGGCTTGTTTTGCTTCGGAGGTCCACTCGACCTTGGCGTCTTGTTTTAGCATGGCGTTGAGAGGTTTAACTATTTCCACAAAGCCAGTAATGAACTTACAAACGAAGTTGATTTTTCCAAAAAAGGACTTCAATTCTTTCTTGCTGCTTGGTAGCTGGATTTTCATGATGGATTGAATACGTTCAAGGTCAATAAAAATTCCCCATTCTGATAGAACATGCCCGAGGAGTTTCCCTTTTGTGACCCCAAAGATACACTTCCTCAGGTTAAGGGAGACCCCAAATGTGCGGCATCTTTCAAAAACTTTGCATAGGTCACCGACATGATCACTCCGCTGTTTTGAAAACACCGTCAAATTATCTATATAGATGATTATGCACTTGCCTATTAAATCTTTGAATGTGATATCCATGGCTTGTTGGAAAGTGGCGCTAGCATTGATGAGTCCAAACGACATTCTTCTATACACGAATGTTCCCCACTTGGTGGTGAATGCTGTCTTATGTCGATCCTTGTACTGCACCATGACCTAGTTGTATCCCGAATAGCCATCCAAGAAGGACATAATCTGGGACCCTTTCACTACCTATAGCACCTCATCCAATGAAGGTACAGGATAGTTTTCGTTCTCTGATGCTCGATTCAGATTGTGGAAGGCCATGCACAACCTGATTTTCTCCATTTTTTTTTCTAACAGGGGCCAAGTTTGCTACCCAAGTAGAGTGTTTGACCAGAAAGATGATCCTGACTGATAGCAACTTCTGTACTTCCTTATAAATGATTAGCTCTAATAGAGCATTGATAGGGCGATGCCATTGCCGGAATGGTTTTATATCTGGTCTGAGAGGGATAGTGTGCGTGATGATCGACGTGTCATACGTTTTGAGATTGTCGTAGCTCTAGGTGATGACATCATGATATTTGTGTAACATTTCAATAATCCCTCTTCTTTCTTTAGGAGCACATACCTTACCTATGAACACATTCTTGGTATTTCTAGCTATTCCCAGGTTGCAGGTATCACACTGAGCGCTGATAGTATCTTCTTTGGCCCATTGATCTTGCTCTCTGATCTAATCAATGTCAAAGATTCGCTCCAATTGAACCATTCCTCTAGGGATGGTGTTAGTTTTTAAATTGATGTCCCCTTCTATATCCAATTCCATCTCTTGAGGCTCGACCTCATCAATTATCTGCGTGGCAAACACATCAGAACTGGTGAGGAATTCTAGAATGTGTGTGTCATCATCGAATACTTGGAAATTGGCCACATTGTTTGGAACTGATGGGACGGAAGTGAGTTCCACCGTGAATCTTTTTAGGCCAAATAGGGACAAGGGCTATAGTGTGCTTGCCACCTGCACCAGGGCGTTGGTGGTATATTTTTGAGCGCGAGGAATTAGCTGAATGTTGAACACATCTAACCCTTCCAACAGATCCCAAATGCGGTGCCAGTAGTTCGTAAGTCTTCGATCATAGCAGGAATAAAGCTTTCTGACTTGCTTTATGACCAACTCTGAATCTCCATACACCTGAAGCATCTTGACATCCTTTCTTAATGCCATCAAGAGGCCCAATACCAAAGCCTCGCATTCTGCCACGTTATTAGTACAATAAAACTATAGTCTATGAGCAAAGAAGTACGATTTACTTTTGGGATTGATTAGTTCAAAACCCACTCCAACTCCATGCTTAGATTTAGAACCATCAAAGCGTAACGTCCAAAACTTGGGAGAATCCTTAGGCGCAGGGCTAATGGATCCAATTTTTGCCTTCGACGGGGGTTTCATTTCGGCAGCCACTTTGGGGACTACAGGAACGGGACCTGCTCGTCGATCGGATATAAATCCTATTTTTTCCTTCAGAGTAGCTTGCCCCTTGACATGCTCAATAGCTGTTTGACACAAATAGCAGTCAAATTCTGAATGGGCAGCATTATGCACCCAACACCAATTAGGAAGTAAGAGTTCCTGGAAGTTTTTTTGAGTTCCCAAATTGAGCTGGTCATGCACACATTTTTCCATAAAATCTTGGAAACCATCGAGTAGTCCCCGACCTTCGACCTCTTCATGCCCTTCACCGTCAGATTCAATGAGGACCTCAGTGCTCTGAGGAGCATGGTTCAAGTTGGTAGGCGGGTTGCATAGCATGAGGAAGACCTCGCTCGTTCCTTCATCTTCAAGGTATTCCCACTCATCTGTGCATGCCACTAGGTAATAATTTCCTAGACTTGTTTCGGCATACAACACCTCATTCGTGTTGTTGTACTCGGTGATCATTAATTTCATTAGTAGTTCTCTGTCAATCCGGATCTGATTAGGCATTCCTTTCCATGGTAGCCATATGTGAGAGTAGTCAGTGGCGGCATATCCGTTCAGTGCCCTCATGAAATTCCTTCCTAGGATCATTCCATAGGTGTCTGGGATATTGGCCACCTGTATATCAATGGTTTGTTGGACCCGGGGATCAGCGGCAACCTACATGGGTATCCTGTTGATTTCCCCTACTATGCTGATTTTAGTTTTATCAAGCTGCATCACCTTTCATCGAGAAGGGGTGGGCATGATTCTGAGTGCCTTGCACACGCTCAAGGGCACGACATTAGCCGATGCTCCTGAATCTAGCAAGCAATTGTGGAGATTCTTCCCAAACACACGGACGGTGGTCAGAAAGGGAGGGGTCTCGAATTTCCCTTGAAACAACCCTCCAGAAACGTCCACCTGAGTGACCTGGGCCTTTTCCTTCTCACTGCCCCTATTTTGGGTTGGGGTCTGATTAGCAACCCTATCGGATTGCCTGTTTGCATGCTAACCTATTGGCAGGTCAACTTTACTATTAAAAATCTGCTTGACCACCAGTTCATTCGATTGATCATTAAAAGAAACCTTCTTTACCATAACCTCTTCCTGGGTCGATCCCTACGACAAGGTCCCATTTACCATTTTGAAAAAGGCGTTCTTGATAGCACGCACCTTCAGAAGTTCAAAGGTGGACACATTCAGCTTTACCTTCTTGAATTCCTCAACAATATACTCCCCCATTTGCTCAATCTCTCAATCATGGGGAACATTCTTGGGGGGGTAGCGTTTTGGCCTGGGCCATTGTTTTGCTATTTATTTCTACTAAGGTATCGTGTGGGTGTCAGTGGAAAATCCGGATTATTGTTTGCATTCAGATCGGGATGGATACTGAAATTATTTGGCAGGACGGAGGTCGTAAAAGGGCCTCCAACATGACCTCCTGCTTGTCTATTTCTGAGGTTGTAAGAGGCAGTTCGTTGGTGGAACATTTGGACTTCGTCCTCCCTAGGCTCCTCTTCATCATCCTTAGGACCATTATCTATTGAATTGAAAAGCTGAGCCAAAGGAATTTCAAAACTTACCTCTTTCGTCTCGTCATGATGGCCTGAATCAGCATTCTCCAGCTCGGGGGCAATGCATTCCGCCTTCAGGAAAGGGGCCTGATTTAGCACCAGCACCGAGGCATCGTACGGATTAGATGGGACAATGTCCTTGCATCCCGAGCTATCGATTGCATTCTAAACTTCTACTTTAAAAATCTCAGCTATAGTTAGGAATTTCGGATAATCTAGTTCGGAATGGCGGCTCGTCTTGTGTATGCGGCATCAACTGGATGAAGCGGCCTCTGCCAAATAAACTCCGCTTGTGGGGTTTTCATTACTGCTGCTATTAGGCTCGTCAAGGGGCGTTGGAACCCCACCGTTGTTGGGGCATGTATTCCACGTCCAGTTTTTCCTTTGGAAGGGCCTCTTGTCAAAGTTCTAGCCCGAGTTCTAATTTCTATCATAATTCTACCCTGACAATATGCTAGCCTCTCGATTATCCCAAATTTCACGGTGATCTCAATTTTCCCTATTGAAATTGGCCTGGATGCTTTTTTGCGATGTTTACAGTTGGTTATATTGATTCCTTAAATGTGTCATTTCAGTCGACATTTTTTTGACCATCTCCGTAAGCTCGTTGATCCTATCCCTTTTGGTGGTATTTGGCTGCAGTGCGGTATTCTGAAGGAACACAGGCTGTGCTGTCGGCTGATTTTGATGAGCAGGTGGAAACTCCGCCGCTTGGAGGCATGTTGGCATCTGGGATCCCTGTGGATGTGTTTGTTGCTGCTGGGGCAGCAAGTAGTGCGGTACTAGATATGCCTGGTTCATTGGTTGCTCAGGATGCGGAACTGTAGGCAATTGTGGCACTAGGTTTAGTAGCGGCGTCTGATGCTGTAATGCTTGCGTGAGACCTTGTATTTGCGCCGGACACGCAGTTTTCCCAAGAGAAGGCAATGGACTCGATATGTTCTGCCCCAAATCTGTACTGGCAATGATGGCTTCAGCATATGCATCTCCCAACCTAGCTGGTGGTGGTCTCATCCTTTTCACCAAGGTTGAAGTGAGTTTTTCTAGTGCTGCATAGTAAACGGGTAGGACAACAACATTGTTAAAAACATACGGGGCCTGTAGTCAAGTATACGCTCTCTGGAAGTGATCATTGAATGACCTGATTGGTTCATTGATCTTCCTTTGAACCGACATGAAATATCGATACGAATCTATAGGGCTGAGCGGGGTCTTGAACTTTTGCAAAAAGGCACTCTTTAGAAGATCCCACGTACTGATAGTTCCGGCTGGTAGGTTGATGTACCAATAAAAAGCCTCCTCCCCTAAGGAATAGGAAAAGAGCCTACATGCCACATCTTCATACATGATCTGCATAGTCTAAAAGGCAATTTCAAAAATCTTGACATGTTCCTTGGCTGTCCTCTCCGGATCCTGACAATTGAACTTTGTGCAGAAGTTCTCAGGATTCTTTGGCATATCATGGTAGAGGTTGAAGGCGAGCGGAGATAGGTTATTGCCCAGCCACGCCATCAGAAAAGGCGGTGGAGGCGGCTGCACCAGATTGGCCTGTGTTGGTAATGGGGTTGTAGTGATAAGTCAGGCAGCAACAAGGCTGGTGAACGTGCTTGGCTGAAAGGCGGTGCCTTGCCTAGATGAAATGGGGACTTGGAAGGTCTCAGCGGCGGGATGAGCGGATTATGAGCCTATCAATGAGGATGAAGAAGGCGGAGGTGAAAGAGCAGTGAGTTATCCTACAAAATTAGTGATGGATGGTTCCTTTCATTTAGCTCTCTTAGCTCAGATTGGGGGCTGTAACTCCTGCAATTCTCCCTTGTTCGGTGTAGACCTCAACACTTGATTTAATCTCTCAAGGGAGAATGACTCAATTCGATCCAACTTTACTTTTTCATTAACCCTCCTTCTAGCGCTAGTTCTGTTGATGGTGTTTTCATGCACTTCTCAACATAGGTAATACATAGGTGCATTACCTCTCTTGAAAGACAATCTTCCACAATCAAATTGCAGAACACTATCCCAAGGTCTCTCGGATGTCAGGTCTTGACAGTGCTTGGAATATTTTAGTTGTTCATGTGATTTGCTGGAATCACAAGGCGGTCTTACATAGTCGAAGTTGTAAGGGGATTGAGCTGATGAATGGAGTTCTATGGATCTGGAATTAATATGCTTTGTTGTAGGCTCAGGCAGCAGTCTTAGACTCCATATTTCGTTAGATTTGGCTTTACAATGTGCAACGAACTTTAACACAAGTTGTTTCTAAAAAAGGAAAAAGAAAAGGGCGAGGAAGGAAGATGTTTCCTAGACCTGCAACTACCAATAAATAGTGATCATGGAGGTTCCTACTGTGGATAGTTTCCTTAAACATAATTTCACTTAACCAGAATTCTCACAATATCATGAAATTTGTGCTATCTTCTAAGGACTGCTGATTTTCATCATTCATTCACTATGGGGAGGTGAATAAAGATGAGATTCAATGAGCAGCAATGAAATCAAAGTCCAAACTAACTTTACATAGTCATCCACCTTCAGCAAATGACCAAAGGTATGAACAAGAAAAGAATCACACAGCAGCAATCTTCAAAACCAGAGACAACATGCTAAAACTACCAAGTCTAATCTAAAGGCATTAAAACAGCAAAGTGACTTAAAGCAAAGCTATAACTAAAAGGGAGAGCAATCATAAAACATACTGAGAAACCCAGAAATACACCAGGAAATGACTATATTTGCTATTTATAATTTCTGCAGCATGCCTTTACAACAACTCAACTCTCTTAGAATGAGAGGAGGAGAGCCCTATTTATAGTTTTCAAAAAACAAAATGAGTGGCCAATATTCTATTCAATTGTATGGTCAATATTCACTTTACATTAGGGTTTCACCTACCCCCAAATATATTCGTGCTCTGGCCATGATGGCCTCCAGCCTTGCCTTGGGATCCTTCAAGGTGGGAGTCTTTTGCTTGAGTTATCGTTGCAGCCAATTAGGCATTTGTGGTTCTTCCCTTGGTGGTTCACTTTGAGTCCTACTGTCTTCCTTTTTGAGTTCAACAGTTCTGACAACAAGAGCCTTCTGATTTGTTCCTGCATCTTCCTTTCCTTCCTCAGAATCTTGTTCGAATGTTTCATGTCTAGTGGGGGACTCGGTGAGTGACTGCCCTTTGGGTGAATCCTTCTTTTCAGCATCCTCCTCCTCGTTTAAAGTATCTTGATGCTCCTCGGGGCTCTCTGCTTGTTTGTCCTCATGGAGGAAAGTTTTCTTATCATGCTCTAGAGTATGGCCATGTTCCTTAGTTGGAGACCTATCACCCTCTGTCTCTGGAGCAGTAATCTCCTCTTCCCGTGCAAGCCGGTCCTCGGCCTCCTTGTCCTCAATTTCTTTGAGTTGCTTTCCCCACTTTGCATTGAGCTCAGCATCGTGGTCCTCAGTGCCCTCGCTAGAAGACTCATAGGCCACCTCATCAATCTCTCGATGCTCGAACAAAGGATGCTCATGATACTCAATTTTTTCATACTCTGGCGCCTTCTTAGCCTCCAGCTACTGTCATTCATGCTCGTCTGATATTTGCATGGTAGCTTTCATCTTGGGTGTTTCAATGGAAGGGGATGCCATTGGAGCAGAGGCCATAGCTTGAGCTATCGCAGCCTGGACTATCGGATTGGTGAGCATCCCCGAAAGCTGAGACGACAAATTCTGCATATACTTTACAAAAGACTCTGGAAGGCTTGGGGCTGGTGTTGTGGTAGCAGAAACGAAAGGAAGGGAAGGAGACATGGAGGAAGAGGTCATTGGCGAGGTGGTGGCAGACAATGAATCTATGGGAATAACCTGCAACACTGGAGGAGTAGGAGCAAGGTGGATGGAGATATCCACCATAGGCGGGGAGGAAGCAGAAGCTGGAATTGAGGTAAGCATGGTGGCGGTGGTGATTGTAATGGGTGGAGATTTAAACGAGCTAGATCCTTTCCTTCTAATCCCAAGGGGTGAACCCTTGGGCATCACTATTGTCTTCGTGCCTCCGGTTGTTTTTCTTTTCTTCTTAGAGGGCTTTGGCTCGAAAGACTTACGGGCATAGACTTTTGGTTTGGGAATTTGTTCGCTAGCCTCCTTTTTTTTCTTGGTCTTCACCGATGGTGGGGTCTTAGATGTCTCCCCAGTTGCAGTGGTGGCTTCCCCACCTTCGGAGCCACTTGGTTCACTTACATGCTCACTTGCAAGCTCAGTGAATGTCAGGACGACCCCTTGTTGTTTCAATTGAGCCACCCTCTCGTCGATCCATGCCCTCACTTGGATTTCAACAGGCCTAGTGAGCACACCAATGTCATTAGGCTGATGCGCATTCCAATCAATAGTAGGCATCGACAAGTTGGAAACTGCATCATAACCTGGATCCACAACTGTGTCCTCATCCTCCTCTAGCTGATCAAGGACCAGACACAAGTTCACCCTTCGTACATGGATGACGGTCATGTGCATGTGCCACAATCGTACCTCAAGATCATCCCTACAGTTGGCCCAAAAGTCTTTGATGTTGTGGAGGTGGGTGTATTCACATCCCAGTGCCTTTCTTACATGACCATAGGGATCCATTCGTGGTCTTGCCGTGTACTGTTCAAAGTTATACTCCGCCAGCTCCTTTTCTGAATATCCTACACACTGGGAGGTGTGGATTTTGTACATCCCCTGACCAAGGTTCATGGGATAGACGGAGCCTGCCAGATGTTTTTCGCTGAACGCGTTGTGAATGTGTCGTAGCTACTGAGTCAGCTCCAAAAGAATGATCCGATCATTTGGGTACAAGGGTAGCTTGTTTAGTCTTTCGGTGAATCCCTTAGCACGAATGTAGGTAAACTTGGGGAGCTGTATGTACCAGAAGGCATGCTACTTGAGGAGGACCCTGGCACTGTGAGATGTCCTCCTATGAAAATCCCCTCCTACTGATCGGATGACATGAGCAATGAAAGCGTCGTTCACCCTGCAGTAGTTTCTTTTGAAATTTCAGAATTGTAATTGAGGTTACTTGTCATAAGGCTTGAGCTCTGGCCCCACTGGATCACTAGGCATCATTGTCAATCCCTGATAATGTCGCCGATTGGTGAGAGAATATACCAAGTAGGAGGTCATGAAGAATTTGTTAGTTTTCTTCATGGTGGTAAACTACTCATGGAAGCATTCGCTGATGATCTCGCCCCAATAGAAGATGGTGCCCTTACCTCAGAGAATCTGTTCTATGAAATAGAACATCCATTCTTGAAAGAAAACCGTGTTGGGAAGGCCCATGACTCGGCTGAGTAAAGTTACAAGGTCATGGTAGTCCTCGAAGAAGTCACTGCAGTAGAGCTCTTGAGGAAGCTTCCTAGCATTACCCCGTTTGTCCTTCAACCAACACTGGTTGATAAGCTTTTTACACCCCAATGGGTCCTATTCCCACACCTATTTGCAATCTTCCATGGTGGGGACCTCCATGCTCTCAAAGGCAAGAATGTGGAAGGTCGTCGTTCTCCCTGATGGAGACATATCTACAAGGATATTCCCCTCATGATCCACTATGGTTCTGGTATGAGACTGGTATGCCTCCACACATGCCATCACCAACTCCGGGGCCACTAAGGTCGACGCTAAACCTACAACTTTTGCAAGTCCACTGCTCTTTATAAGCCTTGCATTTTCTGTTTGTGGGTTCATTCTGACCCTCTACGTGAATTCATCAACATCGACTTGTCCGATGTTGGTATCTGAGACATCCCGCCAAAGGGTAGTGATCCCGAATTGAATAGGGATTCCCTGTAATTTTCATTTCATCAGGTCTCTATCTTCTTTGCCCCTTGGTGGCTTGGCTGTTCCTTTTCCTTTCTTGGAAGCACCAGAAGTCTCTGCACCAGATTCCATAAATCCTGCACAAAAGACAAGAATTAGTAATGATGAACTTGACAAAATGGCCACCGACAAATCCTTGCATGTCAAGATTAGTCTGACAATCATAATTCATATTTAATAACCATGGAAGCTAGATCCTTCATTGTTAGAGGGTAGTGCAGACAATCCAGAGTTCCTGGGTCGGAAATCCCCTGGCAGAATGTCGTTTGAAAGGGCAAAATGAGAATGAAATTCCCATAGGCATTTCCCAAGATTGGATTTGAATATTTAAGGTTGGATATGGAGGAAAACCGAATTTTAGAACATGGGTCAAAATCCATTTTGGATTTGGAGGTCATTTGATGCCCCATTTGGAGGTTCGGGCATCATCTACAGGGAAGCCACCTGAAATGGCGCAGAGGAAACGAAATTCCGGGCGGCGGAATCCCGGTGTCGGATTGCTCTTGCTGGGAAGCAACTACGGGTCGCCCATTAGGAAGGGTGAAACGAAAATAGAAACCCGAAGGAGGAAATCTGGGAGGAGGTTTCCGGAAGCGGTTAGATGGTTCGCGAGAATCGGGCGACAAATGGTGCACTGGGACCCGGAGGTCGGGAAGACGCTCGGATGGGGCCGTTTGGAACGGCGAAGACACAATGGAATCCTGGGAAGAGAATTTTGGAGGTGGAAGTTTGAGATGAAAAAGTGTCGAGAGTTTCAACCAGAAGATAGAATATTTTGCGGTCGGGAAGCGAAGTCCGGAAAGCCGCAAGGTGAAAGCTATTTGAAACGATGAAATAGGGACGAAATTCTGGGAACAGAATTTCGGAAACCAAATTCTAAGCGAAGATTTGAAGAGGACTGTGAAGTTTTGAATTTTAGACGGACTTCGAGGGTCCAAGGTCTGAGGGTCGGGAGGACGCTTGGGTAGGGCCGTTTGAAACGGTGGAGACACAACGGAATGCCGGCAAGGGAATTCTGTAGGTTGAAATCCGAAGAAAGGAAAAAACCAAATTCAAAATTTTAAGAGGGGTACGGACGGCTACAGGAATACCCAGGCCCGGGAGGCGCTAGCACTGATTCGAAGAACAGCCGCGGCAAGGTGAAGTTTCGAGTCGAATTTCGGGGGGTTTAAAGATTGATTTTCACATTTTTAAAATATGGGTTTTGACTGGAAGGCGTGAATCTACTTCATTTTAAACTCATTTTACAATTTTCATGCACAAAAATGCAAAATTCACAAAATAAAAAGGGAGGGCACGCAGATGGCGAAGCTACCTTGAAATCTCGAAGAACGAATAGTCGGTCGCGCAGAAAACAGTTGAAAAGGGAGCTCAAAATGCTGGGTGAAAAATACCTGGTCGCTGGAAGTTCTCGAAACTCATCCATCACTCGCGAAATTGATAATGACGGTCGGAAAATTTTTTTTATAGCAAAATTTCCATTAATGCGACATTTAATTCCTTCGTATGGTGGTAGGTTTGGTTGGTGAATTTAAAAATGCAGGGGCAGCGGGAGGTCCGGGGTTCGGAGTCCGGAAAGCCGTCCGATCACAGCCATTTGAAATAGTGAAGACCAATGGGAAACTGGACAAGGGAAATCTAGCAAGGGAATCCCGAAAAGGGAAACTCGACAAGGGAATTTCGGCAAGGGAATCTCGGAAAGGGAAACCCGGTAAGGGAATCCCGAAAACTGCCACAGCTATCAGAATGGCATTTTGACAAGGAAAACCAGAGTTAACTCGGGACTTAGCAATTGTAAAGGGGGAGGGACTCTGTTCAAGCTTGAAATATGGCATTGGGAAATATACGAACCCCCTTTTGGGGCACAAAAATGGGTACGCAAAATGAGGCAAAACAAAAGGGACCAAAAAAAACAAAATGGGAAAGAGGGTCCCTGTTCCAAATGGGGCATGTGTGCAAAAGGAACAACACCCCTCCTACCCCCTCTCCCTCTCACAGTCACTCCCTCTATCTCTCTTCCACTCCCTCCCTATCTCACTCTCTCTATCTCTCTCCCTCTACCTCTCCATCTCTCTCAAGTATCTCCCTCCCACCACCTCTACCTCTCTCTCGCATGCCCTCTATCTCTCTCTCGATCTCTCTCCCTCTCCCTCTCTCTCAAGTCTCTCTTTCCCACCCCCTATCCCTCCCTCTCTTTCTCTCAAGTCTCTCCCTTATACCCCCTCTCCCTCTTTCAGGCCTCTCTTTTTCTCTCTCACTCACTCCCTCTATCTCTCTCCCACATCCTCTCTCTCTCTCACTCCCTCTATCTCTCTCCCTTTCTCTCTCTCTCTCTCTCTCCCTCTCTCTTAGATATCTCCCTCTCAGCCCCCCCACTCTCCCTCTCTCTCCCTCTATCTCAAGTATCTCCCCCCACCCCCTCTCTCTCTCTATCTCTCTCTCACTCCCTCCATCTCTCTTGAATCCCTCTCTTATGAGTACTCCCTCTTCCTCCTGCCCCCTTCCCCTCCCCATCTCTCAAGTCTCTCTCTCTCTCACTTCTTGTATCTATCCCATCCCTCTATCTCCCACTCCCTCTCTCTCCTACTCTCTTAGGTCCCTCCTTCCCACCCCCTCTCTCCCACTTTGTCTCCCTTCCACCTTCTCTCCCTCTCCCTCTCTCTTAGGTTTCTCTCTCTCTCTCTCTCTCTCTCTCTCTCTCTCTCTCTCTCTCTCTCTCTCTCTCTCTCTCTCTCTTTGTCTCTATGTCTATCCCTCTCTCTCTCTCCCACTCCCTCTCTCTCACTCCCTCTATCTCTCTCCCACTTTGTATCTCTCCCCCTTTCTCTCTCACTCCCTCTCTCTCTCCAACTTTGTCTCTCTCCCTCTCTCTATCACTCCCTTTATCTCTCTCCCATTTTGTCTCTCTTCCTCTCTCTCAAGTCTCTCCCTCCCACCCTCTCTCCCTCTTTCTCTCTCTCAAGTATCTTCATCCTACCAATCTTCCTCTCTCTCTTTGTCAAGTCTCCCCCTCCTACCCCCTCTCCCTCTCATAGTGATTCCCTCTATATCTCTTCCAATCCCTCCCTCTCTCAATCCCTCTCTCTCTCTCTCTCTCAAGTAGAGGGTTTAGGGATTAAGGGTTAAGGGTTGAGGGTTTAGGGTTGAGGGATTAAGAGGGTATGGGGGTTGAGGGATTAGGGTTAAGGGTTGAGGGATTAAGAGGGTATAGGGGTTGAGGGATTAATATTGTAGAGGGGTTGAGGGATTAGGGTTTAAGGGTTGAGGGTTGAGGGGTTAAGGGATTAAGAGGGTATAGGGGTTGAGGAATTAGGGTTTAAGGGTTGAGGGTTGAGGGGTTGAGGGATTAAGAGGGTATAGGGGTTGAGGGATTGGGGTTTAAGGGTTGAGGGTTGAGGGTTGAGGGTTGAGGAATAAGAGGATATAGGGTGAGGGATTAGAGGGAGGGATTAAGAGGGATGGGGTTGAGGGATTAGGGTTTAAGGGTTGAGGGATTAAGAGGGTATAGGGGTTGAGGGATTAGGGTTTAAGGGTAGAGAGTAGAGGGGTTGAGTGATTAAGAGGGTATAGGGGTTGAGGAATTAGGGTTTAAGGGTAGAGGGTAGAGGGGTAGATGCATTAAGAGGGTATAGGGGTTGAGGGGTTAGGGTTTGAGGGTTGAGGGTTAAGGGTTAAGGGTTGAGGGATTAAGATTGTAGAGGGGTTGAGGGATTAAGAGGGTATGGGGGTTGAGGGACTAGGGTTTAAGGGTTAAGAGTTAATGGTATAGGGTTTATGGTTTAAGGTTCCCACTCCCTCTCTCTCCCACCCCCTCTTTTAGGTCTTCCCCCCCACCATAACTGAATAAATTATTTCCCTCTCAAGTCTCTCTCTCTCGAGTCTCACTCCCTCCCACGTTACCTAGACTAATTTGTGTCACTCCAATGCCCTCTCTCACAATTCCTCTCTATTAGGCCTCACTTACCTCCCACCCTACTCTCTTAGGTCTCTCCTTCCCACTCCCTCTCTCCCACTTTGAATCCCTCTCCTTCTCTCTCAGGTGTCTCCCTCCCACCCTCTCTCTCTCTCAGGTTTCTCCCTCCCACCCCATCTCCCTCCCCCTCTCTCTCTCTCAAGTCTCTCCCTCCTACCCCGTTCTCTCTCTCTCCTACTCCCTCCCTCTCTCACTCCCTCTATCTCTCTCCCACTTTTTCTGTCTCCCTCTCTCTTAGGTCTCTCCTTTTCAAAACAACATATTTAGCGCTCACCAAATTTGGAGAGCACCAAATGTGTTTTACCTTGAAATAGTAAAAAAGGGGTTGACCTTGTGATTCAGGCCCAAATTATCCTGTATTTGTCTTGTTCAATGCTCTATTCGAGTCAAAAACACCTTTTTTTATTTAGTTAACTTCATATTGTACCAATCTATGCTTGATCCATCACCTTTTTACCACCAATCTGCATGGGAGACAATGTATAAGAAGACATTTTGAAGTTTCTACATCATTTTACATTATCTAAGGTAATATATTCATTTTGGTAATATTGAAATGTTTATATTTAGTATATTTGTTTGTTTTTGATCATATAAATTAAATATCTTTAATGATTTTATTAATCATAACAATTGGACATTGAATTAGATGGGATTTGCATAAAAAAGTTCAATTTTTATGAGTTTGAAGAAAAATAAAATGAAAAACATGACATTTACTCGACATAAATTTACTTATGAATTTTATTTGCATTTCTTATAGTAGTCTATTTCCAGAACGACTAGTGGAATTCACTACATTTCATTTTATTTTCAACTAATTTGGAAAACCTAATAGCTTTCATGAATTTTAATGCAAGTGTCCATTAATTTTTTTTTTCCATAAAAAATTCACCTTCATCACATGTGCTTAGATAAATTCAAGTGAGTTGACATGGTTGTTAATGCAAGTTTCCATTCATTCATACCATTTACCTTTCTAATAAATTAAAAAATCGGAAATTTTGTGCAATTGAGAATGCTTAATGTCTTTCTAAGTTACCTCAATGCCAAAGAAATAGTGAATAATTATAAGATATGGCATCACAAACCCTTCTTTGAATTCATATTCTTCATGACTTCATTGACAATGAAAAATTTGGTTTTTAGAACAATAAACACTAGATTCTCTAGTTTTCATTGAGGTGGCAACAACTTATACCCTAGGTTTGCGATGCAGAGCAGGGAGACAAAACCTTCAACAATCATAATTAGATCAGTTTCAAACAATCTTCAATCTCAAAAACCTCAATTCAATGTTGATCTGACCAATTCACATTCACTTCCTTGTAGCATTCACAATAGAGAAAATTGTTCATATCTTATCATATCTTAGTGACCAGAACCCTCTCTAATGCATCTAAACACTAAACCCTTGCTTTAGGCCTTTCTATTCTTGAACCAAGGAGGGTTTATTCAAAATCAACGCATGAGGCCTCTGGTACAGAAGCACATTGTAAGCTCAATTTTGTCAAAAAGGTCATCTTTAGTGAGCATGGTCAAATGATAGAATTTTAGTTAATGTTGAGTATATTGTGTTCAGTAAGGTCAATTAGACCATTTTATAATGTATTTGGAGCTAAGGGAGTTTAGTTGTGTCATAGCTTGCAATTTGGCTAAATGTGGTCAGAAAAGTTGCTAAAAGATGCAAAATTTGTAGAGTTGGAAGAAGTTGGAATGAAATAAAAATATGTATAATAAACTTCAATGCCTTGAAGGAGAGTTTGTTGGTTGATTTGTACCCCATTTTTATTTATCAAGAAGAACATTATTTTCTAGAAATTTAATGGTTTCTATCACTTTTCTTGTTGTTGTATGGCCTGTATGGACTCTAAGATGATATGAAACTGGTTGGATGTTATAGAATAATGAATTGGCTTTCATTTTCACCTATTTAGAGGTTCTAACTCTTTGTATAGCGAAAGTTATATTGTTTTTACTGTTGCTACCTACTTTCACAGTGTTCTTGGATTGAAGGGTTTCATTATGTAATTCGACCCATTACACTTTTTCTGCCTAATTTAACTTGTGGAATGGGTCCTCTAACTTTTAAAATTCATTCCTAGCTTATTTATAATGTTGTGGGGTCAAGGTTGGGTGTTTGGGATGATGTTCTAGGACTGTAGTAGGGTATTTTCATGGTGAAAATTAGGGCTTCGAGTGGTGTTTTGACAAAATATGGGAAGGAATGTCCATTTAATGTATTATTCACTATGTGTAGGGTCTAGTAAGTGTGTTTGGTTTTTTTTATGGGTCTGGCAGGTTCGGGAGATAGGAGTTTCATTAATACCCCAAGTATTTTGCTAGAAATTAGGGGTTTATTGTATTAGGGGTCTAGAGGTCTTGGACCTGGAAACAAATCAGGAAATTGGAGGTTTTGACACATAAAATACTACTATTTGAGGAATTTGAGTGAATATGTAGTTTTTAAAAGGTACTCTCTTTGTAAATTAGGCCAATTGAATAGCTTTTTCCAAGGTGTGTCTATTGGAAGTCAATGTTGGTCCAAAGGAGTTGATGTTGGGTTTTACCTATGTTTTATAACTTGCAAATGGTATCTTAATCATCCCTGATTTTTTCAAGAGTTTTGGAAAATCTTGGTGAAAAGGCCCTTGAACCGGGTTAGCTATACTACAAGGGAAATCTTGGTAGAAGTTGGGATTTTCAGTTGAACATCTGATTTTGCTTTGGAATTTGATTAATTCTCATTGATTTGGTGTATTTAATGGTTTCCACCTCTCTCTACATCAAAAATGGTGTTTCTTGGTAAGTTAAGTGATCAAGTTGTGTGTAAGTCTATTAGGAGCCTTCCTCTAAATCTTTGAACAAGTTCATTGTGGATCCCTACATGTACTACATTAGCCTCTAGCTACTTTTCCAACTCTTAAAACACACTCAAAATCCCTACTCTAATATCTAACCCTACAGACATCTAACTCCATCATGTATGAAAAATATTGTGTAGCATAGACATGTTTGATAATTCCAAACAACTCACTGCCTTCTTTCATAAAATGCTTTGGTGTGTTTCATATTTAATGCAATGTAATTAGCGATATCAATATTTTCATAAAATGCATTACTTACTTTTTTTCTATGTGTGTTTGTGAACATCTAGCATTCAATGTCATGCCGAGGAAACAAACAAAGCCTCTAACACTAGAAGAATGTGTAGTTAAAAATCCAAGGAGAAGAGAATCAAAAATGTTGCTCGTGAAGCAAAGGAATTGCAACCCATACAACCAAAAATTCCCGTGCAATCTAAGAGAGATATCAAATTGGCAAAACAAAGGGCACGAATGATGAAATTTTGAGGAAGGATAAGAATGGATACCAAAGTTGGGGGCACATCATCCACCATAGGTGAAGCTCAATGCACATCTCTAGTTGAAGACACATCGGCAACAACATATGGTTTTCCAGGTACATCAAAAATCACATCTCCAATTGAAGACACACCATCAACAACATTGCTTTTTGAAAGTACATCAACAAACACATCTCTATTTGAAGGCACTCCACAAACTACATCTCAAGTTGGAGGTACAACATCGTTTACATGTCAGTGTCAAGGCATGTCATCAATTTCACCTCCAATTGAAGGTACACGATCTATCCCTGATGTTGTTGACCTTCCCAATATTGACACAAATTTACATTTGCGAACTCCTCCTGGAGTTTTTCATAGAAAACCTACATTTTTTATTGATATTGATTCCAATATTTTGAAATGGATGCCTAATAAGATTCCAAAATGTACATGTCAAAGATATGCACAGAGGATATGGAGTTTATTTTTTGTGAAGCTAAGTGAGGATGGAAGATACCAACTATTTGTTGAAATGATGAGGAAAATAAAATTTAGGCCCAACATGAAGGCTCTTGGGCTAAGAGTTTTGAATGACTCAAGTGAAAATTCCATTGTAAAGAACTTGATGAGTGCATACAAGAGCGTGGGTTCCACCTCACACACGAAGGATAGTTGTGCCACAGGACGTGTGATGACAACAACATTGTTAACCAATGAAACAAGGAATAAGGTGAACCTTACAAAGGCAATTAAGTCTTTGAAAATAAGTAGATCATCTCTAATGAGAGCCAAACAAAGGTGTGAAAGAGTGGAGGATACAAATAGCAATGAGTTATGGGCATTCTCGGGTAGAGTGCCATGTAAAGACACAAGAATTGCTCAAGGTTTGAGATCTTTAATTGTGAATTATTGGAAGGATAACACAAGGACATCTCCTAATCAAAGGGATGTTGTAAGAAGGAGAATTGTTAGTAAAAACCATGAGCCACATCCAGTGCATTATTTGGATACCACTCAAACCCATTTTTTTGCTGATTTTGTACAAAAGTTTCTTGAAATTAAAATATGTCAAAGGTATTTTGAAATACTAAAGCCTTTTTATGTCAAAATAAATCACACATGCACTACTTGTTGTTGTCGGGTTCATATTGAGTTTTCTAACCATTATGATGTTTATCGACGTATATGTGTAGATATGCATACTGACAATGTTTTGTAGGAATGTAACATAATGCCTCCACCTAAATCGTCAAGGGAATTTTTGTCTTCCATTTTATGTGAAAGAGAGGATAGTCAATTTTTTTACAAAAAATCATGTTTGGATGGCACATGTGATCATTGTGGTGGCATGCAACATTTTCCAATTTTCCAACACATGGCTAGTACACACACAATTGGAGACAACATTGTGGAATTTGGAAAATATAAGATAATGGCATACAACCTAAACGATGCGAAAGAAGTAAAGAAGTGTGAATTGGTCAATGATAAGATTCCAGTGTATCAATTTATGGGAATTTTTTGTGATCAGGTGGTGTATGAGTATGCAAGGCATACACACAGAGAAAAATGGTTGGACTCACAGTTCAAGTTATTGAAGGACACATTTCCACTTCGTCATATCATTTCAGTTGTCGACTTCACTGAGAACTACAAACTACAGCCACAGAACGATGTACAATCATAGTAATACAACTCTAGATAGGTTGCTATATTTGTGCATATAGCATTTATTCATGCAAATGATAGTACAAAGGAAAATAGGAAAGTATTGAGGGAGTATCTTTTACATCAGTGATGATCGCACACATTCTATAGAGTTTGTGCAAGGTTGCTTTCATATGTTTAATGCTGATCTGGCTAGCAGGGGCATATCATTTAGTCAGCATATCATATGGTAAGATAATTGTACATTGCAATTCAAGAACGCCAGAATTTTTTACTAGTTGAGCAAGATGCATAGGATTTGTGGTGTTCAACATATGTGGAACTTCTCAGAGGTCGAGCATGGAAAGGGGGAGCATGATGGAGTAGGTGCATGTATCAAAATAGCCCTAGCATGAGAAGAGTTAAAGTACACAAACAGTGTAAAGTTGATAGATGCAAGATCAATTGTCCAATGGTGCAATGGTGCAATGGGTCCAGATAGTGAAGGTAATTCTTTAGTTCGTAGATTTTTTCATTTAGTAGATGATGCTAACATTGCAAAATATGAGGATTGTTGTACACTAACAGGATCGATCGAGCTACACTCTTTTAGAAGCTCCAATGCAAGTACATGGACTATCCATACAAGGAAGATGACATGCTTTTGTTATGCATGTACACTTCACTCATGGAATGATTGTGAGTCAACAAATTGGGTTAATGAATGGTCTGTAATAAGTCTAACCCCACTTGACACTTATCAACGCTCGACGACTCTACAAATCATGGAGATACAATCATCCATTGACTTTGATCATGTATCAGACCTACTAGAACCAAGTAATATATCTTACTTACAATTTTTATTATGTTGCTCAGTAAATACATCTAACAAGATGAACATATCAATGTAGGACACATTTATGTGGTGATTGTAGATGAAGACAATGAAGAGGGTAGCAATTATTATCTATGTCATTGTATCGAGGCCAAAAATAAATTGGAGTCCCCAGTTATAGACGAAGAAAACATAGAATATCCTACAGGCTCGGTGGTTGTTACTAGAACATGGCTTCAAACGTATCTAGTTAAGAATGTTGCACTTTGGTTGTTTGAGTACTTCAACATGCATCCAAAAATTATTCACTACTCGAACCTTGTCATCACCACCAATGTTCATTTGATCAAATATAAGGACATGCCTATGAACAAGAACTTGTGGAAAGTGAGTAAGTCTGACCATGAGGCAATACTTGACACAATAAAGAGTAGAGATGACCAAGATGGTTTCCTAGATTGATTCTTAAGTATGCTCATTGAATTTGTAAAGTCATGTTCTTGATCACTCTTTTGGACCAACACCTTGCAATCAAGCTTTTTCACCATTAGTGTTTGATGTCATATGCATTTAAGACTGTCATTGATCCTTTTTTGATTGTGAGTGTATATAATACTGAAGTTTGTCAAAGTATATAAGAAAAGAACAACATCGGTTGGTGGTGCAAGTGTTCAGTGGTATGAGAAACATCGGTTGCTAGTGCATTTTTTGGTTGTCAATCTTCTCTTTCTTTTCCATCTCATAGATTTATCAGATTCTTATATGCTACATGTTTTATGTTAAGCCTCTCAGTGATATATTTGAAATTTATACGTAGGATCATCGAGAGATGATAAAGTAGCGAAGGGGAACATCACCATTGTAGGACCTTGAATTGACCTCCTTATCTAGCATGCATTAAGGTGATATTAGGTCTTGTCAGTTGTATGGCTAACCATATTTAGTTATTTCTTTTTTAATGATTTTTATGTGAGTCTATGTCTACGACTGAGAGGCTTTTGCAGGGTTTTTGTGGACCAAATTCCTATGATACTACACAACCACAGAGAGGCTACTACCCATGTGTTTCATAGGGAGCAGGGGGTGTACATGTTTTGAACCATTTCAGAATGCAAATAACTGAGCCACTTGAGGTGGAATGGAGAAACGAAACTAGGCAAAAACTCCTTTTGTTTCTTCTCAAGTATAATATATTTCATGATCTGTGCTGCAAATGGGAGGATTATTTCCCTGCATGTATTGATACAAGTATTGAAAAATGGGAATATTTTCAAGATGTTCTCCCATCACTATTGTAATATTTTTCATTGACTTAGTGTATTTTTTTATATACAAAATTATGAGAAATTAATACATGCAAATGTGTATATTCCTTAATATATGCCTCAATTAAATGTGTTTATTACATTTAAAATTAGTTGTAATGCTTCATGGTTTAAATTTAAGTTGTCTTCAAGGAAATAAATGTGGATTTATGAGTAAGAATGAAATAATGTCTAATATAGAAAGGCATATTTTATTGCCCCTACTGATGTAGAGGTGGTGGTAACCCAAGGCACAAATTGACACAACTTCTCTCAAATATGCCAAGCAAGACACCAACTTTCAATTAACTCAACCTTGTAAAATAGCATCAAACTCAACAGGACCCTACAAAGGTTGTCAACATCCAAGCAATGATAATTAAATCAACTTTGCACAATCCCCAAGGTAGATTCATTGAATTCCTCAAAACTCACCTTTTGTGAATCCTACCGAAGTGGCAAGCTAGTGAGCTCACTGGCTTGCCAAATCCATAGGGTTGACAAGGTAGGGACAATGTATAGATCATAGAAATTGATGCAACCTAGGTCATCTCTAATATACCTCAATTCCACCTAAGACTCTTTTGGAGCAACTTGCTAAAAACTTGAAAACAACATTGTCCAACCTCACTTTTTCATGTAAAAACACCTCAAATGCCACCTAGGGCATCACCAAAAATTGGTATGCGCACCTCCTAATATAGAGTGGATCAATGAAGATGTGTTTTCACACAAATTCTCTCACATACTCCCACTAAGACATCAACATTCACTTGACTCAACAATGTACCTCAGCTTCCCAACTATAGACTCTTCAAAACAACATTAGGCCTTAACTTCCTTGTAGCCCTATCAACTAGGATAGTCAACAACAAAACTGGTTGGAGGCAAGAACCAGACAATTGACATAGGTTTCAGACCCCTTATACAAGCCTCTTCAAATCCCCAAGACCTCAAGGTATGACATTCAACAAAATAACTACTATGGACCAATCTATAATGCCACAAGGGGACCTAATGAGGCTGTTCCAAACAAGAACCATGATGTAGAGTGGATCAACCAAATAGGAGAGATGACACAACTTATCTCAAATATGCCCACTTGGACATCAATTCACTAAACTCACAACAAGGTAACCTTGCCACTTGACATGGGATTTTGGTCAATCAGACTGAGACAGAGGTTTAGACCAGATTTTTTACCCCAAAACATGTTTCTCCTGACCACTCCAGGACATAACACCTTAACTTGCACCTAAGGAATTCCATTTTCTCATCTCTCTAGCCTTTAGGCCTCGTTTATCCTTAACCCTTGTAGCATTGCCCGGTAGGACACTCAAGACAAAAACCACATACAAGCCTATACCAAGCCCAAACCACTGAATTTGGACAAAAAATGGATGCCCCTAAAACTTCTCAAAGCCTCCCTTCTTGACAACCAAAGGTAAAGTCAAAATAGGCCAAAAGGTAATGCTACAAGGTAGGCCTAATAGGCTGCTCAATTAACTAAATACCAACTTTTAAAACAAGTAACCATTGCATTTCAAATTTGTTGCTTTAAGCAACTTACCAATTTGCAACTTTAGACTCCTCCAACCTAATGACTACAATTAATGACCTCTAAAACCACACAAATGGCTTGTAAATAGCCTTATTACATCAACAAAACTCCATTTTTGCACACTCATATACAAATACACAAATAGGCCTTCAAAGGCTACAAAGACAACTTCTAATGCAAGATTGAAATTTTCACACTTTTAATTAGAAAACCCAAAACTCATCCTAAAACATACCTAATGGTCTTAATTGACCTTATTCAAGGCAAAACATGCTCAAAATACCCACAACCTATTGACCAACCTATTCACCATTAGATAATCAAATATTGAGGGTGAGGTGTAGGCAAGGGTTTATTGAAAAACCATACTCCAAACCTTCCCACAACCAACCAAAGCCTGAAACACCTTCAAAAAGGTCTGCATGAGCTTAAAAGTTCAAGAGATATCACTGCCCCCAAAGATTTCTTCAAACCCTAGCACTAAACCACCATTTTCCACTAAAAAATGCACCATTTGACATTTACGACATCACCTAAAAACCCTCTATTTGCCTCCCTTGCACACAAAACTTTGCACACATGTTTTATAACCCTAACCAAGCCTTTACATTAAGTTGCATAAGCATACAGTGGGTGGAAGGCTTAATATGACATTTTAATGCACTCAAAACCTTTAAAACAGGTTATACAGACCGACCCTGAGTAATTGGCTTCGAAAATGCACAAAATCACTTGAAATCCAACCAAACTAAAACTAAAATAGATTTAAGTCTGCTTCCCACCTAATTCCATCGAAAAAAGAGCACAATCGCTCTGAGATATGTTCAACCGACTCGATCCCTTAAGGGTCCAATCTACAAAAGGGTAGCAATCTTTGACAGGGTATTACTCGTAAACCGTGGTGATTATGAAATCTCTATTTGAACCTATGAGATCATGTTGGGCCTCTCTACAATAACCTCTCTTGATTTTTGCTACCTCAGAGGAATTTTCTTGTGGTGGCAAATTTTCACTTTCGGAAAAAGTTGTCAAATGCTTTTAGTTGAAAGTTGTAAAGTGGTGCAACTTTCATTCTGCAGCTCATGTGACCAAACAGATTATTCCAGGGCATCCGGGTGGGTACGATTACACTATAAATGGTACTATTTTGCACCCAAACACGCAAAATCGCTCTGAGCTACGTTCAACCAGATCGATCCCTTAAGGGTCCAAAGTGCAAAATGGATGTGAAATTAAACATGCTATTATTTAGACACCGTGATGCTTATAAAATTCTCATCTGAGCCTATGAGATCATTTTGGGCCTCTCTACAATAACCTCTCTCGGTTTTTTCTATCTCAAAGGCATTTTCCTGTGGTGGCGAATTTTCACTTGGAAAAAAAGTTGTGAAATGCAAGTAGTTGAAAGTTGCAAAGTGGTGCAAATTTCGTTCTGCAGCTCGTGTGACCAAAAAAACTATTTCAACACATTTGAATATGTATTTTTACGCTAGGCATGGTCCTCTTTCAAACCCAAACACGCAAAATTGCTCTGAGCTACATTCAACCGGATCGATCCCTTAAGGGTCCAAAGTGCAAAATGACTACGAACTTCAACATGTTATTACTTGAACACCATGATTCTTATAAAATTATCATTTAATCCTATGAGATCACATTGGGCCCATCTACAATAACCTCTCTCGGTTTTCGCTATGTCAGAGGCATTTAACTGTGGTGGTGAATTTTCACTTGCGGAAAAAGTTGTCAAATGCAAGTAGTTGAAAGTTGTAAAGTGGTGCAACTTTCGTTTTGCAGCTCATATAACCAAAAAAAATGTTCCAACATTTCTAGGTGGGTACATTTACACTAGTTATGGTCCTCTTTCACGCCCAAACACATGAAATCGCTCTAAGCTACGTTCAACTGGATCGATCCCTTAAGGGTCCAAAGTGCAAAATAGCTGCGAACTTCAGCATGTTATTACTCAGACACCATGATGCTTAGAAATTTATCGTCTAACCCTATGAAATCATATTGTCCCCCTCTACAATAACCTCTCTTAGTTTTTTCTATCTTGGAGGTATTTTCTTGTGGTGGCAAATTTTCACTTGGAGAAAAAGTTGTCAAATGCAAGTAGTTGAAAGTTGCAAAGTGGTGCAACTTTCGTTCTGCAGCTCATGTGACCAAATGAATTGTTCCAATGTGTATGAATAGTTATTTTTACACTAGGAATGGTCCTCTTTCACACCCAAACACGCATAATTCCTCTAAGCTACGTTCAACCAGATCGATCCCTTAAGTGTCTAAAGTGCAAATTGGCTATGAACTTCAACATGCTATTACTCGGACACTGTGACGCTTAGAAAATTCTCGTTTGATCCTATGAGATCATGTTGGGCCCATTCTACAATAAAATCTCTCCGTTTTTTCTATCCTGGAGGCATTTTCCTGTGGTGGAAAATTTTCACTTGGGGAAAAAGTTGTGAAATGCAAATAGTTGAAAGTTGCAAAGTGGTACAATTTTCGTTCTGCAGCTCATGTGATGAAAAAAACTATTTTAAAACATTTGAATATGTATGTTTACGCTAGGAATAGTCCTCTTTCACACCCAAACACGCAGAATCGCTCTGAGCTACATTCAACCGGATCGATCCCTTAAGGGTCAAAAGTGCAAAATGACTGCGAACTTCAACATGCTATTACTCAGACACCGTGATACTTATAAACTTATCATCTGATCCTATGAGATCATGTTGGGCCCATATACAATAACCTATCTTGGTTTTCGCTATCTCAGAGGCATTTTCTTGTGGTAGTGAATTTTCACTTGGGGAAAAAGTTGTCAAATGCAAGTAGTTAAAAGTTGTAAACTGGTGCAACTTTCATTCTGCAGCTCGTGTGACCAAGCTGATTATTCCAATGTGTCCGAGTGGGTACATTTATGCTAGGCATGGTCCTCTTTTGCACCCAAACATGCGAAATCACTTTGAGCTACGTTCAACTGGATCGATTCCGTAAGGGTCCAAAGTGAAAAATGGCTGCAAAATTCAGCATGCTATTACTCAGACACCATGATGCTTAGAAAATTATTTTCTGAGCCTATGGGATCATGTTGGGCCCCTCTACAATAACCTCTCTCATTTTTTTCTATATTGGAGGCATTTTCTTGTGGTGGCATATTTTCACTTGGAGAAAAAGTTGTCAAATGCAAGTAGTTGAAAGTTGCAAAGTGGTGCAACTTTTGTTCTGTAGCTCGTGTGACCAAATGAATTGTTTCAATGCATGCGAATAGGTATTTTTATGCTAGGTATGGTACTCTTTCACACCCAAACATGCATAATCGCTCTAAGCTACGTTCAACAGGATCGATCCCTTAAGGGTCTAAAGTGCAAAATGGTTGTGAACTTCAACATGCTATTAATCAGACACTGTGATGCTTAGAAACTTCTCATCTAATCCTATGAGATCATGTTGGGCCCATTTACAATAACCTCTCTTACTTTTTTCTATCTTGGAAGCATTTTCCTGTGGTGGAAAATTTTCACTTGGGAAAAAAATTGTCAAATGCAAGTAGTCGAAAGTTGTAAAGTGGTGCAACTTTCATTCTACAGCTTGTGTGACCAAATGGATTGTTACAATGCATCCAAGTGGGTACGTTTACACTACACATGGTCCTCTTTCATGCTCAAACATGCGAAATTGCTCTGAGCTACATTCCATCAGATCGATCCCTTAAGGGTCCAAATTGCAAAATGGATGCAAACTTCAACATGCTAGTATTCAGACATCGTGGTGCTTAGAAAATTCTCATCTAAGCCTGTGGGATCATGTCAAGCCCCTCTACAATGACTTCTCTCAGTTTTTGCTATCTCAAAGGAATTTTCTTGTGGTGGCGAATTTTCACTTGGGGAAAAAGTTGTCAAATGCAAGTAGTTGAAAGTTGCAAAGTGGTGCAACTTTTGTTCAGTAGCTCGTGTGACCAAACGAACTGTTCCAATGCGTCCAAATATGTATGTTTATGCTAGGCATGGTCTTCTTTTTCACCCAAACATGCAAAATCACTCTGAGCTACGTTCAACCGAATCGATCCCTTAAGAGGTCAAAAGTGCAAAATGGCTGCAAACTTTAGCATGCTATTACTCAGACACCGTGATGCTTAGAAACTTATCATATGATCCTATGAGATCATGTTGGACCCATGTACAAGAACATCTCTCAGTTTTTTCTATCTTAGAGGCATTTTCCTGTGGTGGCGAATTTTCACTTGGGGAAAAAGTTGTCAAATACAAGTAGTTGAAAGTTGTAAAGTGGTGCAACTTCATTCTGCAGCTCGTGTGACCAAACGGATTATTCCAACGTATCTGGGTGGGTAAATTTATGTTAGGAATGGTCCTCTTTCACACCCAAACATGCGAAATTGCTCCGAGCTACGTTCAACCAGATCGATCCCTTAAGGGTCCAAAGTGCAAAATGGCTACAAACTTCAGCATGCTAGTATTTAAACACCATGATTCTTAGAAACTTCTCATCTGAACCTATAAGATCATGTTGAGCCCCTCTACTAACCTCTCTTGGTTTTAACTATCTCGAAGGCATTTTCCTGTGGTGGCGAATATTCACTTGGAGAAAAAGTTGTCAAATGCAAGTAGTTGAAAGTTGCAAAGTGGTGCAACTTTCGTTCTACAACTTATGTGACCAAATGAACTATTCCAACATGTCTAAATAGGTATGTTTATGCTAGGCATGGTCTTCTTTCACACCCAAAAATGCAGAATCGCTCTGAGCTACGTTCAACCGGATCGATCCCTTAAGGGTCCAAAGTGCAAAATGGCTGTGAACTTCAACATGCTATTACTCAGACATCGTGATTCTTAGAAAATTCTTGAATGATACTACAATAAACTCTCCCAATTTTCGCTATCTCGAAGGCATTTTCCTGTGGTGGCGAATTTTCACTTGGGGAAAAAGTTGTCGAATGCAAGCAGTTGAAAGTTGTAAAGTGGTGCAACTTTCATTCTGCAACTCGTGTGATCAAACAAATTGTTCCAATGCATCTGAGTGGGTACGTTTATGTTAGTAATGGTCCTTGTTTTCACCCAAACACACAAAATCTCTCTAAGTTATGTTCAATCGGATCGATCCCTTAAGGGTCCAAAGTGCAAAATGGTTGTGAACTTCAACATGCTCATATTCAGACATTGAGACACTTAGAAACTTATTGTTTGAGCCTATGGGATCATGTTGGGCCCATCTACAATAACCTCTCTCAATTTTTGCTATCTCGGAGGTCTTTTCCCATGGTGGCGATTTCTCGCTTGGAGAAAAATTTGTCAAATGCAAGTAGTTGAGTGTGTAAAAATGACTTTATAGCCATTCCAACCATTGTATCCTACTGTAACTTAGTTAAATGGAATAATTAGGGGTAGGGAACATATTTTCATTGTTTCTCGAGTAGGGGAGGTGAGTTGAGTGGTTTGGTGTGATGCCCTAGTTGACAATTTGATGAGTTTTGTTGAAATTCAGTGGTTTAAGAGTGGAAATGGTTGAAATCGTTTGGAGCAGCAGTTTGTGAGGGAATTTTAAGCATGTGCAGGTTATTTTAAGCATGTTTGATGCATTGGAAAGGTGTTATGAGTTGTGGGAATATTATTTTCAATAAACCCACCTGTTTTAGGCTTTTAGCCATAGTAGCAAGGCAATGAACTATTTGATAAAATGATTTGGTAAACATGTACGAAAAATGTGGTATCATAGACAAGGCAGTGAATTGTTTGAAAAAATGCCTCAAAGAAACATGGTCTCATGGTGATGGAATGTCATGACAATCCATAGCTATGAGGATTTGTGACTTGAGGATTGTGATTAATGATTGGAATTGTGTTTAGTGACATTGTAGGACCTCCCCTATGACATCAATGTTTTAGGGTTTTATCCATAGCAGCAAGGAAATTAACTATTTTATATAATGCTTTGATAGACATGTATGAAAAATGTGGCAACATAGAAAAGGAAGTGAATTTGAAAAAATGCCTCAAAAAAATGATGTCTCATAGTGATGGGATTCCATGACAATCAAAAGAAAATTGATTATCATGGAATTCCGTCACCATGAGACCACATTTATTTGAGGCATCTTTTGAACTAGTTCACTGCCTTGTCTATGGCTTCTCATGGCATTCCATCACCACATTTATTTGATGCATTTTTTCAAACAGTTCACTGCCTTGTCTATGCCATAGCTTACTATTATGCTTTTGATATATTTTTTTGAAGCATCCATAGCTTGTTTGAAATCACTTGTTTTAGGATTTTAGCCATAACAACAAGGTAGTGAACTGTTTTGACAAGATGCTTTGTAGACATGTATGAAAAATGTGGTAACATAGACAAGGTAGGGAACTATTTGAAAAAATACCTCAAAGAAATTTGGTCTCATAGAATGCCATGATAAGAAAATGCAATTGGCAGTTGGTCTTAGTTATTAGTTATGCAATGTGAAGAAATTGCATAACTGCTTAGGTTGACTTTGTACAAACTATATTGTAATTTAAATTTTGTCATCTATTAGCATCTACTTATTAGTTATGCAAAGTGAAGTAATTCTTTGACTTTGAAAGATGTGCAATGGAATGTAATCAACGATATGAATATAAACTACAAAAATCCATTTTTTACAATTCATTATTTAAAATATTTATTTTATTTGCTCTCTATATCTCTATATGCTATGGAAATACCTTTCAATTTAAAAAAAAAAAGTTTTTATCTCTTGTTGTACAATTTTTCCCAGTTTTTTGGTTTGTCAAATTTTTCCCCAAAAGATTTTTGCTGCTATGCATTGGAAGCATGAAGCATACATGTGAATACACACAATATAGGTGAATTATACATGTGAATAAGTGAAGCATACATGTGAATACGTGAGGAATAAGTAATTGAAATATTCCAAAGGATATAAAGCACCACAAATGGAGCTTATTTACACAATACACTTTATATGGGGCTTATTGAGCATTCGACAGTAATTAATTAAGCATCGGATGTAAACAAAATCCATGCCTACAACATTCAAGCATACAACTTACACGATATGTATGATAACATAATTCAAGAATGGTAGTAGCAAAATAAGAGTTTCTTTAATAAAAAAGCCGAAAGGCTATACAATGATATATATTGATAAAAGTATATACAATATATCCAAAAAAACCATACAGGCTTAGTACAAAGGAGACATATGGACATAAAATGTCACGTATATGTCAATAGTACAAAACATATGTTCTAAAATTCCACATAGGCATACAACAAACAACATTAATATTTAGTCATTTCCCTCCAGGGGAAGGAAATAGATCTTGTACTGCCTTCAAAATCTAGCTAGATGGAGTGACTATTGCTTCTCTTGTCTTTCGAACACGCTTGCTAGTCCTCCTCTCATGACTCCAGACCTTCAACTGATACAATAAAAATTAAATATGTTAAAACATAGAAATTGAATTGTGGAATGGCATATAACATAATATATAATCACTTAGTGCATACATATAGTCATCATGCACATTTACAACATCACCACATCCATGATTTGGAGTGACAACCACCTGTAGAAACCATGAAGATATAAATTAAACTACATAAAAGTATCATGAAAGTTTTCTATAATAAACCATAAAAGAGAAAATATAATGTCAAATCGACTAATCTATTCCATACCTCTCTCAATGGATCAAAACTGGCTATTGTTGCCGCAACTCCATGGTCCATCATGCCACCAACATCAATAGGGTTGTCTCTTGTCAAAATCTGCGAATGAAAGAATATCTTAGGGATCATGTTGATATAAATACCAAGAGGGGATAATGGAACATAAGGTGAAATAAGAGAGGGTAATGGGATGGGAATAGAAGGGTGATGCAGAGAGGGCGATCAAACTCATTCCAAGTGACAACTTGCATTCAAGAGGCATCTAACAAGATTAAAATTTCCTATTAGAGTTATCCAAACAATCCTCAAAGCTTGACAACAATTGGGAGTCTAACTTCTCACTTTCACCCATGTAACCTAGTAGTAGTGCAAACTCAAATTTTGGCCTTTAACTCCCATGCTTTCAAAAAAACTTGACAATCATAAGGTGGATTTAGATACCCCTTTTAAAGTTATACAACATATCTCTTAACCATATACAAGTCTTTTAGACCAATGCCTTGAAATTAGACCCTCAACACTGTCCTAGGCCATGAATTAGGCCAGATTTACAAAGCAACATACCTTTAAAATTATCACAGACCCTTGAAACCTTGGGGCAACATTTACTATGCCCTCAAACCTCTAAAACCACAATCAACACCTAGGTTTGACACCTCCAACATAGAAAACTCCAAAACCCTCAATTTCATGCCAAGTCAAGAGGTTTTATTCAAAGTCCCACTTGCACAACCTCCCAAACCATGCCACCGACTCAGACACGTATATTCTAACTCCAATATGCTCAAAAGTTGGAAAAAACTCAACACTCTTATTGATTTCCACAAACCTTAGACCCAAGGCTCCATCTTCATGTGTTTAGTATAATTTCCCTTTGGATGTATCTCCTTCTTCAAGTGAGCCATCACCAAATATCCAACCTTTTATTGAACATCCCTCTTCTTCAAATATGCTCTTTCTTTTTACTTCTCAACATTATTTTGTAGATTTTCCTTCACTTGTTGATGGATATCCCTGATTGTAACAAGAAAGTCCTCTCCTTGAGCAGTTCTCCTGTCAGCTCCTTGTAGATATTTTAACTCATAGACCCCTCTAGGGTGCATGTCGTAGACTACTTCAAAAGGGCTCCTACCAATGGTCCTATTCATGGATTCATTCTATGCAAATTTAGCCTGAGGTAAAATCAGATCCCAAGCTTGTGCATGCTCCTTGGAAAGACATCTCAAGAGATTTACCAATGATCTATTCACCACTTTAGTTTGTCCATCTATTTGTGGATGGTATGCAGAGGTAAAGGATAGGTTCGTGCCAAGTTTCTTCCACAAGGTCCTCCAAAAGTGACCTATGAACTTAGGATCCCTATCAGAAACAATGCTTAAGGGCAATCCATGTATTCTAACAACCTCCTTAAAGAAGAGACCTGCTATACTAGATGAATCATTGGTGCATTTACAAGGAAGAAAATGAGCCATCTTACTAAACCTATCAACCACCACAAAAACACTATCAAAACCTCTTTGGGTTCTAGGCAGCCCCAATACAAAATTCATACTTACACTCTCCCAAGGCCTATTGGGAATGGGAATTGGTTGATAGAGCCCCGCATTTGATGAAGTTCCCTTTTCTCTTTGGTAGATTATGCATCCTTCCACAAAAATTCTCACATCCACTTGCAGCCTTGGCCAATTACTGTACCTCCTCACTTGTTCTAAGGTCTTATCAAGGCCAAAATGACGTCCAAGACTTCCATTGTGTTTCTCCTTTATAATATTCTCCCTCATTGAGCATTTAGGCACACATAATTTGCTTCCTTTGAAGAGCAAACTATTCTGCAATAGAAAATCAGAGTATTCACCATGAAAATTATTCAAATGGTGATCACAAACATTGTATACCTCCTTAAAATCTGCATCTTCATGATACATGTCTTTGAATGCATCAACCCCCATGCTTTGGAGTTTGATCTCTTGCACTACACGTGCCCTTCTACTAAGAGCATCTTCCACCTTATTTGCTTGGCCCTTCTTATGATTTATTGTGAATGTATAGGCTTGTAAAGACTCCACCCACTTCATGTGCCTATGATTGAGTTTATCTTGTACATTCAAGAAACTCAAAGCATGATTATCAGTATAGAAATTTTTTTTTTTAGGTAACAAGTAGTGCCTCCACTTTTTGAGGGCTTGGACCATAGCATACAATTCCAAATCATAGGAAGAATACTTCCTCTTTGCTTCATTCAACCTCTCACTGAAAAATGCAATTGGTATGCCTTCTTGGCTTAAGACAACCCCTATTGCTTGGTTACTAGCATCACATTCAATTGTAAAATCCTTATCAAAATCAGGGAGCACAAGTATAGATTTCTATGCTACTCTATTTTTCAGATATTCAAACCCTTTATCAGCCTCATTGGTTCAAGAAAACTTACCCTTGTTACCTCCTTTGATGGTGTCCAAGATGGGTGCACAAATTTGACTAAAGTTCTTGATGAACTTTCTATAAAAGCTTGCAATTCCATGAAAGCTTCTACAATCTCCCATGGATTTTGGTGTTGGCCAAGGAAGAATAGCATCCACCTTTGAAGGATCCATCTTCAAACATCCTTTGGAGATGACAATTCCAAGGTAGACTAGTTCTCCCTTCATAAATTCACACTTTTCCATGTTGATCAACATCTTATCCTCTTGTAACCTCTTCAATACCATGTCAAGGTGCTTTAAATGTTCTTCTTTATACCTGCTAAACACAAGAATATCATCTAGATAAAAGACAACAAAATTTCCAATGAAAGGTCTCAATACCTCATTCATAAGGTGCATAAAGGTTCTAGGGGAATTTGACAACCCAAAGGGCATCACCAACCATTCATAGAGGCCCTCATTAGTCTTAAACGTTGTCTTCCATTCATAACCCTCTCTGATCCTTATTTGATGATAACCGCTTTTCAAATCAATCTTGGAAAAGTAGGATCCCCATGCTAGGCAATCCATAAGGTCCTCCATTCTTGGCATTGGGAACCTATATCTGATTGTGATCCTATTAATGGATCTTGAATCAGTGCAAAACCTCCAATTCCCATCCTTCCTTGGTGCTAGGACAGTAGGAACAACACATGGGCTCAAACTCTTTCTCACTAGCCCCTTATCCAACAAATCTTCCACTTGTCTTGCAATCTCCTCATTCTGAGCAGGTGTCATCTTATATGCAACCTTATTGGGCAATGTAGCCCCTGTAACTAGATCAATATGGTGGCTTATATCCCTAATGGGAGGTAGGGAACTAGGTAGTTCATTTACCATTATGTCCTTGTAGCTTTCCAACAACTCTTGGACCTCTCTAGGTGCATCTTCCTTCTGCTTTATGGGAAGATCTGCTTCACTCTTTGGCTTCATAATCAAGAAGAATCCTCTTCCTCCTCCTTCCTTCAAGGTCTTCAAGAAATCCTTCTCACCCACCATCACAACACTAGGCCCTTCATTCTTTGCCTTGTCTTCTTCTATGAGAGGTGTGAGGTTGTAAGTTGATAGGCTATCATTAGGTCCCATTAATTTAGATTATAAAATATCAATAAGTCGACTGGGCAGTGCCCTAGCTAGTTTGCAATAGAAGATAATTTAGATAACTCATTTTAGATTTTTTGATTTCTTAAAGACATCTACAATTAATTTTAGTCTAAGGTCGTCTAACTACTCAACTAAGAAACAATTTATTCTAAGAAAAATGGAAATATTAAGCTAGAAAGCACAAAAACAAGTAAACTAAACAATTGAGAAACTACGAAAGTGGAAAAATGAGTAAACAAACATTGAAACATCCTCCTAAACAGTAAAATATTCTAACAGTTGCAACAAGTAACTTGTGATAATTGAAGACAAAGAGTACTCCAAAACTTCAGACACAACAACCAACAGACTTAACGATTTCCTAATGAATGATTATCTATGTAGAAAAAATGACATAAAGGAAAGTAGTTATCTATTTAAGCTATCCTCCCTCGAGTGGCCAGCTAGTGGGTTGTTACATTCATTCTCAAGTCACATACACTACTATTTCTGAAGTTCTTTCATTAAAGATAATTATCATCCATAGCTCAATAACTCAAAAATTGACAGAAGGTAGTTTTTTATTCATAAGTATCCAAAGATCATGTTAACATCATAACATTACTATTGATCGTCCTCTTCTACTTCTGAAAATTATATTTTTATAGAAATTTTTTAACTAAATCCTAGATTTTAGATGGCGTGGATAACCATTGAAAAATTCTATAACAGTTTACAACTAACTTCCATTGTCTTTAAAACCCATTACATAAACATTAAAAAGGTTTGAGACAAGCCATGAAGTCTTTGACTCAAAAACATAACAAAAATTAAACTAACATCAACTACATCCTCAGTTCACCAGTCTAATGTTCAGGAGCAGGTTCCCAGCATCTATCTTCAATCTTTACTAAGGCACATGTTGGTTAAATTTTTTGCAACTGTTGCATGATGTCTGATTATTTCTCTACAAAAACACTCAAAACAACCCATTAAATCTGTATTGGTAGATTACCTCAATTAATCATAAGAAATAAAGTTTGTATAATTTTCCTTAAAGATAAACAATTATTTCTCCTAAAGTTTAATTAATTGGCAGAGACTGAGGATTAAGCACATATGAATAGGCTTTCCTGGTATTATTATGATGATGTTATTTTTACATCATCATAAGTCACCCCATCCTTCACAATGGAGTATGTATTCTTCTCCCCATCATGCTTGGCCTTCCTATCAAATTTCCAAGGCCTCCCAAGCAGCAAGTGGCACACATCCATAGGGATGATGTCACATAGGATCTTGTCCTTGTATGAACCAATGTCGAATTCTACCTGTACTTGCTCATTCACCAAGACCTGTTGTCCTTTACTAAGCCATGAAACTTTATATGGGTTAGGGTGAAATCCTTTTCAAATTCATTTTTTCTACAATCTCAATTGAAGCAAGATTATTAGTTGATCCTGAGTCCACTACTATCTTACACACCTTACCTTCTACCTTGCAATTGATTATGAAGAGTGCCTTCCTTTGTGGGGGTTTTTCAGGGATTGGTGCCTTGAGCAATGCTCTTCTAATCATCAAGTTCTCTCCAACTTCTGATGTGAGGTTTACTATAGGTGAGGTCACACTTTCTTCATCTTCATGTACCAATTGATTCCTCCTCTCCCCATGATGAGAGCTTGATCCTTTCTTTTCAGGGCATTTGAAAGATGGATGCCCAGGCTGGTTGCAAGTGTAACATCTCCCTGAAAACTGATTGGAACTTCTCCCTCCATGAAATCTGCCTCTACCATTGGGTCTCCTACCCCTGAATCCCCCTCTATTTCTTGAGTCTCCACTTGATTCATTAGGATTATACTCCTCTTGATGTTTTTGGGATTGATTTCTGCCCCCAAAGCTGCCTCTACCTCTAAAATTCTTACCTCTTCGTCTATTTTGTAATTTGTATGCAATCCTCCATGGTCTTGGGGACAACCAAAATTATCTCATCTTTTATGTTGATCCTTAGGCCATTGATATACATGGCCACTCTTTCATTCTCACTCTTCACATGATCACATCTCATGCTCAACTTGAAGAATTGTTCAGTGTAGGATGAAACATCCATGTACTTTTGCTTCAAATTCTGCCTCTTTTTAAACTCTCGCACCTCATGATTAGTAGGAAGGAATTGTTCCTTCAACCTATGCACCATCCTATCCCATGATTTGATCACAGACCTACCCATCTTCACCCTTTCTCCTTGGATGAAATTCCACCATGTCAAGATGGATCCCTTCAACTTTTTTTTGGCAAACTTCAGCTTCTTGTTCTCTGCCATTTCTTTATATTCAAAATAGTTATTCAATGCCTCTACCCATTCCAGCACTTCTTCCACATCCATATTTCAATTGTACACCGATAGGCCAATCTTCACTTCAAAGGACTCTTCTCTTGATGCTTGCAATGCTTTAAGGATTCTTCTCTCATGAGGGGGTATCTCTTCCCCCTGAGGGTTGTCTCCACCTTTTGCAGGTCCTTCACCCTCTGGCTCTTCTTCAAAGGAACTCTTTTCCTCCATGTCCACCCCTCTTCTTTTGTTCATTGCCTTTAAGGCCTCTACCTCTTGTCTCAAGGCCTTCAACTCCTTTGCAACCACCAGTCGAGGTTGTTTTGGAGGCATGATGTCTTCCCTTCAATAACTACCTACAATCAGGCTTTGATACCACTATGATGTAGAGTGGCAGGGAAGGTAAACACACAACTATTATGGAAAATACAATCCAATTAAATGCTTCTCTCAAATACTCTTACAAGGAGTCATACACTCCATTATTCTTTAAGTGATCAACCCCCACACACCTAGGGTTCACAACTCAGACCACCCAAAATCTTGAAAGAATTTGGATCATGTCACATTAGGAGAAAACAAGGTTCAACAACCCTCTAGCACTTAGGTTTCAACAAACAACTATCACTATGGTGATTTAGACCTTACTCCCTCTTAAGGCTTGTATCCCTTACCCGGTAGGATAGTTAGAATAAAAACCACTTGGAGGACTGTCAAGACATCAAACCCATGGATTTAGACACCCCACATTGACCCCTACAACTTCCAAAACCTTTCCTCTTGATTGTCAAGGAATAACTCACAATGACCTTTTCTACTACTACTCCAAGAGGCCTAAATCACATACCTACACCTGGGTCTTGCCTATCTTGGCTCTCCCCTTCACCCCAAAGCCCCAAAAAAAAACTCCTACAGGTTTTCCACACCTGTTACCATCATTCCTAAGTGCCCCCCCAAACATATTTTCTACAAACCAAGTAAAACTTACTTTTTTGCTTGTTAATTAGGCTTGCCACATAGAGATGTCAAGCCAAGAATCTCACAACACTTCCTCCAATGAGCCTTCCATTCTCCAAAAAAATGAGGACATAATAGTATAGGCATATAAATTCCATCCACCCAGGATTTAGCAACTCTACAATGCGGGGATGGAAGAAACACTCATAATTCACTCAAAACCCTGATTTTGAGGGTTTTCAGAACACCGGGGAGTAAAATTAAGATATCTCCCTCGATACTCAATGGAATCTCACCACTCCAATTCCAAAAAAATCTTATTCAATCACCTATCCAACCATGGTTGGAGCATGAAACAACACGTACAGACCGTACCAAGTATGGGATCATCAATTTATTCAAGAAAACATAGAAATCAACAAACTCTTTATTGAAAACTTCTTCCAAACTTCAAGAACAACCTTGCCTCGACCAAGAGAGGCATATATGAATCCTTCCAACCTCCTCCAATGTACTCCAACTGAAATTTGAATCAGTTGGCTGTTGGAAACACAAAAAGACTTCATGTTTTACTCTTTAATGCCTAATTAAGGCAATTTAGCCAACTCTCACCAACCCGCCTACAAAGATACCTCCAAATTCTTTGAAAGGCATCCAAAACTCCTCAAAATGAACAAAATTACTCCCCTCAAGTGTCTAGCTACATCAAGGCATACTTTTTGCTTAATTTTCCAAAATGAACTAGACTTACAAAGGAGGATGGAGACCTTGTTTGTACAAAAAGTTGGTCATCAAGACCAAAACTCCACCAAATCCCTAGGAGACCTATTAAAAAGAAATGAAATGGTCCATGAGACCTTATTCCAAAATTAAACAAAGAAACAAAACATAACAAATGATTCTAGGTCCCTTAGACCCATGGGTGCTCCTGCACCACTATCAGACACTTAATGAAGAAACATAGAAAAGAGTGGTACCCCTGCACCAAAGGGATTAATGGAACATAGGATGGACTAGTATAGATTGATGGGATGGGCTAGTATGGGATAAAAAAATATAGGGTCGAGAATTTGAGGTTAATCGGATGATATTATTAGGGAATAATCAACATAGGGTGAATTAGGAGGTGTCTAGGGTTTGACTATAGTACACGAAGTGCGAACTTGACCTATGTGTAGCAATAATAGAGAAGAGTTATCTAGGATGAAATATGGATAAATATGGTATAATATAGGATGATATAAAGGAACATAGGGTGGAACATAGGGGATCATGGAACATCTAGGGTGGTACAATAAGATGGGAGTAGAAGGACATAATGATACATAGAATGGACTAGAAGATATTCGTGGGATAGGCTAGGAGGGGATCATGGAAAATATGGTGAACTATTAAATGTTAATGGTAAGGGATTAGGAAGGAATAAAGGAACAAAAATTGAATTAGGAGAAAATAATGTGACATGATCAAGGAATACTTGAATGCAATGTTTGTGTTCGTCATCAATTTTTTAGATTTGTATATACCCAAAATTATGAAAACTAGCTAGCATAGACTTACAACACCATTAATGAATAAAGGCTACTTGAGTGTACATTGTTTGAGGATATGAATCGCAAGGTGTGGAGGAAGAAGGTGCACCAGGAAACCATTTGAAATCCAAAGCATGTTATGAGATGAACATTCAAATATAACATTCAACTGTTCAAATGCAATAATAATATCTTTAATTCTAGTTGCATACATGTGGAATCATCATCAAGAATGAATAAAGGTCTGTAGGAATAGAGCATGCCTCATGAATAGTGAGGCCCTAAAATTTCATCATATCAAAATTATACTAATTTAGTTATTCTTAAATTTCAAAATATAATTTAATAAACAACATTAAAATAACTTACTAAATTTTACCTGAGTGTCATTGTCGAATGTATCATTCAGAATATCATCTGTGAAATACATCGCCTCTGCAACTGATGTAGGCTATGTAGCTACATCATGAGCACCCTGATAATCGTACATGCAAACAACACCACAAGCACCACAATGGTGGGGTGGAGCTTGGAGCCTACACATCTCCTCCACAACATGCTCTACTAGAGGACTCACACACTATAAAATGGTCTGGGTGAGTGAGCCAATTGACTTCATCATGTCCACCTCTACAATGTCCTTAACAATGTAAGGAACACCGACATGCTCCACCATAGGTCTTCCCAAGGATCTCGGTGCCAATTGTGGATTACATCGTGCAATAAGTCTATTGTGTGTGGAACCCCCACCTCTACCCTGAAATTCTAAGATGTCAAAATAGTTTGGCATTTTATTGAGGACAAACCCGCAATAGAGTTTCCTCAAAAAGTATTGTGGCACCTCATGGTTATTGTATGGAGGTTGGTCAAATACCATCCACCACCACAACGAAATATATTTTTTAATTAACTCATGGTGGCACCAATGGATGGGGAACCTCCTGCATGCATGAGACAAAGGTTCATTGGTTTACAGGTCTATAAATAGGGCACACAAGTTAGCTTTGCTTGTTTTTAGTTTTTTGAAATCTGTATATGAGAAACCACTAGCATAAAATTGTCTCATCTCATGCCTCTTATTTGACCAAAAATTCATTTGCTCGCTCATTTCTCCTACATGAGTTACAATTGAATTCAATGAATTAGCAATCTCTCTCCTATAAGGGTGGGTTTCGGCATGCTCGGTTAATCTTGCAATTAATTGTTGAATGTCTCTTTTATTGTTTTCAATTTGATTTTGAATATTTTCTTGTGTTCCTTGAGGATGCCTATGAATTGATGGAGGGGTTTCAGGTTATTCTTGTATAGGAGGCTCTTCGTGAGGGGGTGGTTGTGAATTCTCAATGTTTCGAGGTGGAGATTCATTCCCTGAGAATTAGAACAAATTTTTATTATAAAAACCTATTTAAATTTGTATTCTAAATACAATTTGAAATAAATAGAATAAAAATACATACCTCTTTGCAATCTTCGATCTCTTCGATGTGTTGGTGGCATCCTCATGGAAAATGGCAAGCTAAGGATGCAAACAATGGAAGAGATTTGGTGAGCGTGAGTTGTAGACCTGAAATCCTCTCCCTTATGCCACGGGTTGAAGACAAAATGAGGGTTTGAAACCCAATTTTTGGCTTTTATGTCAAATAAGCCATTTGGCGTGTGCCAAATGGATTATTTCGGGTTTTTTTAAATGTTTTTTCAATTTGGCACCTAAATCGTGTCACAGACTAGTGCACTTACCCTGGTATCACTTTCTAAGAGAGAAGGTTGCAAAAAATGAGTTAAAACTGGAGTATGTTCCTACAAAGGATCAAGTTGTAAATATTCTTACTAAGGCTCTTTCTAAAGATACTTTTGAGTATCTTTGGTAGAAGTTAGGGGTTATTGCCCCTTCTTTCAATTAGATGCATAAGTGTGTACATTTGTCTTCAAATCTTTTCAATATAGATTCTTGGTCTTGGACTGATACCAAAGGCTACCTCTTAGGGGGAGTAGGTAGTAGTATTGTCGGTTTGTGAATTTAGATGGAGCATATTCTGTGTGCCTAAGGGGGAGAGTGCAAAAAAGTAAGTGCAGTGAAGAGAGTGTATTTGCTTGCTGGTGTTGCAAGTTGTGTATTCAGATGGAAAAAGGAAAGATTATATGTAGGTGATGTGTGAAAGGTATAGGTATTTCTCTTTGAATTTTTTCAAAGGGGGAGAGCAAGAGAGTTCAATACATGAAAGAGAATTGGATGAGCTTATGGCCCTTTTCTATTGATTTCAAAGGGGGAGAGAGTTGGTTGAAAAACCATAATACAGAAGAGAACATGGTCTAGAGATCATAGGGGGAAAGAGTGTTCAGGAGCAAGAGAATGAGAATATAATGAAGAGAGAGATTCCCCAATTAGGGAGAGTACTACTTGTATAGTTACTGCTGGTATGCTTTTATTGTTGATGGGTTTTTAGAATTGGTGTTGCCATCAATGACAAAGGGGGAGATTTTTGGAAGCTTGTTGGTGTTGCATTGATGTCAATCCCTAGCATTGGATTTGTTAGAAGCTTGAAGTTGTTAGTGTTGTCATCACAATGTTGCTAGTGTTTTCATTGTTGTCAACTTTCAGTATAGCTGGGAGATTGTTGGAGCTTACTTGTGTTGATGAGATTGTTGGTAGTATGGATGTGTTGTGGTTAATAAGAAATGTTTCAAATGTTGTAGATGTGTTGAAGAGGTGTTAGTAGTGTTGTAGTTGTAGTTGGATCACTTGGCTTCCAAGTTCTTTTCAGAAAATTTGAATAAAAGAGATTACAGTGTGATAGAGTGGTATTTTGTATTTTGCTCCACATTTATTTAGTCTTGAAGTTATGCTTGTGTCATTTGGATATGTTGATTAAAGGTGTACAAATGTGTTATATCCATAGTTGCAGGTTATAGATTGTATGCCAGTAACAATTTATGTTCACTAGTGTGTGTGTTTGTGAAGAAGGTCGTCTGGGAGAAATGAGATTGCTCCACATTGCTTCCCATTGAGGTTTCTTATCTTGCAAATTTGGGGATGTTGTTATAATGTCTGTATCTACTTTACCTTGAGGTTTCAGGTGCTGAGGTGTTCTGCAAAGTTGGTTAGTGAGTTGGATGTTTGTGCCAGTGTGTTTGGTTGCACATAATGATGGTGTTATTAGTTTCATGTGGTTGTGATAGAGTTACATAATATTTTGAGGATGTTGGAATGCTATGAGATGTTGTATGGATATTGTGGAGTGTTGCTATGTGGTCTGCATGACTTGAAGAAGCATGCATGTGGTCACTTGTAGTTTTATTTCAGGTTTGGCCGACCTGGCGTGCTAGCACTATTTGTGAAGGTACCTCATTGATTATGAATGTGTTGAGTAGCGTGGTGATGTATATTTGGGTCCTACTCAACCCTTAGTGTGGTCTCCCTTCACTTCTTTCCACCATGGAAGTATATGGTGCTAACCTATTTTGTAATTGCACATTTGAGGTGCATAGTTGACCTTGGAATGTTTTCAAGGTTGAGCATGGTATAAATTTAAAGTAGAGTGTTGGAGAATGGTGTCTGTGTGTGTGTGGTGTGTTGTGGTACAAAATGTGATCAAGTTTTGTGATGTGAGTGTAAGATTTGATGATTAGGGCTAACCAAAGCAATGAGAAGAAGGTGTTTTCATTTTTAGTGTACCTGAAGTTACTGAAGCTAGTGATCTAAAGGTTGTAGATGGTTTAGAGTTGTTGTTGTGGATCTTCCTATTGCTCTGAGATGAATTTATGTTTGTAACAATTCCTTTCTTTCTTCTTTCTAATCTAATAGTGAGCCATTGGTAGTGAGCCCTTCTTTCTTTTTGGTAGTGATCCCTTCGATAGTGAGCCTATTGTATTCGATGTTGTAATTCATTTATATAGTGAGCTAATCCTCATCGTGGTTTTTTCCTTCTTGGGTTTTTCACATAAATCTGGTGTTCTATTATGCATGGTGTTTTAATGTGTTGTTTCACTTGTTTACTTTCATGCTAAATTTGATTAAGGATTTAAGGGCTAATAAAGATGCGAATGTTAATGACGGTTTTGATGTTTTAATGTGCAACTAATTCAATCCCCTCTCAGTTGTCATGTGCATATAACAATCTTAGGTTTAGTATGTCTATAATCTAGGTATAGATACTTGATCTAGGTGTCTTATGTGTTTTACATAGGCTAGAATAGGTGTCAATATTTAGGTCTTAGGTGAGACTACATGAGATTCCACCTTCATGTGGTTGGCCATGTTAGTATAATTTTTTTTTTCTTGAAGCTAAAGGAAGCTGAAGTTTTCTTGTAGAGAGGCTATGAAAAACCAATTAATAAATCAATATTAATTTATTATTTATTGTGAAATCAATGAAAATGTACTTGAATTTGCTAATTTTATTGGTAACTAATACTCTTAATTTTTTATTGGGTTCATTTTATTTTATAGGACTAATTTTATTGGCAATTAATACTCTTGAAAATGTTTAATATAATTTTATTTGTTACATTTGCACTCATTTTAGTTTTCATCATCATATATATGTAAAAAAAATTGATCCCATTTATTATCTTCCCTAGTTCACTCCTAGTGTGCATAGGTCACCTCAAGTCCTATTTCACCTGTTTACTCCTTGTTGATTTATTGTATTTTTTTAACCCCTAGTCTTAGATGTTTTACCAAGTTTGTATGACCCCATGTACCTAGATGAAAAATATTTATCCCAAGTGGTCCTATGAAACTAAGAATTGTTAGGCTTTGGCATTTCTTCTCACCCTCAATGGTGAATGAGATATAGAAAAATTGTCATCATTTATTTTCCTTTTATTCACCCTTCACCAAATTGTACATGAATATAAAAACCTAGTGTTAGTATTTCTTTCTCAAATTTATCATATTTAATCATTTTAATTTTAAATGTTTTTTCCAAATTATTTTCTTAATCAAGTTTATCCATCCATTACATGTATTTACTTGAGTTTTAATTTCCATTTTCTAGCTATAATTTCTTGCATTCTAGTTATCAAAAGCTAATTTATTAATTTACAAGTGTATTTGTTTAAGTTGATTTAGCAAAATTTTATAAATTATTATATATATCCAATCTAATTAAGATCTCATAAGGTTAAATATAATTTAGTTTCAAGTTTAAGTTTTGAATGAAGAAAACATGATGATATATACTTCTACAGATGTTTTTCGTACTATGCATACTTGATAATATAAAGTGCATGATTACTTAAATAGTTATAATCTATCAAAATCTAATTTGTACATGCACATGTTATTTAATTCTTATTTACCAATTAAATCATTAAAAAATATAGTACTTATTGAATGAAATTACAGTGTATATAATCATTTCTATGATTTATCACATGTCATCGCATCGTGTACATGTATTTTTAATCAAATCACTCTATGTACATATGATTTTTTTATATTGAATGAAAACTAATAACACGTATGATACATGTGTGTATGTCTATATAACCAAATCATGTATCATATATAGATATCAAGCTAAAACATAAACATAAACATAAACACAAGTTATATTTGGATGATATCTCAAATGTAAATATATAAACATGTATAGATCTTTGAAACATAATTTCATAAACAAAAATGTCAGATGATATCTCAAACATAAACATGCATGTCTATCTCTAAAACATAAACATAAACACAAATGTCCATGATATAAACATGTCTAGAGTCTTTGAAACATAAACATAAACATAATATCCATGTGCATGATCTCTCAAACATAGCATGTATCTAGATCTGTAAAATATAAACATAATAGGGATTGGGTGAGTTATAGATTTAGCCATTTTTTAGCCACCTTAATTTTTTTTACCATATAAAATCTATAGATATCCATATAATGTAGTCATATAATCTATAATTTTAAGAAAATAGACTACATTAGATCTATATTTTTTTGTATAATATTCTTTATGTTTTCCATAGATTCATAAGCACGTGATCTACTTGTTTAAAATTTTAATAGGTTAGAAGGTATAGGTCTATATTAACATTATGCAATATTTGTTATAGCTCTATGAGAATCATACAATGAGTGTCTCATATGTGTGGTAGGATTGTATACAATTATGGCAACTACTCATCATCATGTGCTAAGGGTTTTGGTGGTATATCACCAATTATATTGGCAACTAGCACCTAAGTCACAAAACTTTTTAAAACTCAAATAGATCCTTTGGTAATATCCTCCAATAGGTATGCATTATCAATTAGAGGGGGCTTAAGTTTGCATTCCACTATTTAGCAAGGATATCCTTTACCTAGGCATAGTCACCTCAACCTTAGGTTTTCTCTATTAGTGATTTTGTCTCTCTCATCATCAACCCATAATATTTACCCCATAATTTCTTGATTTAGACTATGCCACAAACTTTTGTAGCCACCCCAATAGTGACAAGATTTCCTTATTATGCACATTTAAATGACCTATTTTTTTAGAGCCATAAATTTCAACTATGGACTCCAGTTTTTGACTTCTTATAGGTGTCACCTAGTTATTTTCAAGAACTTCACAACCATCTACTTTTTTTCTCCAAATATTATACCAATTATTTATTATTTCTAGATTGGAATCTAGATTCTATACCTTGGTTTATATTTTGAATAAATTGCATCGAAGTGGCCATTTTTTTCTTACTCTGATGGGTTGGTTTCTTATTTTATCTTGTGTTATTGTAGTTAAGAACTAATATATAAAGTCCCTTTATCAAGGAGTTAATCATCAATTATGGTTTCCATCCTTTTGTTATTATGGTCAATTTAAACCTTTTATCTTAGAAACAAGGGATAGTGAATGATTGCATTATGAACAATCTTGTACTTTATCTCTTTAGACTTGTTCCTAAGCTAGGGACTCAAGGGTGAGACTTGAATGATTAAAAAACAATGTTAGGTTCTATGGATTCACTTTTCTTATTATTTCTTAAGGATATTCTAAATTAAATTCAATACACTAAGTGTCCTTTCACTACTTGGACTGTCATTTGGAAGTTGTATGAAAACAATAAATATCCATCTAAGAGTGATTATTCCTTGGTTCAAATCCATTTGTAGGTGGTTACTATTGAAACAAGTTCTCCTCCTTTCAATACCCCATTCACGGTTGAGGACATTCCTCCATCACTTGTTACTTCATCAAAGTGTCGTGTGGATATATCCATGGCTTTTAGTGATTCTTTGTAGTAGGGAAGACATCATTTTACAGATACAACTTGGGATGAGTACTTGACAAATATTCTAGGTTTATTGTTTGAATCCCATCTTGCAAACTTGATGAATAGTATTAAAGTAATTCATCTCCTCTTTGATGATAGTTACATCACAACTATTGTTCCATCATCATTATCTTTGGATTTTGTTCTACATCAATCTCTACATATAGTCTTGTATTATCACCTTCTTCATTGATTAGGCTTGGAGTTCTTGAATTTATAGTTGCATCCTTTAATACAAACATGAAAAACTTGACTAGGGTTTAGATGCATCATACATCTTGATATTTCTTCCCTCATATTCTTTTCTTAAATGGGAAGACATCCTACATACGCCTTTGGATTTGTTTCTTCATAAGGGGAGGACAGTTGTTTGATGTTCTTGGATCTTTATCATTATCCTTTGTTGGGAATCCACCATCATTGTAGGAGATCATACATTGTATTGTACATTAGTAATATGAGTAGTTCTTATAGGGTCATGTTGAGTCCTTTTCCCTTCATTCACTTGTACATGTTTTCTTTTCTTTTATTTTTCTCTTTGGAGAGAGTATTTTCCTTATGGGTCTCAACTAGAAAATTGTTTTGATTGTGAATGATCCTCGACTTCTATAAGTTCACTATCTACTCTTAGAATAAAGACCCCTCCACTTGGCAATAGAAAGCTCAAAACTGTAGAGAACCCTTTACTTTGTAGGGAAACATTTACAACTATCACTATCATTACAAGCAACTTTCAAATGCACAAACTGGAAACAAGGGAAGATATTTTATCGATACTATAATTGTCATGCAAGGTCTTGAAATTATTTCCATGGTTGTTGTAGATGTTACTACACTCTACATGTGTACATTAGATTGCATAATAATCACACAGTATAATCATATGCCTTTGTATCTTTTGAACATATTTATTTATGTTTTCCAACAACTATTTGTTTTTTCTAATACTTTGGTTGGTTTGAGTAGGTAAAATTTCCAAAGTCATAATGTACAATATATTCTTGAAAGCTTGGAGTGGATGGACACCATTCAATACAATACATTGGCCCAAAATTTGAGCCACTCTAGGCAATTATAACAAGAAATTTGCTTTGTTAATCATACACTTATTTTTGCCTCCTAAAAGTTGAATTTAATAACCATTCAATAGTAAAATATGTAATTATTATTTGAAATTAAATACCATGGTCTTATCATTTGACTAGTTGACATATAAATAGTATAATTATTTATTAAAGATCGATATTTATTTAAATATAATGAGAGTTCAAAAATAGACATATAAAAAAGATGGTATAATTTTTTAAATTTTTGTATTAGATATAGAGTAAACAAAAAGAAGATATTACATCGTTTTACAATTCATCACATATCAACCAGATTATATGTCACTATTTTCTAGCCCTGTTAAAAATCTGAATTATATCATCGTCCACCATTACATAGCATTTACTTTAGACTGACTATACATATTTGCTTGACTAATTACAATAGATTTACATAGGATAACAAAAGGGATTTTCAACGGAATTACAAAGGATAACCAAAAAAATTTGTTGAGAAGCACATCAATATAAACTACCACTAGTGCTACTACAAAGCTAGCAACATATTTCATGTTTTCAAGGGTCATTACTACCTCTTTTTCAGCTTCTGAGGTGCCTTCATACCTGTTACTACTGCTGTGTGGTCCTAGAAGATAGTGATCTTTACCTTCATTACCCCATTTTCTGTCCTTAATCTCCTTTTGGAACTCTTGTAATGCCTTTAAGAAGACGTCAACGCTAGGGTGGTCATACTGCCAGGTATGCTCGTATCTTGTCTCTTGAAGCTCAACTTCAACTGTACCTTTTTCTAGGAACTTCCAAAATTTGTCTTTTGAAATCTCAATGGTTATGACAACCTACAATGAAACATTGTCAATTATGAGTCTTTTGATAGACTCAGTAATCACCCTTATGTTCCCCTTGTATTTGTCTTTATTTCAAGCTATCCATATTGACCACAAAATTTCAGTTGAGATGTAAATCCAAAATGAAGAAAGATCTTTATTCATCTTTTTGTTTACTTCAAATAGAATTTTTGTAGGACTAGGTTCCTTGTTATTCGGGCCCAGATTTTTAGTTCATCACAGAAAAGTTTCAATATTTCTTGGGAAAAAAAGTAATCAAATAAGATGTGTTTGATTGTTTTCGACACTCTACATAAATTGCAGATATCAATATCATTATGTTTAATTTTATATGGAAGCCTTTGTAATATCAGCAACCACTTGAAACATGCTTTTTGGTTCAAATTCTTTAGACCAGTTCTTTTTTTAAAAATTTGACCATATGTTCTTTGTTTAGCTTGGTTTCCCAAGCTTTATTTACACATTCTGATATATCAATATGTTTGGTTAAAGCGCAACAAATTGACTTTGCATTCACTTTCATTAGTGCACTATCATCATGCCATTAAAACTTTTCGTAATATAATATGTCAAAGTTAACTTCAACAAGGAAGAGGATGTCTTTGCAAGATTCTTTTAACACTAAATATGTTCTCTAGTTTCTAGGTGGAAGATTAAATTTCGTGTTTAGTTCCATCCAAATTTTAAATTACCATTTGATAGGATATGACTAAAGCTTTTGATCCCTTTTTGAGCCTAGCCTTTGGTAAAGCAACCTTGGATGAGCGCAAGGGGTTTTCCTTTATGCTCCAAGTTCCACCAAATAGATTTATATGACATAATGGTGTTATTACCATTTTTGGTGAAGTGACAGTTTGCTACATTCTTTTTAACCAATTCTTAGGCCTCCCAAATGGTTTTGAGCACATTGGAGCCTATAGGGGATATAGGATGGGTGCTTCTAAGGATATCACTCAAGGGAAGAAGTTTCTAGGTTTTAGCCTGTTTGGGCATTGCATTTTTTATGCTTTTCCTAATGAGGACCTTCCAAGGATCCCCACCTTCAAGTGCACCAATTATCCATTTGGATGTCAAAGCAACACCATGTAGCCTTAAGTCCTTAAGTCCTAAACCATCTTTTTATTTGTCTATAGAGCACCACTTCCATTTTATAGCATGTTTTCTCCTATTTCCTTTCCCATCGGACCACAAGAACTTCCAAATTTTCTTTTGAATTTTATTAATTTGGTAATAGTTGAAAAACCACACCGAGGAAAAGTAGATACTGTAAGATGAAAGTATCTTTTGACATATCTAAATTCTTCTTGCCAGAGATAAGTATTGCTTGTTCCATTTGTCTATCTTCTTCTCAATCTTCCCTTTTATCCACAACCACATTTCTTTCATGTTAGGGTCAACCGCAAATGGTATGCCCAAGTACCTTACCTATTTTTGAGGTTCCCCCATTGGAGACTGAACATTTTTAACCATTATGGGGGTTTCATTCCATTCCAACATGCATGATTTGGTAAGGGCAATTTTTTCCATAGATGCTTGACAAAAGGTATTGAGTTTATTCATTGGATTGTTCATATTTTCTTCTTCTAGTTGGACAAATATTGAAGTATCATTTGCAAATTATATATTGATGAGGATATTATTGAATTTGACAGGGTGATTCCTTTGACACATGGGGAAAATGAATTATCTCTTAACAAATAGTGTTGTGCATCGGATACAATAACAAATAAGGCCAAGGCAAGGGGGCATTCCTGCCTTATTGATATTTCTAGGTTGAATTCCTCCGTGAGAGTCTCATTTACATCCACTTTGGCTGCCACATCTTCAAATAGTATACTTACCATGATATAGAAGGACCTAGGGAACCCAAAGGCCTTAAGTGTCAACAAGACAAATGACCATTCAATCTTATTGTATGATTTTTCAAAGTCTAGGAGGAGCATTTCTATCCCTTGGTTGGTTTACCTAGCCCATTCCATTGCCTCCCAATTGGTGATGAGGTTCTCAAGGATGTACCTTCCCTTGATGAGCCATATTTATGTGCTATTGATGAAGGCTGGTAGGATATTAACCAATCTTTTTGCTAGTGTTTTGGCTAGGATCTTGTATGATACATTTAGGAGGGTGATAGGCCTCCAGTTATTTACCAAGGATTTGTCCCCATCCCTAGGGATTAGCTTGATGACCCCTTTGTTGATGATACTACCTAGTGAGCCTCTATCTAAGGCCTCATTTTAAATTAAGTATAAGTCTTCACAGACCTAGTCAATGAAAGTTTTGTAGAATTCAATAGGGAGGTCATTTGCCCTTGGGGTTTTGTGATCATTCTTCATAGAGAGGATAGCTTCCTTTATTTCTTCTTTGGATATTCCTTTACCGAGTTCAAGCTCCCTAGTCTTAGTAATTTTCTTTGGGATGAGCTTCTTGATGAGCTCTCTGGCATTACAACTCTCTTCATTGACCCCTTCTAAGGTGAAGAGGCTTTTATAGAACTAAAAGAATTATTTTCCTATGCCTTCCTAGTTAGTAATAAAAGTGTCCTTTGCCCACATTTAATCAATTTGCTCCTTTATTTACTTATCCATGATGTACCTAAAGAAGAATTTGGAACCCTTATCCCCATTTTCCAACTAGTTCAACTTGGATCTTATTTTCAGTCCCTTAATTTTATTAGCCCGCTATCTTCTCAAAGCATTCTTAGCAGCGTTCAGATTGTAGAGAAAATTTTCATCATTAGGATCCTCCTAAAGACTGGATTCAACTTTAAATAATTCTTCCTAAAGGAGACCTTCCTCATGCCTCCTATCCATGGCCATTTTCCTTCCAATTGTCTGAAAGAGGACCTTCCAACCTTTCACATTCAGATTCCATCTATCAATTGCATTCAATCCCTTATGCATCCACTTGTTTATCTCGTGTAGGGAAACAATGGAATCTTTGTATTCTTTGTCATTTAGCAGCATGGAATTGAGGAGGAAGCCCTCCCATTTTCCTTTTTCCTTAGCCCTGCCAACTTTGACGCATAAATTTTTCTTGATGGGGTGGTGGTCAGATAAGGTATAGGGTATCACCTCTACTTTACAACCATCCTTTACTGGCTCAATCAGAAAGGAGTCTTTATTCATATAAAATCTATCCAGCCTGCGATATATCCTTCTACCCCCTTTTGGGCATTGCACTAGGTAAACCAAATGTCAATGCATTCACTTTTTTGACCTTCTATGGGGGTTTTTAGATTTAGCTTAGCCTTCGACCTTTATTAGAAGTACCTCTCATTATCGTTCCATTCAAGGTTTACTCCTTCCCATTTATATTCACTCATTTCCACTAGGTTAAAGTCACCCCCTAGAATCCAAAGGATGTCTTGTAGATTAAGAACTCAATTCCACAATATGATTATTTCCTTGTACTCATTTGGGGCATATATGGAGTAGATGCCAAAGCCAAATTCCTTTCATTTGATGACTAGCCAAACTTTCTCTATTATAGGGGGGGATATCATACTCAAAGACATATTGTCCCCACTCTTTGGAAAAGAGAATGGAAACCCCCCTTACCCTTTTCACATGCTTAGTGACAAACTTTGAAGCATCCCCCCAAATGAATTTTAAGTTTGTTTCTAGGGTGAATCCAATTGCCTTCACCTCCTGTAATAGTACAAAATATTTTTCTTTTCTTTGAGTAAGGAATTATTTTTTTTAATTTATTATTCAAATAGATTTTTAATTAGAGGCTTATGAAGTTGATATTTTTATTTGGTAGAAATATATATGGATCAATTATTTATCAAGGATTGGCATTTATTTAAATATAATGAGGCTTATCAATAGATATATATAAAGAGGATGGTTAAATTTCTTAATTTGTTATTTGAATATATTCTTAGTTGGAGGCTTATGAATAAGGATTGAGAATAAGAAGTAAGTGTGCAATGGATTTAACATGAAATAAGTTGATGTAATAAATTGATAATGCATTTATAATGCTCTCATAAAATACTACATGATAGATATTTTTTAATGATTCATAGATTATCCTAGGTGATTTCCCACCTTTTTCAAATGAGTTTTTTTAAAAATATAACACAACACAAAAATAAATACAAGCATGCACTAGGTTGGTTGACAATGGCTTGTAAATATGGTGTGAATAAAGGTCAATTTAAAAAGTTTAGAGTTTAAATCTAGATATATACAAATGATGTAAGATGAATTGAGATGAGACCTTGTACACATGTTCCTTGTCATAATATAATTTAACTGTTCATTGAATAAATATTGATATTCAATCTCTACTATGTGGAAAATTAATTTAATTAATTTGAATCAATAAATATGAAATCCATGCCCATCTATACATATCCCAAAAAAATCACCTTGCCCATGAATTCATACTATAATTTACAAAGATACTTTCTCTGCACATGAGAAAGAATTTGTTCAAATTAATTGTAAAATATGTGCCTTATCAAATAAGCCTTATAAAGTACATTCCTATAAATAAATTGAAGCTATGATTTTTCATGTTCACCACAAGCAATCCCATATTTTTAGTATGAAATGAATAAATTTGTTAAGATAAGTGCATTGCCATCTAGTCCAATTAGTCCATCTATCAATGAGAGACATTTTGTCAATCTTGACACCCTTAAATGTGTCTATTTTGGTGCTCCTAAACACAAGATCTCTTTTTCTCTTATCCACAATTCATACTAAAATGTAGTCTACATTCATGATAGGTCAACATTGAAAATTATTATTGTTGTAATCCCACTTCCTACATGTCTTATTGTATTATGTTTAATCAAGTGTCAACATTTGATTCTAATGCTAGATCTAAACTTAAATAATTTATTTAGACATAGTTCTACATAATAAAAAAATGCAAGGGTAGTGAGATAAATGCCTACCTCTTTGACTATATATGACCCCCTAGATTGGAAGTAGAGCTTAGTGTGTAATTTAGTGCAATATAATTACATTAATGTTCAATAAAATTTATTTTAAAGTTTTCATAAGTTGTGTACATATGATCTATACTTTCAACAATTTGTCCACTATTCAATTCAAGAATCAATAATAGAATATACATCTTTACATTTTTATATCGTGATAATAGATTGAAAGATACTTAGATGATCTATTAAGAATTGCAAGTATAGAAAAATGACCCTCATAAATTACATCATTGATTACTTTAACTAAATACTAGACCCACAATATTTATACATAAAAACCCATTAGAAAACACACTAATTATTCAACTATTCCTTATTGTAAACCCACTATTCCTTATTATTTGACACATTAACTACAAATAGTAAAACAAATTCCAAGTCCAACACAACATAGCAATGGAAAACTAACGAAACAATGTTTCTTTTAAACAATTTCGGTACTAGCCACTTGTAAATGAAGCCTTCCTTCCCAAATGATGGACAATATTTAGTAGGCCCTTCATCTTTATTAAAATTTGATTACTGGGCATCTGCTCCAGCCCATTAAAAAAAAAAACATTTACTGTATGGTCTCATGGGGGGCTTGGGCTTCTATTTTCTTGGATCATGCGGTCCCATGAAGAAAAAAAAATTTTGCTAGACGATTAATTGGAATCTTTTCCTGCAAAATAGCAGCCCCTACCTTTTAAGACTTGCCTATCACTTAAAATTTTTAATTCCTAAAAAAACCAAAAAGATGAGAGAATTTTTATTTATTTATTATTTTTATCAAAATACTCGAGTTTGTTCCTTAAATTTTGGAGCTCAAACTTTTAAGCTGAATTGTAAAACTGAATTCATGGGACCACCAGCTTTAAAATATTCCTAAAAACTCTCAGCAACACCCACTGAATTTTTTTAGGAAGCCCCCTCCATGAAACCGTACCCTTACAAAATATTTGCAAACCACATTTTCCGTTTCAAATTTTAAGAGAACCTTTTTCAATCTAATACAATTAGATATGTATGTAAACTTACAGTCGAGAACACTTGCACGAAAGGGAAATGGATTGTTTAAGAACACAAGTATTGTAGTCCATTACTCATTTACTACAAGGAAATCCAAATACAGAACAAACATCAAAACAAACACGTATGAAAATGACTAGTGATCATTCCACTTTCTCTTCATCTTTCCTATGCTATCTTGGAAGCTTCTCCTTTATCTTCTCCATCAATTCATCACATTCAAGTAAAATTCACCATAGACAATTCATCCCGGCATTATATGGTGAATTGCTGGCTACGAATTTTACTTGGCGATGAATTTGTCATGGCATTGAATTTTCCCATGGTGAATTTTCCCGGAACCCATTTTCTTAAAGTTGTCCAATGTATGATTTTGGTCTCATATTCTATCCTCATTGTTTATGATGTTAATGTATGCACTCAACAAGATTTGATTTCTAGTGGGGTCATTCTTAAACATTTTTTATGAATTGACAAAAGATGAGATTTTAAGTTTAATAGATTTTACATCTTTTATTATATTTTCTTAAGCTGGTAATAACTAGTATACTATATAGATATCTTAAATACATTTATCTACAATTTGTTGAGTTATATTAGTCTTGAGATGTGTATATTAAATTTATGACACATGTTACATATCAAGATTAATATTTTTCATTATACTTTATAGAAATACTAATTTATCAACAATTTTAATAAATTATTTATTCTTTATCTTAAATACATAATTATATCACTAATGTCAAAATTTTATGAAAACAAGTTATTTCAATAATTCTATATTATTTTTTCCTCTAATATTAAATCTTTTACAATACTTTATTATTATTAAAATATTAAATAAAAATAAAAATAAATTATTTATTACGTATGTTAACTTATTAAATATATAACTATTTTTTAAATAAGATTTATTAATAAAAAGTGTAAAGATTTAAAAAAAATTAAAATGAGAAAAACACTAAATAAGAATTTGTAGTTTAATAAAAATAAATTATAATTTTAGCACTTTCTTTAAACTACTTAGAATATAGAAATAAATAAATAAATGTAAAAAACACAAAATTACTTTAATTATCTAAAAATGTACTTGTTTTGTTTTGTTTTTATTATATTTATATGTTATTTTTAATAGTTTTATTTGTGTGTATTAATATATATTTTAAATTATTGATATATTTATATTTTGATAATAATGTCATTCTAAATAGTTTTTTTTCATTTTTCTTTCATGAACACATTTGATATATCTCCCCTTGTTGCCATTACCATTATAGGCTACACATCTCAATGTAATTATAAAGAAAAATGATTCATTTATTTAGCACTTGTATATATATATATATATAATTATATAATTTTTAGGTTAATTAAAAAAATATAGTTAATAGTATATAATTAATTTAGATAATAGAGGAGATAGGTAATTATAATAAATAAATTAAAAAAAATATGAAAGTTAAGGATACATAACTTTAAAATTAATGATGATTAATAATGATAAATCTATATATTATCAATTCACTAGTTTCTAAAGGTTGGTGTCTGTAATTTGACAATTGTCTCAAAATCTATGTTATCTTAAAAAATGTGATTCAATTTTGAATGTTGTGAGTTTGATGTCAACCTTTGTCAATCTTATTTGATGCATGTATATATTTTAACTATGTCATGTGAGAATGATCTAGTAGAATGTGTACTTGAAATTTTTCTTTCCTTCATCTCTTTGATAACTAAATTTGTTAAGGTCATATTGAAAGACACTATTTGGAAGTTTCCCAATTTGATAGGTGAACTAGCTTTCCTAGGTCAAACCCATTCAATAGGTCAAATTAATGATGATGAAAAATATTGAAGATAAAATTCATTAAGATGTAAACATGGCCTATATCCAAATGCTGTTCTTATGTCCCTTTTAAAATTAAAGTGTTTTCTAATTACCATATCATGATCATTGATTCTTATTCTTGATCTCAAATGTTAATTAATTTAACACATTAAATATCTTTAAACACCATATTACATAGTAACATGTTGCACAAATGTAGAAAGAGTGAGAAAGTTGAAACTTGAATTTAAACATTTTAATTTTAAGTTTGACACTCTTGTATACCTTGAGATTGGACTAGGTAAATCTTGAGTAACATAGAAATGAACCATGGGGATAAAGTGATAATATTAATGTCAAGGGAAAATATATTGAGGGTATGTGTAAATAGAGGTGAAATCAAAAGATATAAAGGGTGAATGTATGAAAATTAGTGTAGAAAATGATGAAATGAATGTGGATAAGAAAACATATTTCTAAAAACTAGGAGCATAAATTTTAATGCTACAAATTAGGGCTAGTACTTTGGAAAAAGGCACATCATGCATTACTTTTTCAAAGTGTTATAGTATCCTGTTTTGATTATATAGATCTAACATCCATGTTATAAAAAATTATTCACTCATTACATATAAAGCAAAGTGTATTTAATCACCTTTACCTATTTTATAACATATTTTAGTATTTTTTCTGGACTCATTTATACTTAAGGTATTTTGATTATTAGTGCTTGTTGAATTTAATTATCACATATTAAAATAAAAAGAATAAATATTTATTTTAAATTTTTTGTGAAACCATTTGATCTTACATACTCTAGGGTTTGAATTTCTAATTTATATCAAATACAAAACATATTTTGATCCTTATTTCCTTCTAGGATTTTTTATTTTGTTTGAATGATAAATCCTTATCCTCCTCCTAATCTCCACTAAGAAGAAGTCCTAAATTAAATCCTACCATGTCATGAGTCAAGATGAAGATATTTTGATTATAAATTTACATAAATTGGTACTTATCTTAATGAGGAAGAAACAATTTTCATGATTCCCATGTTGATCAAATGGATACGCAAGATGTAGCTTTAACTATATAGACACTTTCGTCAAATCATACAAATTTTATTAATGATGATAGTCATTCTAGTATGGTTGACATGTTATCCATAATTTATTGATTAAGAATCCATATATACATTAAAATTAATACTATATGTAGAAGCATAAGCTCATCAAGTTCTTTGAGTGGTGTGTATCATATTCCCTCCTGAGTATCTTCTTTCATCATTCTTCCTAGCTCTTTCTCTCTTACATTTGTTAGCCCACATGCTCCTTGTTTCAAAAATCATATCCTAATTTAACTTCTCTTATCATGTGTATTTCTTATGTCCCACCTAATTCTCTTCCCAATTCTATTTTTCCTACATATCATGTTCATCCCACTAATTTTATGCCTATTTATCATTCTGTTATCATTCTCATATTCTTATATTGTCCCCCAACCTATCTATACCCCACTAATTATGAATAATGATGTCATTTCTACTCCTATTTGTAATCCTAGTGTACCTCTTTCTACCCTGATACAGTCCTTAAAGAGGCTCAATAAGATGGAAAGTAAAGTTTGTATCTTACAGGTAAAAAAAAGAAGAGATACCTATTAATATTAAACATAATCCACTCGATCTTGATCAATCTTCTATTATCCATTTATATTTGGATTTATGATTCCTATATTTGAGATGCATAGTGATTGAGGAGATCCTATGTCTCAGTTCAAATATTTCATTGCTACATGTTTAAATTTTGTGTATAATTTCAAGTTATTGGCTGAGCTCTTTCAATAGAATTTATAATATTGTGTTATTGAGGTTATATTCACCTCCTCATGCACCAATACACACTTTTTAAAAATTTCTCAATGTGAGCCATTAAAGAATGAAAGTTGGCTTGAAGGTTTTTATTCAAATTTATTTAATTGTAAACAAGGATCTAGTGAGCACATCCATGATTTTTTATTAGAATCCAATCCATGTGTGTTACAAGGCATTTCCAAATCCTTGATGGTGATCTTCAAAGAGTTTTTGTTAATGTATTATTTCCCACTTTTCAAAAAAAATGTATCTTACTATATATACTTCTTTAATAGATTTATCTATCAATGTGAATAATGTTTTAGTGAAGTTGCAAGAGGATAATGCATAGAAGTGCATATCTTAGATTATGTTCCTTGTACTTTGTCCTATCCTTCTAAGTTTCATAAGGAATTTATTATTTCCTAACAGTATTGAAAAGAAAGAAAAAGGAACCAATGCTAATCATGTTGCTACTTCTAATGTTATGACTATATAAAGTCATGTTTAAAAAAAATAAATCAATGTATTAATGTGCAAAATGTTGAGATAAAGTTGCTAGAGGATAATGCAATTAAGCATACATCTTATGCTTCTTGTACTTTTGTTAAGTTTGATTAGGGCATTAGTTTCTAAAAGATTAATGAAAAACAAGAGAAAAATGACCAAGGAAGATAGTTTTTAAAAGAGTGGTGAAAAATAAGAGAAAATGATCAAGAAAATTAGTTTTCAAAATAAAATAAAAAGCAATAGAAAAGGACCAATACTAATCATGTTGCTACTACTTCTATTGGTATTATAATAAATCTTCAAGATTAAAAAAAATACAATTCTTCATAAATTGTTGAATACTATGACTTTAAAATTTTACTTAATTCAATCATGGTTAGACTTTCTTCTATTAGTCCAATAGCTACATCCTTAAAGGTTGTGACCACAAACTATAATGATGAAGTAGTTTGTAATTATCATAGTTATGGACATTCAACTTGTATGACACTAAAGCATAATATTCAAAATTTGATTGATAATGATATAATTCATGTTAAAGGTGTTAATGATGGTAGAGGTCATTCAATTGCTCTTCCTAATCAAAATTTATAAATTTCTCAAAATCCTTTTCCTAATCAAAATCAACCTAATTACACAAATTGTTTAAGAAAAAAGAACATGCACATGCTAATTTACATTCTCTAAAAATAAACTTATGGTCATTACTCCATGATGTTCTTCTTCTATACCTATCATTACTTTTTTACATGATAAAATTCCAATCAATTAAGGGTTTTCTTTATTGATTTTGCTTGTCAATATATAACTGTATATGCAAAGAATATTTTTTGTTTGATTTTCAATTAAGATAAGTAATGGAGAAGAAGAGCTGTTTGTGAGACGATGTTTTTTAATCAAATCCTCTTGGTTTGTTTTCCCATCACCGAGGTGTTTGGGTTCCGCCCTAGGAAAGGGATTATTTCTTCTTCCCAACAGTCAAAAGAGCCCACGATCCTCCTGCTCTGCCAGTTTTGTCTCCGCCATTACTTTTCACAGAACTGAACAATTCATCAGTACAAACAGAAGAAATGTAGTTGAAAGAAGAAGATGAAATGGGTGATACAAATGCCGAGGCTATGACAGATGACATTAAAGATGAAAATAAGTTTGATGTACAAACTGTAACACGGCTTTTAATGCCCACACAAAATGTCGAAAGCCATTTAAGCCACTGTACACTCAGTGTCGGCCATTTGCTTCTTGATTTGATGATTGCAATTGAAAGATCCTTTTAACTACCACCGACTGACAACGAGATGGGAGAAAGCCAACTGAAACATCTAATATGTTCTTTAACATATTATTGCATCATTAAAATTAGTAAAGGGAGAGAAGTAGGTGGTGGGTAGGGCGATAGTAAGTGAGGGGTTCACGTCGGTATCATTCGAGTTGACCCATTTTTTTTGCACATATTCTTTCACAGTTCTATAGGTACCCCTCTATTTTTTTCTGGCGAAATTTCTGCATGTTTTTTAATCTTTCGGATTGTTTTTCGAAAAAAAAAAAGAAAAAAGTCTAAATGTGTCATCAATCGATAGTGGGTCACTAAGTCATGTATTATTGGTACGCTGATATGACATCACATGATTGGTCAGTTTGTGTACTTTATGAATCAAAGTGTTTTGCAATTGGATATTAAGTGTAAATTTATTTTCTTTTATTATTCAAAACTCAGTCCTAGGTTGTCATATTCTATACCCATGATATGTCCCCTACCCACAATTGACTCCTCTCCTTTATATATCTTTAGAAAAATTCCATTGAGGAATATCATTCTCAAGGTCTTTGTTTCACTTAAATTACAAATCTAATAAAAAATGACTGCCTCAAATATGATGTTGCTAACATGTTTTACATAGTTTTTTTTTTTTAAGATAGGCATGTTAGTATAGATAACTTAAATACATCTTTCGAAAAGTCATCAATACATATCAATGTTATTTTATATATTTTTTAATTGAAATCTTACTATTTAATGGGATTACTATAAAAGATCATAAGGACATCTATAGACACTAAAATAATATTGCTTCCACTACCATCGTATTATTAACATCATCCTCCAACATCCATTACTATTCTATCATTCATATTCACTATCATTTTATTATTCATTATCTTTATTCTATTATTTTATTCTTTAATTAAAATGGGCTAATTTTTCACATTCAAATAAATATATTAAATATCAAAAATATCAAAATCCACCTAATATCTATCAAATATTCAAACTAAATAAATTAATTTCATATTTTCACATTGTTTATAAATAAAATAATTAAATCGTCAATTTCATCTTATTTAGTTAACCAATTTAAATCAAAATTGGTTAATTTTCATTTAATCACTTAACTCTTTCATGCATTCAATCAACTAACTCATGTATAATGCAACCGATTAACTCCTTCTAACTCACTCATCAAATTTAGTTGACTAACAATCATTATTTTAAATAAAAAACTAGAATAATTAACCACTCTTCCATGATTCCCACCTCTTCTCATTACATCTACAATCAATGGAGTTGATTATCAATCCAATATTAAATCTAATACATCCATACAATCTTTAAAAAATATATAGATTTTTCCTTTTCTCCATTTTAAGATGGATCACAATTCTTGCAAACTTATGCTATCAAATTCATAACCTAAAGAATGCTAGAATATTGCGCTCTTAAACTTGAGAGTAACCACATACATGCCATCAAAGCAATATCATTTTCTCTTGAGGAAAAAAAAAAGGTTTCTTGGGTGCATTTCCTCTCACCACTCAATTGGAGGTGAAGGAGAAAGCAAGGTAATTGAATTTTCTATTTTATGGTTGAATCCTTTTGTTTTTTGTTATTCAATTTGTTTCTTTTTCTAGAACATGCCATAAGATTCCATGTCCCATAATTTGATGCTTGTTTGAGTTTTTTTGAAGAATTTGATCGTAGGTTATAGGTTGTTGCTCATGCCCTACATGTTTCACCTTCATCATTCATTGTGTGTGTCATTTTTTTCTTGCACCATTCATCATCACACTTTCGAAAGATTCATCTACCCTATGCAACCAATTTGACAATTATTATATCATTTCCATCATATATAATTTCATTTATTAAACCTTTTTGTGTTTTTTTGTATGATTATATATAGTTAGTTCAACTCATAGTGTTTCCCAATAATTTTTCTTATAGATCTTGACTTGTTTTACAATATTTTTTTTTAATTTTTATTTACAAATAGTTCATTTCCTCCATGTATTGTCACTTCTATTATTTTTCATCTCCATTGCTTATAGTGTCACCTCTATTTCTATGGTCAAACTAGATTTTTTAAATTTTTGCTATGTTTCATTTTCCATTTTCTTTATTTTATTTCATTTTCAGTTTTTTCTATTTTTGTATCTTATTTTCTATTTATTTTAGGCTTATATTTGGTCTTCTAACTCTCCATTTTGTTATCTCATATGAATCATTTTCAAGATTTACAATATTTATATTTTTTCTAGGAGATTTCATCAACATATTTTTGACTTTTTTGAAGGTTTTGTGTATACTCATCTATCTAGTTCATTGCTTGTGTAGAGTGCCACATATGTTCATCACATGTGTAATTTATTGCCTCTAACTTATTAATTTTATTTTATTTTATTTCATTTCATGCTAACCCCCTCTATGCAACAAGTTCATTTTAATTGAGTATTTACTAACCTGCTTGTCAAAACCTTTCAAAATCTAAATTACTAATTAGTTGTTTGAAGGATGTCAAAGAAATTTTATTTAAAATACTAAATAATGTGTTACAATTTTTCTTGTCAAAGACTCATTTTCTCCACTAGTTTAGAGCACATTCTTTGCAAGTTTTTAATTTTCAAATACTCATTTTTGCAAGAATGCATTCATTCTTTGCATGGTAAAATGGTTTCTAGTTCAAAAAAATGAGATAGGCTATTGTGGAGGTACTCGATGCCCAAATTTAGGTCTAGATAAATCATTCCCAGGCCCCAAAACACTAATATATAATCCATCAAAGTTTGGTAGTTTTTTCTTTGAGGCCTCTTAACAGAGTTTGTTGAAATTGTGTAGCCTATATCAATCAAGACATCTAGGAAAAAAAATATGACCTCTCTTAGTATTTGATTGCAAATAAGGTAATTTGAAAGAATGCATTCATTGCTTGAATATTCAAATAATATTTAGTTTATGAAAATAGGGAGAATTTATTATGGAGGGACCCCATATCCCCTTATAGGTTTAAAAAAACAATTGTAGGCCCCACAAAATCTAATAACAACTCCATGAAAATTTGGTAGTTTTCTCTTTTAGGTCTCTTAAGAGACTTTGTTGGAATTATGTATCCTATATCAATTGAGACACCTATGGAATGAAATAGGGCCTCACCTATCATTCAAATACCCACCTCAGTATGTTGGAACAATTAGTTTAGTCCCGTGATGTGAAGAAGAAAAATATGCCTCTTGGCAATAACTCATTGAATGCAACTAAGACACTTGTAAGGGAATGTATTTGTTCTTTGCATGAATTATTTTTTTTGAGTTGAAAAAATTAAGAGGGGTTATTAGGGAGGGACCCCACATCCACCTATAGCTCAACATAAGGAATTTGTAGGACTCATGAATTCTCAGAGCTACTCTATCAAAATTTGACAATTTTTTCCTTTCAGGTCTCTGAAGAGACTTTATCTAAACTATGTGTAGGCACCTAAAATTGTCTAAACGTATCAAACATTCTTAATTCACCATTTTCCATAATTTTCCTCATTATCTCCTAATTCATCAATTTTAATTAAATAATTTCTAATTATTTTATTGTAGCATCAAAAATTGTCACCCTTGATAATTTCACACTATGTTTTTCTCCCCCTTAAATTATTGAACCTAATTGAGCCCCTAATTTCCTAAATTATGCATTTCATGGCATATTTTAACAATTACCAATAAATTGCAAACAAAAAAAATGCATTTATCTAATACTTTGCACCTGACACCTTAAATTCTAGAAAAATAGGGTTGGAAAAGTGACGTCCTATGGCGGAAACATTCCCTTATTTTTCCTAGTCTCAACTTTGAATATGTTGGTGTCAACATTTTATTATTTCTAATTTAGTTTGCAAATGTCGACTATTAGAATCTAATTTGTGATAAATTGAATAAATTCATATAAATACCTAGTTATTGCATCATTTAAAATCTAACAAGAACTATCTAGCAACAATCGAACATTAAGAGCAAGTCAAGACATTCAAGAGAAACATTTCAGAGCTTTATTGTAGCAATTCAAGATCCAAACGTCATGTCAAATATTATGTGAGTTTATTTATGTTCATGTTATCATTGTTTGTGAATGCTAACCCTTTTTGTAGGTCTCCAAGAAATTCAAGCAAGATCCAAGACCTTTAGGTGATGTGCATAACTTCAATCCTTCAAGGAAGCCATTGAAGGGTGGTGAGTTGCAACACTTTGTTGATTCATCATTCCTTCCTACCATTTATCATTTTATCATTGGCATTCCCATAGTGGAAGTGGAAACACTAACACAAGGTCTAACTAAGGAAAACCCCTAAATGACACAACCCTTCCTCTCTCTTTGAATGTGCAGGTTCAGGTTGGGAGGAGCTTGAAGAAAGCTTTAAGATCCATTTTTCATTGTTGTAGTCAAAACCCTACACCTTAACAAGCTACAAAAACTCACTTATAGAATTATTCGACAATGATCCAACATATTTATAGGTAGAATCGTGAATCTCAGATCCGACATCATAGGACTACAAAAATAGATCCAAAATATTCCTACAAGGACATAGACGTCCTTAGGAAACTCTGTCCTCCTATTCAAACCATCTCCAAATTTATAAGAAAGATGCATAGAGCTCCACATTTCTCATATCTACTTGCAAAATTTTGTTACTGTCTCAATTGTCAGAATCTTGCATTTTCATATTAGGGCACATAGATTAATTAGGTTAATCAAGGAAAATCAATTCCAACCAATTTCCAAGGCTCAAAAGGATTAGATCTATGCTTGATTGACTCACCTTCATGGTTCAAAGTCAATCTAATCACCTTGTTGATTTGCATCCTAATGTTCTCTTGAAAAAGTAAAATTGATCCTAGGGTCTTTCCATTAGATCTTAGGATCACCTTTTTCTATGTTTCATTTTGGTGAACCCAACGTGATTATCAAAATTTGGTCAGTCAGTATGAGGATAAATCTTCATCGAATCCTACTAAGAAATCAAAATATGTACTCTAAAAATACTATCAACCATTGAGAAAGCAAAACAAATTTTTTATCAAGATAAGTACACCTCAGACAACCAACCATATTTAACCACAAGTTGTAGCCATAAGTTTAATCCCATATCAATTTAGATCGAGAGATAAAAAATTTACCCAACTATCTAATTCCCTCCATTTAATCATGTTGCAACTTTTGAACAAGAACTTAATCCAATTACCTCTGATTAGACCCGTGGACAAAACCAACCTGTACCTCCAAGTTTCAATCCAAAATCCTTTTATAAATATCATTGCACAAATGGACATAATAAAAAATGATGCATACATCTTAGACATAAAATTCAAGACCTCATTGATTCTAATCACATCTAGTTGGGTAGTTTTAATGATCAAAAGGATAAATCAGTTGCCCCATCTAGCCAAAACTTGCAAATTTTTACCAATCCAATGCCAAACCATTCATCCAACTTTGTGCAAGCTTGTGATGTTAAGAATGATGAGATGAATGTTGATAAAACTAATGACATGAATAATGATAAGAATGATGATAAGAGTGGTGATGGTGACGATCTACAAGATATGGTCACTCTCATAGATGTTCAACCTTGTAAGGGCCAAACCACTTTATTGTACTCGACATTTCTTTCACTCATATTAATGCATCCATACATGCACCTGATGGTCCTCTCAATATCACTAGACATAAATTAATGACAAGCCTATAATTGGGATACTCATTGATCATACGTGTGTAGAGAATTCGATCACTGAGGAATTATTTTTTTTGCATAAAATTTATCAAGATTCTTATGAACAATCAAAAACATGGTTGAAAACTCAGTTTCTCTCACCTACAATAGGTTCAATCACTCTTCCTCTTAAGGTTGGACCAAAAAATTTAGAAGTACCATTCTCCATAATCTCGATGTCAGACCAATTCCATGTGAAGCTAGGCTATTCATGGTTACGCTCCATGAATTTTATCCCATTGGTTATTCACAAGTGCATAAAGTTACTATTTGAAAACCAAATTTTTACAATGCATGATAGTGGGTTTAATCCTTGTCCTCCCATGGAAAACTTTAATTGGATTTATTTTGACCTCAACCTATGGAACCTATTAAACCTCGTGATGACTTCTTTTTCAGGTCATATCAAAATTTTAAAGCAAAGCGCATAACATAGTTATCACTTAGCAATATTCTTGAGAATGATAAGGCTATAGTTGTTTCTCCCACCTCACATGTTGTAGATGAACCCATGCCCAAAGAAAAAGCTCTTCCTAATTCACAAGGTATTTATGCTAGAGTTCCTCCACCTATATCATATAAAATTTTGTCACCAAAAAGTGTATACCTTGGCACTTTTTCACTCATTTTGGCCTTTTCCACAGGATTTTGCCTTGTTTTACCTTGATTCAGTCTTGTTAGCTTGCAATTCAATGATAATCTAATGGTGTTTTACTAAGGTGTTGTGAAGTGTTGTAAGACATTTCATCACTTTTCTAAGACCCTTTCAACATAATTCACCTAAAAAACACGCTTTTACCCCTTTCCAAGCCTTGCACCAAGGCGTTGTAAAGTGTTGTAAGACATTTTCACCCTTTCCTAGGCTTGTCATCCACCAATTAATCCTTTTCAATGATAATTGTGTCCCCTTAATGTACTTTTAGGCCCGATTAAAGTGTGTTTCGGAAGGCAAGGCTGATTAACCTCATTAATCACTATTTTATTCCCGACCACCACTTGAAATAACCCAAGTGGACTAGGTCGCCACTTTGGGCGACCTAGTCCCTTTTGGCTTAAATTTCAAAATTAAAACATGAAACTTGTAGGAATTTTCCCCCAAAACCCTTAGGTCGGCCTATCATAAGTCATTTTTGGGAAAATTAGGGTTTAACATGTACAGATAAGGGTTTTCATCCTCATTTTTCCTCTCTTAGACTCTTCTTGGATCATTTTTCACCTTCACTCCTCTTGAGAATCACTCTCACACTCAAAAATTCCAAAGCAAGTAAACAAGCATTAGGGTTCTGCAAGCTATCTCCATTGGAGCTGCTCTTGCATGTTGTAGACATCCTCAACAAAGGATTTGGAAATATTTTACATTGTTTTATCATTCAATCATATTTCCTTCCTTTGTTTCTATTGGTGTTTTTTCCCACATAGAGATTACAGTTCTCTAAGAGGTAGCCAACCCCTATTGTGGATGGCTACAAAAGGCTAGTGGCCAACTAATGAGAGTTAGATAAAGACTGACCTCTCATACACTTTTGGCTCTGTAGGACCAAGGTGGGTAAACCTAAATGTGTTCATAAAAATGCCTTATAACTGGTGAGAAAACTTTCTGCATACAGATTATAATCCCTACACACTCAACAGGATAGTCATTATTCTTGGTATTGGTAGACCGAAGAATAATTACAGGCACCAAAAAGTAATGGAATTGACAAATTTAATGCAATAATTACTTCTCGTAGGAAGACAAGGTTTAATATATGGTTATATTCAACACTTGGATCACCATGCTTAGAACTACAGTCTTACACCAAAGAGAAAGGTTGCAAACATTATTCAGTGCCTCATCCATTGGGCGACGAAATCATACAAAGTATAATTCTGATATTGTGAACTTATCTTCATATAACCTTACTATCATGAGATGTTTTAGTATATTAAAACAATACTTCTTAGCGAATCCTGAGTATATACAACCATGAACATGTAATTTAGATTTTCAAGCATTTGATTAACTCATTAAGTTAAAGAAAGAAAACAAATTACACTTTCAATTAATCATTGAAACTGAAGAGAGAAACCCTTGATAAATCCATTCATAATCCATGGCACACACACAGGAGAGCAAACCATCTTAATTTTGTAGATTTCTTTCGATATCAGTAATTAAAAAGCATAGCATACTAACTTTATACAAATCCCCACCAGGGATGATTTCCTGAACAATGTTCACAAAATTCCAACATTAAAGCTAACTGTACAAACTCCAAGGTTTTAGACCAAAAATTCTGACCCTACAATGAGCCGTGAAATCTCCTTTATATAATAGGAGAGCAATAAGCATTAGGCTACATTGTCAGTATCAAAATTGAATTTCAACCCAAAGTGAAATTAAAATTCACATTCATCATCATTCGATAACATCGTGTATGATCAAAGGAATAAAAAATGGTTACACAGTAACCAGTCAAATAACAAAATTTCATGCAAAGCACGCGCATGTCCACATCCACATGATGAAACAATAGGAAAAGAAATGTCCAAAAAACCCACCACTGGTAACCATCAAGAAAACACACGGCCCCGGTACAGGCAACCGCTTCGAGTCCGCGCTTGAGAAAGCGACGAAACCACCTTCCCCTTACTAGCCTTGTCAGCACAACCACTAACAACTAGGCCTGGTGCCAATGCAACTATAGGTTCATCTTCCAGGACCTCCTCATTTACTCCCATGAGCTCAGTTAAGGTGGCCAAGTAATACCGTTAGTCCAAATAGGTGTCAAACCCATTACCATCAGAATCAGATATGACCATAGGGGATGAGCAGCATACTGGCTTCTTTCCGGTACTTCTAGTAGTACCCCCAGGTGCTATGGGAGTAATTGGATCCATCATGACTGACATCCTTTTGGCTCCCAGCCTCATACTCTTGCGTTCAGTTGATTTGTCCATAGAGAAAAAGGCCTTACAATACACGAGAGAAGAAACCTTCCTGCACAAAAACAAAAGAAAATACAATGCTAATTGCAAGTAACTTGGTCGGCATTTATAGAATGGCTTAATGTGCAAGATATAATTGCTTGAAAGTGTAGACACGTAAAATATACACCAACAATATCGCAACAACAAATGGCAACCACCCAAGAAACCCCAACGGTTAACACATCTACCATTCCTCAAATGTCTCAAAGACCAAGAATCTCAATCGCACCATTCACCACTCAAACCTTGGCAATCAATGAGACTGTTCCGCTCACCCCAACAATCAACAACATTCCCAATCCACAACCACCGCCAAAACACAACACAACGAATTCATTCTCCATCATGTTGCAAGCCGCTCAAAAATCTACCCGCCAAAAGGAACTCCAAGCCCAACAAGCCGCACAAGTTGTGCAAGTGGCTCAAGTAGCCCAACAAGCTCAAGCCCAGCACCAAGCTCAACAGGAGCAAACACAATTCCAGGCACTATTGCAAGCACTCCATGAACAAGTAGCACAACAAGGAGCCAAACAAAAAGCTTTGTTGGCACAACAACAGCTAGATCAACAACAAGCTTTGTTGGCACAACAACAACAAGACCAACAACAAGCTTTGTTGGCACAACATCATCACGACCGACAACAAGCATTGTTGGCTCAATAGAAAATGCAGGCCTTACTCATGCAACAAAGCTTGCAATTGATTCCCACCACAATCATTCAAAATGATGATCAAGATCCTTCGACCAATGGTCATGTTGAAAATGTCTCTACATCATCTAATAAGTTAGAGGACATATCTCAAGAATTTATTCCAAAGTAGGATCAACATCTTTCACCAAAGTCTAGCAATGGACCTTTCCAAGACATATTGACATCCTTTGACCTCATAGTTACAGATATTGAAGAAATTCTCAACTCACCATTTGATCCAAGTCCACTCAAAGATCAAGAGGATATTGAGCCACTTCCAATACCTTATGACGATGTCCAAGAACCCTTTGAAAGCAATCCATCCTTTGAAATTGACCCATGTCAAGAACTTGATCCAAAGCATGTTGAAAGTAATTCCAACCTTAATCAAGATCAAGAATTTTTATATGCAAGATACTACAATGAGGTGATGCCCACTCTCGTACAAGATGGTCACATCCACATAGAAGATACTCCTCCATCTACCCATGAGATTATTTCCTTGGATGGACACGTAAATGATCTTCATTCAGAACAGGATTCCTTTACTCCTGGCATTATTACACAAAAAGAGCGGGTTATTGATTCCTACAGTCAAACTGAATTATCAACATCAGGATTAGATATATCCCAAATCTAGACTGAGGACATCATGTATGAAGATATCCAACATTATCCACTCAAGGAAACAAATCAGACAAAATAGGATATTCCAGAGTCAGCAAAGCAACAAATCGAAGTAATGCCATCTACAGTGGTCATTTATCAGAGAATACATTCTGAACAAGGCATCTCAAAACAAGGAGAATCAAAGAACAAAGGTGCTACTATCACCATACTGGGGGCAACTTTTTCTCGAGCAAGCATCAACGTAGGGGGCACAAAGAATCCTTATGATGGAATCAATGCCAATACTAGAACCCGCCACATCATGAATATTCATCCACCCATCACCCAATCCATGCATTGGGAACAACAACAAAAGAAAGATTCAAATCAAAGCATGAAGAATGTCATTAAGGAAAAAGAAGTACTGAAGCATGAAGGAAAAATTAAATACATATGGATACCAAAGAATACAAAGAAAGATTATCCCTATCAAACTCCATCAGTCAAAGAAACTATGGGGCAAAATAAAAAAGGGAAAGGTATCCATCAAAGATGTCTACAAAAGTGAAAAAATGCTTCTCAAGTGACATACAAAGTGTATCAAGCAGTTGGTCCTAATTCCATACACACTTCCATATCCACCCATCATTGCTCATCTTCCCAAGTTTGGAGAGTCAAAGGTTCCAAACTATCAACCAATCCATCTTTTATCCCTAAACACACTCCACCATCCATGCCTCCATGCATAATATCCAATTCTCACATTGACCATGTATTGGTAGTCACCCTTCATCATAAGGATTCAGAAGGCACTCTATTGTGATGTGTGCACAAAGACGAAGTTAACTTCGGTATCGGCAAAGCAGAACAAATTTCTCAAAATTTGCTTTCAAGTGCACGTATCTTGGCAAAGCAACTTCTTCAAATAGGATATCGATGGCACATTATGAAAGAAGCATCTACATCAACACCACCAGGAGGTTCGACATCAACTTAAAATCTCTCAAAAATACAAAAAAAAAAAAAAAAATCCAAAAAAGGATTGAAAATAGTAAAGAAAAAAAATCGTCCTCTAGTGAAAACTACTTCGGTGGTGCTTTGGACAAGTACCATGATGAAAAAATGCCAAACAGGCGTCATGTGTAGAATCGAGCATCTACATGTACTAGTTCAGGAGAAACCATCTTATCACATCCATAATAAAGCCAACATTTCGGCTGTATCATCCATTCATCCATGAATCGTTTATCCAATCCATGTTCATATCTCTGCATCCATAATCCAAGTTATCTTGATCTTGGAAAATTTTGGTGCGCACTTTGCACTTGTTTATGGTGAACATCTTGACATGGGTCATTTTCATTGATCCCATCCTACCCAATGCTATCTAAACCTTGAACCACTATCAAAAGGCGCATCCACTTTTTGAACACCTTATCCTATCGCAGGATGATCCATATCCATTGGTCCATATGTCTATCCAAGAATCCACCCATGGCCTTTCAAACATTGCTAGACACTGGGGGAAGATATTTACATCTTGCTTCAAGAATAAATCTTGATATATATCATCCAACTTATGTGGTGATCCGAACATTGGAAAACATGAAATCAAGTTGGCCAAACATTTGTGAGCACTAAATCCAAATCTCTAGCCCATGGCATATTTTGACAGGAAGACGTTTCTTACCAAGCTTTATCTTTCATCGAACATCAATCCAAGCAATCCATATCAGTTGCACCTAATGTGTACTTCAGCGTCACATCAAAATCATCAAAGCTATTTTGTTCCAAATCAAGCTTCATCAATCTTGATCAATTGAATCCATAATCACCTTGTTTGACTTAACACACTTAGTCAAACCATCCTCTTTTGTACAAGTTTACTCTAGGATAACACAACTTCCTGGAATTTACAAGTTCATTATCATCTTTGTTTGGCTTGACACACTTAGCCAAATTATGAAATCCAAAACCACCTTGTTTGACTTAACACACTTAGTCAAACTACCCCCTTGTGTACAAATTTACTTTAGGATAACACAACTTCCTAGAGTTTACAAGTGCATTATCACTTCTGTTTGACTTAACACACTTAGTCAAACTATCAATCCATCAATCTGATTGATCAACATTAAGCTTGGTTTTCAACAAAATCCCAAAACAGAGCACTGATATCATCACATATCCACCTCCAAATTGTCAAAATCATGCGAAAAAATAAAAAACATTCAAAAAATTCATCAAAAAATCCAAAAACATGTCGAAATATCAAAAAATCTTCAAAAAATTCATCATAGAGTCTTATTAGTTTTTTCACCTTGTCGAACTACATCATCTCTGAGCTTGAACATAGGCAAGGTTGATCTTTGATCATCCCCCGAGACAGTTAGGGTCAGTCCTTAGGCGTCCGTCACAATAAAATGGCAATCTGTTTGCCCATCTTATCATCAAGTAAGTTTGTTGTCGTTCGAACTACATTGTCTCTGAGCTTAAAGATAGGCAAGGTCATCCTTGATTGGCCCCCAAGACACAAAATACCAAAAACATTGAAAAATGTGAAAATACCAAAAACAACCTCAAAATATCTAAAAATCCAAAAAGGTGCATCCATTTCATCTCGCTTTCACCCATGATTGCCATCACTCATAATAAAATTAATTGTCACTGTCACCCTTTAGTGATTCAATCAGAAGCAAGTTTAGCAGGTTTGAAAGTGAATGCTCTAAAATGTCAGAGTCTTGAAGGTCTAAGTCAGTAAGCAAGCAAGTTGGTCAACTCAGAATATCAATAGCTTATCACCCAAATCAGTCCCACCAAACCCTGATCACAACATGTCCTAGGATGAACCTTTCCTGCTATGGACATAAGCATTAGGTACCCCATAGTAGTTTAGCCTTGGCTAGCGATATGAAGAACATTAGCTTGTCTGTTTACTTTTCTTGGTCTTTATTGACTTATCTTATTTTGCGCTTATTTCAAGGACCTCTCGATGATGCCTAAACAAAATAGGTTTAGAGAGAAAGGAATGGGGCAATGATCATTATCTTTTTTATCTGCTGTGCTTGTTGGATATTCTTGTAAAATAACTTGGTGAATACTTGCTTTGTTGGGTCCGTCCTAGCAAGGTTTCCGTATGTCAAGTGTGAACAAGAATACTCCTATTTGATTGACGAGTCAAAGTCCATCACACTAGGTACAACGCCATCCTGGCCCTTTATACCTTGATGCATCGTACCTATGTGTGTTATCAAACATAAAGTAATTATCCCTTTGAAAATCCTAGTTCCTAGCAATGCGATACATCATCATCATCATTAATAATATGAACTTATGTGGATCCTCCTTCGATCCATCTTTTTCTTCTTATTCTTCTATCTTTACTAACATTTCTATCTAAAATCGGTGTGTTGTATCAAAATATACACAAGGCTACCCATAGCCGATGACTATCTATACATCATTAGAATTGTCTACATCAAATAATTATCTTTGGTCCTTTGATCAATAGAACCACTCCTCTCGCATTTTATCGCGATCTCGATTGGAAAATCGAACATTTCTGCTTGATCTCTCGAGGGGGCAGTATACAAGCGTAATTCTTCTCGCTGGGGCAATAGTGGGGCATCTGAAAAATTGAGAAATTTTGAACTTTGATCACAACATTTTATTCTTTGAAACAATGCAACAAGTACATTGCTTGAAACAGGGGCAAAATGTAGACACGTAAAATATACATACACCTGATTTTGATCCTACTAACATCGTTTCGTCTTGAATCATACTCTCATCTTATCAACACCTTTCATCCCTTAATTAAATAAATCATTATTTATTTAATTAGGTCTTTCTCCTCTGGTGATTAAATTAATCAATTTAATTTAATTAATCATCTTTCTCTATTCATTTAAATAATTCATTTTATTTAAATTAAATCTCTAAATTCCTCTTATTAAATTGAATAAATTAAAAAAATTATTTAATTTAATCTAACATATTCCTCCTTAGTTAAATAAATCAAAATCATTTATTTAATTAAATCCTTCCTCTCAATTTGATTTAAATCAAATCATAAATTTAAGTCTAAATTGTCAGATCTCCTAAATTCCTCATTAAATTAATTAAATATTGATTAATTTAATCTCAATCACTAAAATCCTCTAGAAAATGCAAGTTGCACAATAAATTAATTACTTTGATTTATTAAGTCATCTATTTTCCCTCACAAAGTATCAAAAGGGAATATTCCCTCATTTGAATTCAAAAAGGCCAACTGGACTTGGTCCTTCCAACAAGACATTCAAAGCCTCATACATGTCCTTATGCATTGAGCCAAGTGACATTAACTCCATTTCTTTCTCCCTCCAACATGTCACATTCAAAATTCAAATTTGAATCCAATGGCATTTATCATGCACATTGACCAAAATGTGCTCATTCCTTAACCATTCACATCTTGACAAGTGGCACTTGGCCATTGGATGTTGAATGATCCCACATTGCTTATTTTCACTCTCTCTTCCATCTTGGAAATCTATAAATGAGAGACTCTTCCTCTCATTCAAACATCCACAATTTGAGTAGACTTACTATACTCAAATCCATCATCATCCACAATTCATATGCAAAGTTACTCTCTACAATTGAGAACTAATTTTGCTCATTTCATCCATATATTCCTCATATTTTCACACTTGCACCAAGGTTATGCTCAAATCTCTTTGGAGATTTGACCATTTCAAGATTCACATATCATTGCTACTTAGGAATTGGGAAAGGGCCAATTGCAACACATCATTGGCACCAATTTCCCCATAAGATCATCATTCTATTTGCTAGATTAGGATTTACTTGCATATTATTCAAGTTTTGCTCTTCATTTCCTAATATTAGCTTAAATAGGTGGATTTCATGGGGAATCCTTCATATTTGCATGCATTTTGATCTAACACTAACAATGTTTGTCGTTTTTGTGCATTTGCAGGTTTAGGGGTTCATAGAAAGCAATTCAAGAACTTGAACAATTAGTGGCTAATATAGCCACGAGTGTTTTCAGCAGGAGGGCACTATTCGCACACCGGAGAAAATCAGGAGGAGATCCTCTAGAAAATATCTGTGCCATTAATGAAACTAGCAATAGCAAGGAAGTGTATGCCACACAAATGAATTGCACACCCCTCCTTTGAATTTGAACCTTGGATGCGGAACTCATCTGGTGAATTAGAGGGTTGAGATCAAGTCAATGATTATTGACAATCCACTTCAATGCCTGGGAAAACACGTCAAATCAAAACCCATGAAAATAGGAGGCCTGAACCAAACAGTGGAGCCCACATAACCCCATTGGCCTAAGAATAAAGACCACATGTCACCCCCTCGTAGATCTCACAGTACCTTTAGGAATATTTACTCCGATCATGCGAGGTGTGCGAGAGGTCATAATTAACCCTGTTATTAAAGACCATTACCAGTGAAGAGATGACCATATGTCACCGCTAACACCTTGGGAAAAACCCCACACATCCGTTCATGCCAGATGGTGACATCTCGTAAACCTCGCACCACTTTGGTGACGTCAGCAGGAAAAGTTGTGAGGTCAGCGAGAAACGGCCCAGATCAAAACCTACGATCAAACGGTTAGCCAGACTTCAGATGAAGCATTTAGGTGGGACTAGCCAATGAAACCCTCAGCAGTATAAAAAAATTAAGCCGTCTTGGTAGAAAGACTGGCAAGCTAGGTGAAAGGGGTTGGTAAAGACACAACCTAAGAGGGATAAAACCTCATTTAATTGACTGGTTACCCTCGGTAGTAAGTCACCATTGAAACATAACAAGAGAGTTTTCAAAATTCGATAATTAAAGTCACCATGGGTAACTTTGAAACCCCAAAATCCCAACACGCATCACTTAGAAAATTAAAAGTTGCATGAGTGGCTCCAACTGGGGATGTATGCCCCCTGTGGGCATAACAAGAATCTAGAATCTCCAGTTTCGTAGACCAGATTACTAAATTACACAAGCCCCTTAACAAATATATTACCTTGTTCTGTCAAGTGGACTTGTGTGTACAAACTTGGTAGCCCCATGCCACCAAACAAGAGAAATCAAGGTCTACCTCTATCAAAAACAAAATTCTCCGTTTTCTAACGCAAAAATAGCTCACAGCATTCACTATTTGATGTTTTGAAACTCATGGGGTAACCAATACCTTTGAGAATACTATGGTGGCTACGTATACTCTGCCCCTGTACTGATTTAATCAATGCTCTGCCCCACCATTTTAAGAGCAACATATGACCATGATAATACTTCACCTTATCCTTCTCCTGCTCATATTTCATAGGATGCTAGCTTAACTGTACCAGGAAATGGAAACTTTCATAACTTACCTAGTCCGTAACACCATCCATTCTGGTATCATCAGTTTGCACATTGAACTGAAAGTTGTCATATAGAATGGTGTGCATGGTATCCTTACTTCCATTACCTAACAAAGATGATACATAGCTCTAGGAATTTCCCTCCTGGAATTGCCTACTCAAGTTTGGTTGCCACCCTATGAAATTTGTCAATTGGGAGTACACTAGGGCATTACAGAAGTTAGCAGTATTGACTACATCATTCTTCAGGGAATGCACAAACACATTCATCTCCAACCACTCCATATACATCCTTTCTTGTACATCTTCATTCATTTCTATATGAAAAATCTCAGAGACAGATTTAAAAGCATCAATTTCACCTTGATCAGAAAAGATAGAACAATACGTACTGGCTTCCTTGTACTCAGTACCACCTACTAAATATGTTGATTTATAGGTGAATATTTCAGCACAATCTAAAAACCTTTTACTAACCACATCAATGCCAGAAGGAAATAACACATCCATCTCCACTTCACATAGATAATCAGGAAAGACCATAGTACCAATGTGTTCATCAATATAATGGCTACCTCCAATTGTACTCTTCTGACTGCACACATCATTGTCCTTAGATTGTTCAACATTTATACAGCTTCCCTATTCCACTGCTAATTTACCTAGGACACACTCTAGATATACATCATCTAACAATTGTTCCTTCACTTGGAAACAAACATGGGGCTCTCCATTCCCACACAACTCCAGTAAAAAGAAAAAATCAGCTGCGTTCTCAGTGCTGCAATCATTACCCTTAAAATCACAATCACTAGCTTTTAATAGAATCTCAGTGACATGAGCATCACAATTAGGATTAGGAAACACAATAGGTGTCTCATACAATCCTACATCATTTTGCCCCTCAATTTCTTCAATATTCATGCAAAAAAATTGTAATGAATGAGCATTATCTTTATTTTATGTAGATGCATTCTTGGCTGATTCTTCAATCTCTATCCACTGAATCACTTGAGCCAAATTAGCAGGTTTCAATTCTTCTAGTAAAGAAATCAGTCCTAGTTCATATAGTTCACAAAATAAATCAATGCATTCATAATCATTAGGTCTTTGATCTATAGGAATTTGTATTAAGACTCCCAGAAATCTCAAGAAAACTCATATGGTGATTCCTTCTCTTGCCTTTTCATATCATACAGTTCTGATAGAAAAGAAAATTGATCATCACCACTCACATTGGACTGGGTTTCAACTTGGGTCTCATTATCATCAAATTTCATTGATGGAGTTATAACAGTCCTAGCAAGAATTTTATCATAATCAGTTTTTTGAATAGCTAGCTCTGACATTCTATTAGTACTGGTTAAGCTAGGGTAATCAATACTTGCAGCCAGATACCCCTTCATCATTGAATATTTCATATTATTTTCAATTTCCATAGCCAGTTGGTATGCTTGGTGCAGAGTAGTAGGCTCTTTATCCCTCAATAAAAAACCTATCCTCTTGTCAAAATCACCAAGATACACAACCAAGCTTTCAGCCTCATTTGGTCTTATTTCTTTAGGGATTTCCCTTAAAGCTCTTGAAAACCTGAGATTAAAATATGAGACTAATTCCTCCTCTTGTATGTGAATTCCCATAAATCATTTTCTCAATGTGTTGGGATTGATTCTTTCACCAAATTATTCCATAAAAGCCATCACCAACTGATTCCATGAATTAACAGAAAAGGAAGGTAGATAAGAGAACCAATCCCTAGCATCACCTTTTAAGGATTGCACAAATAGTTTCATGACAACATCTTCATGAATGATTTCATAATCACCCATTACATCTACAAAATGCTATAAATGCTTAGAAGCCGATTCTGTAACTTGCCTTGTATATTGAGGCAAATACTTCCTAATTTTCTTAGGAATTGAATTAGGGTAATCACTGATACCACTAAATATAAAAGGAATATACCTTTGAGTTACAAAACACCCCAAAGGGCTTAATACAATGTGCTCTTTTTGCATATTTATGTCTGACCTTACACATGGGAGACTACTCAACAACATATAATTATCAGGCACATCACTTATTATCTCAACCAGGAGTTTATTAATGACTGACAATAGCATTCCTTGCTTTCCAAGATTTTATTTAATACAAACATGTTTCATAAATCCTTTCACATGTTGCACTATTAGAAGTATGGTAAAACCAATCATTGTTCCCTTTTTTGATGCTCGACATCTAATTTGGAACCATTTTTATCCTTAATTACAAACACCCATTATTATTAGAAATAGTGAAATGTTTAGTTTTGATGAAATACCTGGTAGTTGTTTGTAGCATGTATCAATCTTTTTTCCAAACTGTAAATAGCACAAATCTGGGACTATTCCTTCATTTATTCACTGGTTCTTCAGATAAAGTTTCCACCTCATCAACATAGGATAGTATTTAAAAGAACTCTGACATTCTGTTCTTTGAGTTCTGCTAGATTTTGGGTTTCACTACCCATTACAGAGTTGCACCATACCACTAGTAATATCTTTCACAATCATAATCCATTACCATCGAAGTCTAACACTTATCTTCACTTTGAACAACAAGTTCTAGATAAGCACCTCCAACCCCTAGGGTTCCTCTATCTTCCTTCTCTCTCTCTCTCTCTTTTTAAAAATTTCTCAGAAGTTCTCCCCAATAAAATCATCCTTCAATGAATAACTCTAGAACTCCTGAATCCTTTTCTTATAGGAAACCATAGACCACAAGATTTTTAGGATTATTTTGAACTGCCTCCCTCCTCTAGGGTTGAAAACATTCACTGTGTAAATTCAGAACAACATATCATTTAATATGACTCTATAACCATTTGCAACCGGTGATTCATAAATTTTCCCCAGCAGGAGAAATAATTCAAAAATTGTCGACTTTTGGTTACAAAAATAATTCAACACTTTAATGACTCCATACTAGCATTGTCTGCAATCAAAACTACCGAGTTCATCCCCAACGAAGTCGCCATTCTGTTGGTGTTTTTTCCCACATAGAGATTGCAGCTCTCTAAGAGGTAGCCAACCCCTATTGTGGATGACTGTAAAAGGCTAGTGGCCAACTAATGAGAGTTAGTTAAAGACTGAACTCTCCTACACTTTTGGCTCTGTAGGACCAAGGTGGGTAAACCTAAATGTGTTCATAAAAATGCATTATAACTGGTAAGAACACTTTCTGCATACAAATTATAATCCCTACACACTCAAGGGGATAGTCATTATTCTTGGTATTGGCAGATCGAAGAATAACTACAGGCACCAAAGAGCAACAAAATTGACCAATTTAATGCAAGAATTACTTCCCGTAGGAAGAGAAGGTTTAATATATGGTTATGTTTAGCACTTGGATCACCATACTTATAACTACAGTCTTACACCAAAGAGAAAGGTTGCAAACATTATTCAGTGCCTCATCCATTGGGTGACCGAATCATACAAAGTATAATTATGATATTGTGAACTTGTCTTGATATAGCCTTACTACCATGAGATGTTTCAGTATATTAAAATAGTACTTCTTAGCGAATCCTGAGTATATACAACCATGAACATGTAATTTAGCTTTTCAAGAATTTGATTAACTCATTAAGTTAAAGCAAGAAAACAAATTACACTTTCAATTAATCATTGAAACTGAAGAGAGAAACCCTTGATAAATCCATTCATAATCCATGGCACACACACATGAGAGCAAACCATCTTAATTTTGTAGATTTCTTTCGATATCACTAATTAAAAAGCATAGCATACTAACTTTATACAAATCCCCACCAAGGATGATTTCTTGAACAATGTTCACAAAATTCCAACATTAAAGCTAACTGTACACACTCCAAGGTTTTGGACCCAAAATTCTGACCCTACAATGAGCCATGAAATATCCTTTATATAACAGGAGAGCAACAAGTATTAGGCTACATTGTTAGTATCAAAATTGAATTTCAACCCAAAGTGAAATTCAAATTCACATTCATCATCATTCGATAACATCGTGTATGATCAAAGGAATAAAAAACGGTTACATAGTAACCAGTTGGAGAACAAAATTTTATGCAAAGCACACGCATGTCCACGTCCACATGATGAAAAAATAGGAAAAGAAATGTCCAACAAACCCACCACCGGTAACCATCAAGAAAACTCACGGCCCTAGTACAGGTGACCACTTCGAGTCTGCGCCTGAGATAGCAACGAAATCACCTTCCCTTTACCAGCCTTGTCAACACAACCCCTAACAACCGGGCCCAGTGCCAATGTAGTTATAGGTGTAACTGCCAGGACCTCCTTATTTACTCCCATGAGCTCAGTTAAGGTGGCCAAGTAACACCGATAGTCTGAATCGGTGTCAAACCCATGACCATCAGAATCAGATATGACCACAGGGGACAAGTAGCGTATTGGCTTCTTTCCAGTACTCCTAGTAGTACCCCTAGGCCCTATGGGAGTAATTGGCTCCATCACGACCGACAACCTTCAGGCTCCTAGCCTCATACTCCTACGTTCAGTCGATTTGTCCATAGAGAAAAATGCCTTACAATACATCGGAGAAGAAACCTTCCTGCACAAAAACAAAAGAAAATGCAATGCTAATTGCAAGTAACTTGGTCGACATTTATAGAATGGCTTAGTGTGTAGGATATAATTGCTTGAAAGCAATTCAAGCACTTGAAAAATTAGTGGCTAATATAGCCACAAGTGTTTTTAGCAGGAGGGCACTATTCGCACACCAGAGAAAATCAGGAGATCCTCTGGAAAAAATCTGCGCCATTAATGAAACTAGTAACAGCAAGGAAGTGTATGCCACATAGATGAATTGTACACCCCTCCTTTGAATTTGAATCTCGGATGCAGAACACATCTGGTGAATCAGAGGGTTGAGATCAAGTCAATGAGTATTGACAATCCACTTCAGTGCCTGGGAAAACACATCCAATCAAAACCCACAAAAATAGGAGGCCTGAACCAGACAGTGGGGCCCACATAAGCCCATTGGCCTAAGAAGAAAGACCACATGTCACCGCCTCGCAGACCTTGCAGTACCTTTAGGAATATTTACTCCGATCATGCGAGGTGTGTGAGAGGTCATAATTAACCCTGTTATTAAAGACCATTGCCAGTGAAGAGACGACCATATGTCACCGCTAACACATTGGGAAAAATCCCACACATCCGTTCATGCTAGATGGTGACATCTCACAAACCTTGCACCACTTTGGTGACATTAGTAGGAAAACCTGCGAGGTCGGTGAGAAACGGCCCAGATCAAAACCTACAATCAGATGGTTAGCTAGACTTTAGATGAAGCATTCAGGTGGGACCGGCCAATGAAACCCTCAGTGGTATAAAAAACTTAAGCTGTCTTGTTAGAAAGACTGGCAAGCCAGGTGAAAGGGGCTGGTAAAGACACTACCCGAGAGGGATAAAATCTCATTTAAATGACCGGTTACCCTCGATAGTAAGTCACCTTTGAAACATAACAAGAGGGTTTTCAAAATTCGATAATTAAAGTCACCATGGGTAACTTTGAAACCCCAAAATCCTAGTTCGCATCACTTAGAAAATTGCAAGTCCCATCGGTTTCTCATTTAGATTTGATTATCAAAATGGGGTTTGACTAAGGAAAACCCCTATTCTCTAACCCTAATCAATGTCTCCTTCTTTTCATGTGTTTGTAGGTGTTTTTGTATGTAGGTTTGAGGTGCTTGGAAGGTGTTCTCAACCCATCAACTTCATTCAAGTCAACAAATCCCTAGTTGAAGCTTGGAGACCCCTTTCAATCCATTTTCAGCTGAATCTGAACCAAACACCTATCAGGAACCAAAGTGCAAACAAAAGGCTACAACATCCACTTACAGATTCCCAAAAACTCAGAAGTGGACTAGGTCACCAACAATGGTGACCTAGTCCCTCTGAGGTTATTTTGGGGATTTTTATGGATTCATATACCCTTTTGGAAGAAACCTGTTTCGACAAGTTTTCTAGGGAAGAGGACTGGGTCGCCCCACTTGTTGGGAGTGTCCTTTTGCCGATTTCAAATAATTTATGGAAAATTCTAGGATTCCTCATATGCAACTTCCAATACCTAGGTGCACAAGCTCTCAATATTCTAGTTTACTTTTTGTTTACATGTATTTAAGGCATATAGTTTAGATAGTTTGCGTTTACTTTACATTCCTTTGTTTACACTTCATAGATTAGTTTAGTATCATTTCACTTTCATCTCTAGCCACACTACACATACATTCACAACCTTCATCAATAATCCATCCCCATCCTTACTTTGAATGCAATCATGAAGAACATATCAACAAAGAGGAAAGAGTGACATTTCCAAACCAAGAGCTCCTAGGGTGAATTGAGGTTGAACAATATTAACATCATTGAGCAAGGAAGAGGCCAAGGGTTTCTCTTGAGTGGCTTCTAAGGATGTAATATTATTAGTGTTATGTTTAAATATGTTTATGTTGTCGTGGTGGGTAGGGTCTTTTCCACTAAGAGAGGTAGGAGGAGAGAAACAACTAGGATTCTCATAACTCTCATTAATTGGTTCTTCTAACAAAATATCTTCATCACCAAGGGGTGAGATATTAGGAGAAGAACTAATATGACTATTAGGAATGTACAAGGAACTATTTCTTCTTCCACTACAACATGATCATAGGGAGATAGGAGTGAAATGTGTGTAGTTTATGTGAGCTACTAACATTATTTGAATAAAAATGAAAAGCATATGTAACCAATGTATGCAATATTTCAGCAATATAAACAATGTATATGCAATAATATAAAACATTTTTATCCAATGTATGCTAAGCTTTAAGATTGTAAAGAATGTACATGCTACAAGGAAAAGTAATTTTAACAAACTAATGCTAAGTTTTATGAATATAAGCATTGCATAAGAAAAAGTAAATAATACTTTTATGAATGAGATGCAAAGTTGCAGAAACGGAAGCATTTTCAGATCTAATGAAGAAATGATTTTAAGAATGACTACTTGAAAATGGTGTTTTTGAGCTTGGAGGAGAAAACCTATGTTCCCAAAACTTTCCAGAATTATAGTATATGATACCAGGAGCCTAAGAAAGCACAAAAATGAGGTTTCTGGTGCTGTATCGAATAGTAAAAAATCTGGACAGGGACTAGGTTGCCCAGAATGGCGAATTTGTAATTGTTCTAGATGGGTATGATGTTGGATGACCAGAGGAATAAAAGTAGGTGCAGATTTTGGAGGAATGGAAATGATTTGAGATGTACAAATGTAAATTATATACACTTTCATGCATGCAAAAATATGAAACCCTAGAATGCAAAAGGACAATTCAATCATGCAATACAATGCAAACCTAGGATGAAGGACTCTAAATCAGAAAAGAAGGGTGCAAGGCCGTTGGGTTCACCAAAATGAACCACCAAAAAGGAATAAGGGAAAGAGGATTCCCCAATGAGCTTCTAGATTTTTTCACCCTAGAGGCTAACTTTTGGGATGAATGTCTCTCTTTCACACTCCGTTCATCTTAGGGTTAATTCAAAGGGAGGTTAGGGGCTTAATGTGAATGTGTGTGTGATTGTGCCCTAAATTCTATGAACATGAAATGAAAGCTAACTATGCTCAACTATGAATGTAATAAACTATGAAATGTAACTATGCTAGAAAACACACAATGATATGCAAACATATACAAAATGACCTAATAATATACACTAACTATTACAAAAATGAAAGAGATTGAAGAGGGGTGCACCTCAAATCTTGTAAGAGTTGGAAATTTTGTTGAATTTGATGTAGATGCTGAAAGGGACACTTGTGCCAAGCTGGGTGATCTAGTCCTTCTTCAGGAAAATTCTGGAAAACTGCTCCAGAGTCTATTTCAACCAAAAGGGTATACAGATCTACCAAAATTTCTAGAAAAAAAGCTCAGTAGGACTAGGTCACCCAAAGTGGTGACCTAGTTCTCTTCTAAATTTTTGTGAACCAAAAGATGGGATCTGAGGGCTTCTGTCTGTACTAATTGCTCTTCTAGGTGTCTGGTCCCGAAAATGCAGAATCTGACCTGTAAGTGTCTTCCAAGATTCAACTAGGGTTTCTCCAACCTTAGTGAGCTTGGATGAGTTGTTGAATGATCTTCCACCTACAAAATACCTAAATTTGCAAACACACATGCAAAGAGGAGACAAGGGTTAGGGTTAGAGATTAGGGGTTTGCCTTGGTCAAACCCCTTTGATGATAATCAAATCCAAATGATAAAAAGATAAGTAAATGAAGCATGAAAAAAAGAGTGAGAGAGTTGTTACCTTACCATGATGTTTGATCTTAAGTTGCAGCAATGGAGGTTCAACTCTTGAGTGCTTTAGCAATGATGTCTTGTTGACCTAGAACCTGAAACCCTAGCTTGCTTGAGAGAAAGAGGCGGATAAGTGATGAGAGGAATGTGGTGTTGAGTGATGCACCTAATGAGAGATTAGGATTTTTAGGCTTATTTATACAAGTTATGCCCTAATTTTCCTGAAATAACACCATACAGGCTGACCTTAGGGTTTTAGAGACAAGAACCTCGAAAGAATTTAAATTTAATTCAAATTTTATGCCACATGGGACTAGGTCACCCAAGGTGGCAACCTAGTCCACCTGGGAATTTTTAAGTGGTTGTTGATAATTATTATTTGATTATTTGTGTTTGTCGGTATTGTCTTCATAAAACACTCTAAGATAAGATTTGTGTGAGGATTAAGGGGTCATTTTGGCATAACAAGGGGTTATTTAAGTGATGACAAGCCTAGGAGAGTGTGAAAATGTTTTACAACACCTTAGAACACTTCGTCACAAGGCTTGGAAAGGTGTAAAAAGAGGCTGAAAATGGTCCAAAGTCCATAGGCAAAGGTCTAAATGAGTGAAAAGTGACAAATTTCTCACTTTTTGGTGACACATTTAACCCCCACTTTAGTGAGAGTATGAACTTGCTTCAAACTCACATTAAAGTAGCCTAATGGAGATGGTGAAGAATCAAAAAGAAGAAGAATGAGAAGGATCAAGGATGAAGGATATGGTCAAACCCCCAAGGATTCAAGATTATAAGTCAATTCGACATCAATGCAAAAGACATTCAGGGGTAAATGAATTACAACAAGATGAGATACATGATCATGCGATGACAAGGTTAAGTGTGAAGAGAATAAAGAGATATCTACTCACTCTAGGGCCACAAAACATTAGGTTATCCATGGGGTGAGTTGTCCCAAAAGGTGAAAAACCTACACATGGTTGGTATGTACTCACAAACACAAAGTTGGCTATGGGGAAAGTCGTGCCGCTTGTTGGGCTTCCCGCTTAACCGTACCAAAGTTATACCTCGTGATAATTTTGATAAGGCACCACAAAAGAGAGTGATGTTTTGAAATGATGGGGTTCAAATGGATTTTTATTTGTTCATGTGATGTCTCATCTTAAGGAACATTATGCATGGGTATGTGCAGGATCATGATGGGCGAAAAAGTGGCGATATGTAAGTGATATGATGGCCCATGTGGCTGACGACTTTTTTTAACCCAAAATTGATGAAACAAAAAGGGTTTTTAGAGGACATTCTCAGCTTTCCACCTATATTAATTATACTTTACTTTGAATTTAATAAATAATTATTATTTATTTTCTATTTAAATTACGACTAAATTCTTGATTGATAGGATGATTGAAAAACATCTATAGCTTTCAAACGGTATCAAATTTTTTAAATCTGAAACATGTGTCACATTATATACTTTGCATAATATAAGATTAAAAAAAAGAATTGAATTTCATGAATTTTTGACCAAGTTAAGGTGGTTAGACATACGAGTTTTTATATTTTTTAAAAGTTGTAATAAAAAAATTATAATTAAATATTTACTTGGAAAAAAATTACAAAAAAATATGCATCACATGGGCACATGATTCCTCTACTTATATCTAAAATATTAAAAAAAAATATTATCATTTTATTGTGGTTAGGGTGGTCTGACAGACACCTACTTCTTATTTTTTCCCTGAAATTTAAGTACTACTGCATTAAAATTTCAAATTTTCACCAAATAGATTTATTTAAAAAAAAATAAACCTAGTAATTTAGAAAATACATTTAATTTTATACAAACTTTATTCTTACATATTTTTGAAAAAATATAGATAACGTATTCAAATTTTTACGTCAAGTTGCCTAACTCTGATTTTCTGAATTTTCATTGCCACTTAAGGGCCTGTTTTTTCCATGATGATCTTGCACATACCCTTAATGTTTCCAAGATAGGAAAAGTGCAACTGTACTTATCTTTTATGCAAGAGAGGCAAGGGCTCATCTTTTATGCAAAAGAGGAAAAATGCCAATGTCTCATCTTGAACAACATTGTGTATAATGTTTTCAAGAGAGGGAATCACAAGAAAAAGGAAGATCACAAAATGAAATGTGAGTGGTGATGAATGCCCCCACTTTAAAGGAATTGCAAAACATCGTACTGTGAGAAATTTATGTAAAGTAGAAGAGGAAAGAGGAGAGGACATGAGAGCTTGTTTGGAAAGCCCTATGCCAAGTCATATGTTTATGAAAAGTTGTGCCATGAAGAGGGGTGTATGTCATATGTGAGTCAACATAAGACATGTCGTCCACATCCCAAGCTTGCTATTATATGTTCCCAAAATATTAACGGCAAGATGAAAGAGACAACGACAAGTGGCATATGAGGGAAAAAGGCTAACTAACTTCTTGCCCCTACTTAGTGTAGGACAAGAGTGAGCCGAAAGGATTGAGGGAATGAAAGGGAGGGGGAAATCATAATCAATTAGAGGAAGAAGGTTCCCCCACATAAGGGAGAGCACCAAGCTCCATAAGATGTTGAATTTTACAATGCAAGGCCTTACATTGATTAGTGGAATGACCATGAACTTGGTGGTAAGCACAAAAGGAGTGCTTTTTGTAACATTTCTTTCAAGTGCAAGGAGGAAGGGAGATCGAGTGATCTTGGAGGAGTCTCAACAAGATTCCCTCTTGATCAAGGGTAGAAGGGGATCCTTGGGTTTGGGACAAGGGACTTCCTTGATTACTATGGGATGTCATACCTACACAAGGCTCTATGGATTGTGAGATTTCGTATACTCCTTTGGAGGAGTGTGTAAAATATGAATCAAGAGGAAGTTGTGAGATGACATTGGCATTAAGAAAAGAGTCCTTTGTTGGTGTCAAAGGATCACTTGTGAAGGTTGGGGTAGAAGGGTGATGAAGGATAGTGTTGATGGGAGGGGAAGGCTTGGTGGTCTCAATGAGAGGACAATAACTAAGACCATGATGTGATGGTCGCTTGATAGGCTCGATGATGATAGTTCCATGCTCTCTGAATTTTTTTTGTAGCAATGAACATACTGACTTCAAATACATAGATCCCTCATGTGTTTGGTGTTTTCCATTTTGGGGGCATATTTTCCCCCCTTCCCTTTTGCTTACTTCTTATTTTTTGCATGACGTAGCCTTTTGTGGATACTCATTGCTTGACAAGTGTAAGCGTGGATAAGGTGTAAAGCACAAAACACACTTTTTAATACGACATTATATCAAAGACAAAGCTAAATGAATCGAATCAAAGCAATAATCTACTACAAGCGTCATATTGTTCTCTATCTCCAAAGATTTATTAAACTACTGTTGCTCTCAAATCGTAAGTGCACTATGATTGTTAAAATGATAATTCAAAGAACGAAATGGATGTTAAAGCAATGATATGGAGCTTAATATGATAATACTAGATGATAAATAAACTAAACTAGCATGAATTGACGTGGAAACAGATAAATGCAGCTACAAGAGGCAGCCATGGTATGAAAGCTTGTTTGCTGGATGCTTGAATGTTGAATGCTTGATGCTTGATGCTTGGATTCCTGCAGAGTAAGAGTGCATAAGTTAAATTATCTGGATCCTTTTCTTAGTTCAATGAGGCTGCATTTATAGAATTCCTGGCTGTAGAAATGTATAGGGAAGGAATTGAGAGGCTTGGATTCAATCTGGAGGATTGAATGGTGAAAGATGGAGGAGATTGAGAGAATTTTGGTGATTGTCTCTACCCATGACAACACCAGGCAAGAGAAAAGGAAAGATTGATGGAGGAGGATTGAGAGAAGAATTTGGAATTTGTCTCCAAAACTTCCCGTGAAGTTTCAAAGCATTAATTTTGACATATTTTAGACATAAATTAGACATAGGATATCTAATTCATTTTTGAGGAAATATAGATGGAATATTCCTTATGCCTTTATTTAAATATTTTTGATTTATTTAAATTAGCAAAAGAGGGATAAATAATTTAATAAAATGAACTATAGAAGTTGTTTATTAAATTAAACAGAAGAATATGGCAATTAATTAATTAAGTGTTTTAATCTTTATTTAATTAATTTGAGATTGATGTGATATAATAAAATAGGGATTTGATAATTAAATTAAACAAAGTATTTAATTTTGTTTATTTTATTAAGATGAAATATTAGAAGAATTTGAATGTGGTGTAGAGGAAATTAGAATAATTAATCAAATATTTTGTATTTAATTAATCGGATGCTCCAGACCAATTTTAGGTGTATACATCTTGCCTAGGCTCTTCGAAGTGATGTGTTTACGCATTGCTTCGAAGAAAATTTTTGCTGCTACTGCCAGGATCGATGAAAAAAATAATTCCGTATGCCCCAAACATTGATTTTCAGATGATTGCTAATAATATGCCCCCTCGGGAGATAAATTAATGATTTGATGATTTTTGGAATTTTTGGAATTTTTATGATTTTCTGATGATTTGATGATGAAATGATGAAGAAATAATTTATCTCCCAACAAAATGATGAAGAAAAATAGCCCGTAGATGAATTTCAATTAATTTCATGAATAAAATTAATCAAAAGATAATAAAACCCACGAAAAAATCCCTTTTCAAAAGTTATATATAGCCCAAAAGGTCATTTGCACTTTTTGAGTTTAGAAATCCTTTGATAGAGACATTTCAGCCAACTGGAGCAGGATGCCAATCCCTTACCACACTCACCATTTCGAGCGCGTTCGACGTCACCAACGGCTGGTCGCGTATGGACCTCTGGTATGTACCCTTTATCCTCATATTTCGTGAAATTCTATTTTTTATGCATTTTAATGTTTTAGATGTTGTTTTCCTGTTTTAGTGCTTTCAAGCCGCACTGTAGCACTTTCACTCTGATGTAGCACTTCCCGTAGGTAGATTAGCGCTATGAGTTTTAGCGCTTGCGTTAAAATCTCTAGCGCGTCCATAGGATAATGTAGTGCTTAGGTAGTGAATTTTAGTGCTTTGAGAGTTCTAGCGCTTTGATTTGGTTGATTAGTGCTTTCATGGTCTATTCTAGCGCTTCTGGTAAAGTCGCGCTTCGATGGACTATTTTAGCGCTTCGATGCAGTAAAAAAATGCTTAGGGTAGAATAGAGCTTCGAATGTCTGTTATAGCACTTCAAAGTGCTGAAGTAGTGCTTTCAAAATATGGCACTTTGGGTGCCTGATTTAGTGCTTTAGACTGATAAAGTAGCGCTTTTGGGATTTAGCGCTTCGGGTGCCTGATTTAGTGCTTTTATGTCAGAATTGAAGATTTTGACTTAAGTAACCTTGATTTCGTCACTTCTGATCATGTCCATTCTTTGAATTGGTATGATTGATAATCCAAATTTTTGATGTTAGATTGTGATGATTTAAATAAGACTAATTCTCATGATAGGCGAGAATAAATCCTATTTGTGATGATCCTCATGATAGGCAAGATTAGATAATGTTTGATGAACCTCATGATAGGTGAGGTTTGTTGATGTTCTCCTATGAATTTTGATCAAAAATTCATATTGAATTTTTGGAATAGACTTGATAGTAGAATGACTTTTGATTTCTTGACATAGTTCACTGATTGTGGATTTTTCCATTATGATGATAGGAGGATTTGGGTACTCTTCCGATGCGAGAGAGGTTTCCTTGGACCACAGACTTGATACCTCATTTGACACCAGATGAGCTTTAGATTATAGGCTAATGTGGCCTGACCAGTTTGCTTGATATGCCCTAGATTAGGATTAATCAGGGTTTGCCGACTGCTTTGGTTGAGAGGTGGCACAGTGACCACAAAACCTTTCACCTACCCACTAGCAAGATGACGGTCACACCCGAGGATGTGTGGCAGATTTTGTGCATTCCATTCCTAGGAGAGATTGTAGCGTATGATTCCCATGGGACCGACAGTAGAGATGCTCTTTGCATAGTGTTCCAGGATCAAGATATTGAGGGTTCGAGTGTCCGATGGAGGAGGATCACTGATTCATATGCGACACTACCAGCAATGCTTGCTGGATTTATTGGAGGTTTCCTTTGCCCTGATCGCAGGTCAAAGGTATTCCTCGTGGGTTGGGGCAGGACTTTAGAGAGCATGATGGTACATGGTACTAGATATGCATGGGGGATGTGCATGCTGGCACATCTTTATCATGATCTTCACTCAGTTGTGTACTTAGGGGCACACAACTTATCAATAGGGATGACCCTGTTATAGGTGTGGGCATGGGAGCATTTCTCTATTACTCAGCCATTTCCAATGGCAGATAGACCAACATGCAGACCCTATGTGTTTAGATACAGAGGTCAACTTACCTAGGCCCATATGGGTAAGTTAGGGCACTGGAGGCGGGTTTTTGATGACATAGAGAGGGTTACCTGGCATCCATACTTAGACTGTGAGCAGTTGGATGAGGATGATGCGGTGTTGGGATACCTCTGTGATTCTATGTATCTGATTGGTTAGACACCTTTTGTGTTAGAGAGATTTTTTCTTCGCTGAGTATATAGATAGTATGGCATTGTGTAGTGTATGCCACAGGGGGTAGCCCACTATGCTAGGTGATAGAGTGATATTCCTGATTGGGGGCCCTATTTATCATATAATGCTTTGGTAGAGGGATACAGGGCACTGCAACCATCACCCTGGGACATGCAGAGAGACATTGCCGAGGCACCAATTATAGAGGAGTATGTTGCCTTCCCGGCGTTGGTTCCACATCCATCTCATTACCATTCCAGATGAGCCAACACTGCTACCTATAGAGGAGGATGTGGCAGAGGGTTGTGCAGAGAGAGGGGGGTACTTCATCAGGCAGTAGCACGGAGAGTGGTGGTGACAACAACAATAGTGATGACAGTGATGGTGGTGGTGAAGGTGACAAAGGGGTAGGGCCAGTCAGCAGTGGTCCATCATCCAGTAGGCCTCGCAAGAGGTGAGCAATGACAGTACCACTTGTGGACCATCAAAGACAAATTGCAGGTCTCTAGACACAAGTCCAGACATTGCAGGGGTAGTTGGTACATGCTCGGGGTTTTCTAGTTTAGACCCAAACTTAGATGTAGGTCCAGGCTTAGGCCCATGCTCATGCTTTAGCGCAGGTTCAGGGACAGTTGGCAGCTGTGCAGACGTAGGTTGCTACTTTGATAGCCGAGTGAGACAGTGCTCGACATATTGTTGAGAGGGCACAGGAGACAACGAAGACCCTACAGAGAGTGGCCGATGGTACATCGGTGGGAGATTATATGAGGGAGGTTCTACAAGCTGACCAAGAGGCAGAGTTTTATCGGGGCAGATATCATGATACAGTTCCTACTAATCGTAGAGTCAGCTATGCCCCATCGAGATTTGGGCAGATGCATACATGGACAGTGAGTGAGGGGGTGATACAACCTGCACATAGAGATCCTGGAACTTTTTGGGGTGGTGGTGGTATTAGTCCTATTGGGCCTTCACATTTTGGCAGTAGCAGATCGTAGATGTTATTTCGATCCAAATATTTTCCTTTTTGAGACCTGATGTATACTACGATGTAACTCATTTTTTGATGATGTATCTTCATACTTCATTGTATACTTGACACTGATGATATATATATATGAGATGCAGTTGATGTGATTTTATGATGGTTTATGATTTCTATGTGATGGATGCATTTATTATGTTGATCTATGCAATGTGTGATGATTTTATTTCAAATGTGATGATGTAATGATAAATGCTTTTATTTTATATAATGATTCTATGATAGATGCATTTGTATAATATGTGATATATGGATATATGATCTGGTGTAAATGTATGGATGGATGGATAAATGCTTTTATTTCATGTAATGATTTAATGATAAATGTATTTATGGAATATATGATACATGGATATATGATGTGATGTAAATGTATGGATGGATGGATAAATGCTTTTTATTTTTATGTAATGATGATAAAAATGATCTTATGATGAATGATAATGGATGGATGATGTAATGTATGGATGGATGGATAAATGCTTATGATGTTTGATGGATGATAATGTAATGAATGTTTTTATGGTAAAATGATCATGATGTATGTATGGTACAATTTAATGTATGATGAAATGCATGAGTGATGAAATGATGAAACTAAATGATGCAATGATGACTCCTACATGTGTTTTGATGATTTTTGGAATTATGTCATGTATACTCAGTCTTATTTGTAGATTAGATAATCATTGATTGGAACCCTTTATGCAAAAAAATACTCTACAGATAATGAATATGATGAATGCAATCTAATTTTAACATGCAACTATATACAAAACGATTGTCATTCTAACAGTACTTTTGTGATTTTTGTCATCATAGAGCTTTATTGGATGTTAAAAGTGAGTACAAGTGTCAATGGTATATGTTAGACCAATGACGACCTGAGTACTTCTTTCATGATTTTTGATATTGCAAGTGAACAGAAGCATCGAGGTATGATTTAACCGAGATGACCTAAGCATTCATTGGATAAATAAGAAGTGGTTAATCATGTCCATGTGTGAATTCTGAATGTCATTGGTGATACATTTGCATAGCACATCCCCCGACAATTCATACATGTATATGATTAACTTACAAACAATAGATAATAAAAACATCATTCTTCTTCCTTGTTTCTCTAGTTCAATACATCATTGAGTTACTCCAAAGAAATAATAATAAAAAAATACAATTTATCCATTGTTTACTTAGAGTGTTTCATTCATTATTCAGATTTTAGATCATCCATCCTGATTTTGTGATGTTTTGTTGGATTTTCAAGATTTTGACGAAAGACCTAACCTACTAACTTATCCTAGGGGTCTCGAGGGCTGATCAAATATTAGCCTTGCCTACAATACACACGCAGAGACCACGTAGTTCGACTGACACAGACCATGTTTTTGTGGATTTTTCTTTTTCAAACTTAACTTTTTGACATGTTTTTGGATTTTCGATACGATACAGATGTTTGATGCCTTTCTAACGATAATTGATTTTTTGCTTTGATCTTTGTTTTCCTGCCATACTGTTATTTTCCCTTTGGTGAAACCGATGTTTTTGTTGCCCCTAGTGATATCTAGATGTTGCCCCCAAGCTTTGGAGTGAGACTTGACTATGTGAAAATGATTTTGATATGGATGCAAAGATGGCAAGACTACTGACATGATATGAAATGGTACTGACTACCAGACTAATGATCCTGATTTGTACCAAAATAGATGGGAAAGCTGATCTTAGAATAACATACGACGCCTGTTTCCAGGTTTTCACCATATGTTTTGATTACACTCTTTGTTTTGTGTATTTTTCTCATTTTTTTCTTTCTTTTTGCATTTTCTATTTTTTTTTGTATTTTTGTGTTGCCAAGATGCCTGTTTGCTAGGTTTTCATCAAGGAAACCATTTTCAGAAGTTTGACCCGTGTACTAAGAGATTCAAGCATATAATTTTCTGAGATGGATACTGTTGATAGGTTCATCAAACAAATCCCCTTCTGATGTTGATAGTTGATATGCCCCTGATCCATACACTGATATGATGTCAAAAGGACCAAGCCAATTAGGTTCAAATTTCCCTTTCTTCTCCTTGTCCTGTTGATTTCTAAGATTTTCCTTTAGTACCAAGTCACCAACCTAAAAGACCCTCGGTTTTACCCTGTGGTTGTAACTTCTTGACATTCTCTGTTGATAAGCCATTAGATTATTAACAGCTTGTTGACGACTCTCATCCAACAATTCTAGTTCCTGTAGCCCAGATACCTTATAGTCTTCATTTGTGATGATACCTCTGAGAGATACATGAAGGGATGGAATCTCAACTTCAATGGGCAATATGGCTTCCGATCCATATACCAAGGCAGATCGTGTAGCTAATGTTGGTGTCCTGATACTTGTTATGTAGGCCCATAATGTAGGATTGAGTTGAACATGCCAATCATGTCCAACATCATTGACCGTCTTTTTGAGAATTTTTAGAATTGTTTTGTTTGAGGCCTCTGCTTGGCCATTCCCTTGAGGATAGTATGGTGTTGAAAAATGATGTTGGATATGAAAATTTTCACATAGCTCCTGGACATCTTGATTCTTGAAAGTTTGTCCATTATCAGTGATAATGGATTGAGGGATTCCATACAAACATATTATGTAGTTCAAGATGAAAGAGGAGATCTACTTCCCAGTGATGGTGGTAAGAGGCACTACTTCAATCCATTTTGTGAAATATTCTATAGCTGTTATAATGAACTTGTGTCCATTAGATGAAGATGGATTTATTTTTCCTACCAGATCTAGGCCCCATTGAAAAAAAGGCCATGTCGATGTGAAGGGATGCAGTTCTTATGCTGGTGCATGAATCAGATTGCTATGAATCTGACACTTTTGACATTTCTTAAAAAATTGATAGGATTCTTTCTCCATGCATGGCTAATAATATTCCAAACGGAGGAGTTTCTTAGCTAGAGTTATCCCACTCGAGTGAGTGCCACAAATACCCTCGTGAACCTCACATAGGGCCATTTTAGATTTGTCGTGTTCTAGACATCGGAGTAAAGTACCATCAAGACCTTGATGATAAAGTATGTCAGCAATTAAAGTATGTCGTGTGGATTGGCGAATGAAGTTTCATTTTTGGTTCCTGGAAAGGTCAGGAGGAAGTATATTGTCTTTTAGGTAAGCATAGATCTTTTCATATATGGAGGTTTCAATGGTTTCTAGATGGTAGATGGTATCGGATTCTGAAATATTATGGGAAGGACATGACACTTGTTCCACCATAAACTCATAACAAACACGTTTCCCCGACAATTGTAATAATGAAGCAATTGTGGTTATAGTGTCTATAGCTTTGTTCTCTGCCCTTGGAATTTGATCAAACTTGATACTAACAAAGAATTGTTCCAGATTATCTATGTGTTGCTTGTAGGGCATCAAGTTTTCATCTTTTGTTTGATACTCATCAGTCACTTGATAAATGACTAGTTGAGAGTCCCCATATACTTGTAAGTCCGCAATCTTCTATTGAATTGCTATTTTGACCCCAATGATGAATGCTTCATACTCTGCCACATTATTTGTACACTGAAACATTAATCTATATGATTTTGGAATGGTGTGTCCCTATGGAGAGATGAACAAAATCCCTACTCCAGATCCGTGCTGTGTGTATGATCCATCAAAATATAATACCCATTGTTGGGGCATCACTATCAGAATGTCTGCATCCAGAAACTCCATTGTCATTGGTCGATCATCTGGTAAAGGAGCCTCAGCCAATTGCTTAGCGATTTCCTGAACTTTGTTTTTCTTTCTCTCAACATATTGAATGTCAAATTCACTTAATAGCATGACCCAGTTTTCCAGTCTACCTATTAAGGCAACTTTACTAAGTCGATATTTTAAAGGATCGATCTTTGCTATTAACTTGATAGTATGAGTCAACATGTAGTGTCTCAGCTGTTGAGTAGCAAACACCACTATTAAAAAAGATTTCTCTATGAAAGTGTAATTTATTTCATAACCATTTAATTTTCTACTGATATAGTAGATGGCATGTTATTTTCCTTCATAATCCTCTTGCGCTAATAGTGCCCCCAAAGAGATATTTGTTGTGGCAATGTCTAATATCAAAGGTCTTCCTTCTACTGGTGGCATGAGAATGGGTGGTGACATTAGATACTGTTTGATTTGATTGAACATTGTTTCACACCTCTCATCGCACTTGAAAACTATATTTTTATGCAAAAGGTGATTAAAAGGATGACTCTTGTCCGCTAGCCAAGAGATAAATCTTCTGATTGATTGGAGCCTTCCCTATAGTGATATTAGTTGACTGATATTCTTAGGAGGTGGCATCTCCATAAATTCTTTGAGTTTCATTGGATCCACTTCAATGCCTTTTTCTGAGACAATGTATCCCAATAGTTTTGCTGATGTGACCCCAAAGACACACCTCTTGTGGTTTAACTTGACATTGAATTTCTCTAGCCGTGTGAAGATTTTGTCTAGGATATGCAAGTGTCCGTCTCTTGTACAAGATTTTTCCAAGATGTCATCCATGTAATCCTCTATGAAGGTGTGCATCATATCATGGAAGATTGTCGTCATTACTCTTTGATAGGTGGCTCCTGCATTTTTCAGACCAAATGGCATGATGTTCTAGTAGAAGGTTCCCCATGGACATGTAAAAGCTGTCTTTTCTTGATCTTCTAGAGATATTTTTATTTGATTGTACCTAGAGAAACTGTCCATGATTGACAACATGGCATGCCCCGCCGTCAAGTCCACAATGATGCCTATATTTGGTAACAGAAAATCATCCTTTGGGCATGCTTTATTGAGGTCCCTGAAATCCATACATATCTTGATGCTATTGTTTGACTTTGAAATAGGTACTAGGTTTGATATCCATTTGACATAGTCTATAGACTGTATGAATCCAACATCCAACAATTTCTTTAGCTCTGTCTTTACCATCAAGGCAATATGGGGATGCATTTTTCTCAATGTTTGCTTGACGGGCTTGATTCCTGCGGGCAAGGACAAATGGTGCATGAGCAGATTTGGATCTAAGCCTGGCATATCAGAATATGGCCAAGCAAAGTTGATGCTTTTCTCCTTAAATAATTTTATGAAATCCGGTCTTTCTTGATCTGTCATGGATTCCACTAGATGTAGGATTTTTGTCTTTTCCTCAGTGCCGATGTTTACAGACTGCATTGGTTCTACTAGAATTGATGATCGCTCATGATAATGTTTCGGAAGAGTGTCAAATCTTCCATCTTTCAGTGCCTCAGAAAGGTTTTCACCATTAGATGCGTTCTTTATTTTTTCTTTTTTCCAGATCTAATGCTGCCATATAATGGTTTTCACCATTAGATCTATTTTCCCTATTTTCAATTTTGCAACTGGAAGATTTGACACCCCCCTGCCGAGTCATGTTGTTATGAGTATTATAGACAGAACTTGTACCAGGATTGGTATGATTTATGAAATTTACAATGGCATGATTGTCTGCAAATCTTGGCACAGTTAGGGGTTCAATAGGTTCCCAGTCAATTAGTTCAGGATGGATTAATGGCATGAGGTCATTGGAATCACTTAGGTTGAGGGATGTAAGGGTTTGGAAAACCATTTCATCATAGTTGTTTATTGGAATATCAAGGTCCATTATGGTACTTTCTTCAAGATTGTCTAGTTCACTCGAGGTCTGTTTGTCCCCACTTGAATCATCGATATTTAGTGACCCTGCCAAAAATGGTCTAGACCCAGAGCGTTGAATCAATATGAATATCAGTGAAAGATACATGGGAACATGAATCCCATTCATATTCATTTGAATCTGTCTCTGAGCTATTTCTAAGTTGAAGGATTCTTTCCACATCCGCCCTTGTCAGTTCCTATTTTTCTTCTTCAGAGTATCCCAGTCTTGTCTTCTCTTTTGAGTGGAGAGTGAGGGGTTGAATAGGCTCTATGATTCCCTCCCTTCTTAATCCAACAGGTCTGTTGATGGTGCTTTTATGCACTTCACAACACAGGCAATGCATAGGTGCATCACCTCTCTTGAAAGACAATCTCCCACAATCAGATTGTAGAACACTATCCCAAGATCTCTCGGGTGTCAGGTCATGACGATGCTTGGAATATATTAGTTGTTTGATGTGATTTTGTTGGAATCATAAGGTGGTCTTACATGGTTTAAAGCTGTAGGAGAATTGGGTCAATGAATGGAGTTCTTCAAATATGGAATTATTGCACTTCACTGTAGGCTCGAACAACCATCTTGGATTCCATTGTTTCATCAGATTTGGCTTTACAATGTGCAATGAACCTTAGCACGAATGGTTTCTAAAAAAAGGGAAAAAAGGGGGCGAGGAAGAAGGATGGTTCCTGGACTTGCAACTACTGATGACAGTGATCATGGAGGTCCCTGCTATGGAAAATTTCCTTAAACATAATTTCAGTTAGTCTGAATTCTCACAATGTCATGAAATCTGTGCTATCTTCTAAGGACTGCAGATATTCATCATTCATTCACCATGTAAATGTGAACAAATATAAAGTTTAGTGAGCAGCTATGAAATTATAGTTCAGGCTAACTTTACATAGTCACCTACCAGTAGCAAATGACCAAAAGTATGGACAAGAAAAACATACACACAACATGAATCTTCAAAACCAAAGACAACATACTAAAACCAGTACAACTAACTAAAGGAAGCAAGAATAACAAAGTAATTTGAAGAAAAGTTTTAGCTAAGGGGAGAAAAATCATGAAACATGTAGAGAAACCCAAAAATACACCAGGAAATGACTGTATTTTCTATTATAATTTCTGCAGCATGCCTTTACAACAACTCAACTCTCTTAAAATGAGAGGAGGAGAGCCCTATTTATAGTTTTCAAAAATCAAAATGAGTGGCCAATATTTGATTCTATTGTGTGGAAAAGATTCACTTTACACTAGGGTTTCACCTACCCCCAAATACATTTCATTTATAATACTTTTCTTGTCCTTTTCCCTATTTTATCATCTCGTGGCAGCACTATAGTAATTTCATCCTTTTGCTATTTGCCCTTTGTTGCAACTATTCCTTGAGGAATTCTTCATCGATGAAGGGTTGCCTCCACGTTTCTTTAATGCTGCATACTCCACAAAGTTCAAGATCATTGGCTAGAGCTTATCTACTTCCACGATATCCGATCGCAACACTTGGTAGCTCCATTCCTGAGAATTGCTAATGAGCTTTTTCCAGTCATCATCATATTTGACAACATTATCTCTGAAAATTTCTGACTGTGCGAAGGCTCAGGTAGAAAAACTCATGAAGTCCGTGGTGATCTTAGCTAACATCCAATCTTCCATGCTCTTCAAGAAGTGTGGCTTTATGCTCTCTAGATTTATTTCAACAGTGGGTAGCTCGTACCCCGTCATTAACTTGAGGTATAAAGTACACTTCTCTCTTGACTCTTTGGCCTATTCGATATCTGGCACGATACATTCTAGGATCTGCTCCAGTCTTTTCCTTCAGTGATCAAAATCTTGCCTCCATGTATCCACTAGCCAGTGATCATCATCCTTGAGGGCAAGGTCCTTCTCCTAAACCTCGCTCGATAATGTGAGGATAGCCTCAATCTTCGGGTAGGATGCTCTTTATTTCCTCGAAAACTCCTCGCAGACCTGACTTGTGCCCTCAAGGGTTCTTTGTACTTCTAAGAACTTATTTGTTGTTCAGACAACAAGTTGATACCTGTGTTCCCCATGTCCAAGACCTGCTGAAACCAATTTTTCGTATTCTTATCCAGGTTCCTTCTCTTTTCTAATTTATTTATCTATTCCTGGGACAAGAGCTGAGGCGTGGTGAATGATGTCATGGGCTACTCATCCGGGGATGACCATTGCTAAATATAGGCTGTTAGATCAGCCACTTGTGCCTTGAGTTCCTCCTTTGAAAACTTATCCTATTTCATAAGGTGTACCACTATGGTGACCGATTCCTAGAGGTGATCAACCTTTTTCTCCCTTGTGGCCACTCTCAAGTCGATGGTGGAGATGTTATAAGTTATTCCTTGTTCTCCAACCATCAGTGTCACTATTTGCACTGCCCTAGATCCTGAGGCATCCATAGTCATATTTGATCTGATCTTTGGATTCTTGTCTATTCTAGTACTTATTTGGGCTCTAGCCAAAATGGCTTACAGGCTTGCCTTAGGGTCTTTCAAGGTGGGGGTCTTTTGTTTCAACTGCTTTTCTAGCCAATCGGGCATTTGGGGCTCTTCCCTGGGTGGTTCACTTTGCTTTCTATTGTCCTCTTTCTCAAGTTCAATGATTCTAAAAAGAAGCACAGTCTTCTCAGTTTCTGCATATTTCAACTCCTCATTGGAGTCTTGTTCGAGTGATATATACTTAGGGGGAGACTCGGTGTCCAGTTTCTCGTCGGAGGGGTCCTCCCTTTTAGTATCCATTTCTTCTTTATCCTGGCCTTGTCATAGCCTTAATCTACCATCGTTCAAGCTCATCAGATATCTGCATTGTTGCCTCCATTCTTGGTGGTTCGAAAGGTGGACGGAGAGCATGAGCATGGTCCATAGCCTGAGCTATTGCAGCTTGCACCAAGATATTGGTAAGAATCATCGAAATCTCGGATGACATGTTTTGCATGTATTTCACAAAAGATTCTGGGAGGGTGAGGGCAAGGATTGTAGCAATAGAAACAGAGGGAAGGGAAGGAGACATGGAGGAGGAGGAGATCAGCGAGGTCATTGTGGAGGATGAATCCATTGGAATAATTTGCATGATAGGAGAGGTGGAAGCAAGGTGGACAGAGATGTCCACCGTAGGCAGGGAAGAATTGGAGGGAGACCTTGGTGGGTTAGATTCTTCTTCCCCGATCCCATTGGGTGGACCTTTGGGTGCCATTGATTTCTCTATACCTCTAGTTGTTTTTCTTTTCTTCTGAGAAGGTTCACCCTCTAATGCGTTGCAGGCATAAACCTTTGGTTTTGGCAGCTACTTGCTGGCCTCTTTTCTTTTCTTGGTTTTGGTTGATGGTGGGGTTTTGGATGCTTCCCCTATTGTAGCAGTAGTTACCCCTCCATCAGAGCCACTTGGCTCACTTTCTAGTCCCTTAAATGTTAAGGTGACACCTTGTTGCTTCAATCAAGCTAACTGTTGGTCTATCTACGCCGTTGTTCGGATCTCGACTGGCTTAGTGAGTATGTCAATGTCGTCAAGTTCTTGTTCATCCCAGTCAATTGCAGGCAGCAAAAAATTGGTGATGACATCGTATCCTAGATCGATCACCGTATCCTCATCCTCTTCGAGCTGGTCAGGAATCAGGCACAGATTTATTCTTCGTACGTAAATGGTAATCATGTGCATGTAGTGCCACAACCGCACCTCAAGATCATCTTTGCAATTGGCCCAAAACTGCTTGACGTTGTGGAGGTGGGCATACTCCCATCCTAATGCCTTCCTGATATGCCCATATGGGTCCATTCAGGGCCAAGCTGTATATTGACGGAACTGGTGTTCGGCCAACTCCCTTTCTGAGTACGTTGAACATTTGGAGGTATGAATCTTGTACATCCCTTGGTCGAGCCCAATGGGGTAAGCTGTACCCACTAGATGCTTGTTGCTCAAGATATTGTGGATGTGTCATAGCTACCAAGTCAGCTCTAATAGTATGATCTGGTCATTGGGGTACCAGGGTAGCTTTTTTGGTCTTTCTGTGCATCCTTGGGCACAGATGTATGTGAACTTCAGAAATTGAATATACAAGAAGGCATATTGCCTGAGGAGGGCTCTAGCACTATGTGAAACACTTCTTTGAAAGTCACCTCCTAGGGATCAGATGATGTGGGCTATGAAAGCATCATTCACCTTGCAATAATCTTTCTTAAAATTTTGGAACTGTAGCTGAGGGTACTTATGATAGGGATTGAGTTCTACCCTGGATGCCTCGCTAGGCACCATAGTTAATCGCTGATAGTGTCGTCTGTCCGCGAGGGAGTACGCCGAGTAGGAGGTCATGAAGAACTTGAAGGTCTTCTTCACGGTTCTAAATTGTTCATGGAAGTGGTCACTGATTATCTTCCCCTAGTAGAAGGCGATGCCATCGCCACCAAGAATCTGCTCCATAAAGTCGAACATCCACTCCTGGAAGAAGGTCGTAGCAGGAAGGCCCATTACATGACTTAGCAAGGTCACGAGGTCATGTTAATCTTCAAAGAAATCATGGTGAAAAAGCTCTTGAGGGAGCTTTCCGGCACTACCCCGTTTGTCCTTCAACCAATATTAATTGATTAGCTTCTTACACTTCAAAGGGTCTTGCTCCCACAATTCCTTGCATTCCTCCATTGTGGGAGTCTCCATGGTCTTAAATGTAGGAATGTGGAAAGTTGTTGTTATACCCGATGGGGACATGTCTGCAAGGATATTCCCATCCGAGTCCACTATTATTTAGGTCTCCTATTGATATGCTTCAATGCATGCCATTCCTAATTTCGGGGCCACCAAGGCTAGCAGGAAGCCTGCAGCTTTGCCAATTCTGCTGCTCCTTATCAACTTGGGGCTTTCTATCTTGGGGTTCATCCTGACCCTTTGTGTAAATTCATCAACATCGACTTGGCCGATGTTGGTATCCGTGACATCTCTCAAGAGATTGAGAACTCTGGACTGTAGGGGCACCCTTTGAAACTTGTACTTCATTAGGTCTTTATCCTCCACACCCTGAGGTGTCTTGGCTATTCCCTTCCCCTTCTCCTTGGAGGCACCAGAAGTTTCTAGGCCAGATTCCATAAATCTTGCACAAAAGACATGAATCAGTAACAATAAACATGACAAAACGACTCCGAACAAGTCCCTGCACATCAAAGTTAGCCCTGCAATCATTATTCATATTCAACAGTCACATAATATTTGATAAAATATTCCTTAGAAAGCAATGCAGGCAATTCGGGTTCCCAGGGCCAGAGTTCCCTTGGTAGAATGTCGTTTGGAAGGGCAAATTAAGCATGGAACTCCCAAAGGCATTTCCTGGTGTTGGATTTACTCCAATAAAAGTTGGTGTGAAGGAAGACCTAATTTTAGTAAGTGGGTTGAAATCCATTTTGGATTTTGAGGTCATTTAATCCTTCATTTGGGAGTTTGGGCATTAGCTGCAAGACAATCGCTGGAAACGGCGCAGAAGACATGGAATTTCAGGCGCCGAAATCCAGGGCTCAGACCACCATCAGAGGGAAGCGATTGTGGTTTAGCCATTCACAATGGAAAAAAGGAGGCGGCAATCCATGTGCAGAATTCCAAAGGGCAATCTTCGGAGACGTTTGAGGATTCGGGAAAGCCAGGCAGTGAACAGCGAGTTGGGTTCTGGAGGTCGGGAAGCTGTCCTAAATTTGCCGTGAAAAACGACGGCATTGGAATGGAATTCTGGAAGAAAAAATCCAAGGGGCAATCCGAAAGAGGCTTTGGGCCTCAAATGTTTGCTTAGATTTTGGTTTCGACGAAAAGCGGACCGGGGTCCGGGAGTTGGGAAGACGTCCCGAGATGACTGTGTAAAATAGCGAAGGTTACACGAAATTTCGGGAATGGAATTCTAGAGGTTGGGGTCTGGAGTGACTTTGGATTTTGCTTCTGTTTGGAAATTGGGATCGGACTTTGCATGGTCGGGGTCCGAGGTCCAGAAAGACGCTCGAGACAGGCCGTTGAAACAATGAAATCAGCATGGAATTCCACAAATGAAATTTTGAGGATCAGATCCTAGGTCAGTTTCGATTGTCAGCTGGTTTCAATTTTTAAACAAGTTTCGACATGGACTCCACAGGGCCGGGATCCGAGAGTTGGAAAGATGCTTAGGGGAGGCTGATTAGAATGGTGAGGATGCAACAAAATCCCATGAAGAGAAATTCGGAGGTCGGGGTCCGATACGAGCTTGGCCGCATGAATTTTGAAGTTCAGTTTTGAGTTTTATGGATGGCCACAGGAATGTCTAGGGTCGAGAGACGCCAGTGACTATTCTGAAGAACAACCGCGAGAAGGTTAAGTTCCAGTTTGAATTTCGAGGCCTCAAACGATCAATTGTTCATATCTTAAAATATGGGTTTTTAGGGGAGGGTACCAATTTACCAGTTTTAAACCCAATTTTAGGGGAGGTGCACAGACAACGGGCGTACCTCATGATCCCGATGAAGTAAGCTGTTGGCCACGCGAAGGATGTCGGGGAAAGAACTCAAACTGTGTGGCTAAAAATGCTGGATGCCTCAGAGCTCTGCAAGTTTCTCAATCACTCAGTTGGTTGACAATGACAGTTGAAAAAATTCATTTAAATAGCCAAAATGGTCATTAACGCAGCAATTAATTCCTTCGTATGGCAGCCAAAAAGTTGGTGAGTTCAAATATGACAGGCGGCGGTGGGCGAGCCAGAGTCTAGCGGTTGGAAAGACCTCCAGTCTCAACTGTAAAAAAATGGCAAAGCATAAGCAAAATTCTGGAAGGGGAAATCCGGGGTCCAGAAGGACATTGGCCGCTAGATGCCAGCAACAACAAACCCACATTGGAAATCGGGAGAAGGAAACCCGAGGGTTTGGGCTCGGGAGGGGTCGCGAACATTAGAAAGGGATTTCTGATAAGGGGAACCCGAACTGACTTTAGACTGAGCATTTTTCAAAGGGGTCAAGTTTGGTCAAACCCTAGTATGTGATTTTGGAAGGGTGAGTTGACCTACTTGGGCACAAAAAGGGACACGCAAAATGAGGTGAACCAAAAAGGGGCCAGCAATCAAAAGAGGGAAGAGAGGGTCCACGTTCCAAATGGGGTGTGTGTGCAACAGGCACAACAAATGGCGACTCCACTGGGAGAACGCTCCTGGCATTCTAGAGATAAATATTCATTCTGAACCAATGATCTCTAGTTTCATAGACCGAAGCTGACTTTCAAAGCTGAACTAAGAACAATTTAAGGAAGGCGAGATTGAATCAAACTACGTCATCATGAAGGTGTGTGCATGGTGAGTTCATTTCCTTTCCTTGGAGAGAGCATGAGCAACCAGTGGTTGGGAGAGATAAGGTACGTAGTTTGTCTAACTCCAAAAGTAACCTGGACATTGCTCCGCTGCCAGTTAGGTGTCCATAGCCCCGACGAAGTTGTCGCTGTGACCTCATGAACATAGCTCTATTGCTAGCTAGGCATCCATAGTCTTGGTAGAGATATTCGCACACCCATACAATTGTTATTTTCACTTCATTTATTCTTTTGTTTGATATTTTTTTGTAGTATATTTCCTTTTCTTTTCGTTGAACCGTGTAAGTAACGAAGCTCACAATGGGCTTGAGAATCGCAGTTGTGACTGGAGCAAACTTTAGATTTTTTCACTTATCCCCACTTCCTAGTAGTCACCATACCATTCTTTAGAAACATTAAAATGTGTTTTGTGTGTTCCATGACAAATACAGGGACTTCAAGCGGATAACCATCCTAGGTTAGTTAAGAGTTCAAAATTTGAAAACTGACACTTAGGAGCTTTCAGAGGTTAGTAATAGGGAATGAGGGATTATCTGAAGAACGACAGAGGAGTGGGCAGTAGGGCCAACCATTTGTTGTGCTAAGCATGGCCACCACAATAGAACAAGGAGACTCTTCCAAAATCGAGACAAAAATAGCCGAGATAGTGAGCAAAACTGAAAGGCAAAGCGGGAAACTTATTCTAACCTATGTACATGTATTTACACAGATAGCTCCCAAAGAGCTCAGGCCTGGAAGTAATGCTTAAGGTGTTTCCTGTTGATAGGCAATGAGACGTCTTCACCAGTGAGAGTGTTTAGGTGGAAGGCATTATCTCCAAGGATTTCAACAATCTGAAAGGGGCCAAGCCAAAGCTTGTCGAATTTGTTGTGTCCCCCTTTCTTTTCATGGGCCTTGTACTAGTAAGGAACTAGATTGGAAATGCAGAAGGCCTTCACTTTGGCTTGGCGGTCGAACCATCTCTTGACTACGCCTTGATGTTTGGAAAAAATTTCTATTGCGTGGTCTCATACTTCTTCAAGGTGCAACAACTCGGTGAGGCGAGCTTCTTTGTGATCTCCTCCATAAAAGTCATTGAAAAAATGGAGGGTTGGGATTTTCAAATGTATGGGAAAGATGAGCTCTAAGCCATAGACTAGATGGTATCTGGAATCCCTGAGGGCAGCCTTGTGATGGGTGCGATCTGCCCGTAGGGCGAAATGGAGTTGGGTATGCCAATCCTTGGGATTCCTATCTAGTAGCTTCTTGATCATCGTGATCAAGTTCTTGTTAGTAGACTCAACAAGGCCATTTCCTTGAGGGTAATAATTGGATGAGAATTTGAGGGCGATGCCATAGTCAAAGGTCCAACTTGAAAATTTTTAGGAGGCAAACGTAGGGTCATTATTGCACACTAGAGCATATGGACAACCAAAATGATTTAAAATGAAACTATCTAAGAAATTGGTTACGACTTCAGTTGTACATTGCCTATAGGTTATTGCTTCTGTCAATCTAGTCCAGTAATTGGAAGTGGTTAGAATGTACCTGTGTCCCGTAAATGATGGAGGGCTTACCAGACTAATGAAGTCGAGACCCCATTGCGTGAAAGGTCTTACCTCCAGGATAGGTTGCAATGGGACAACATCATTCCTTTCTCGAGCGACAACAGTCTGACATATGTGATAGGTACGAACATGACCGTGGGAATCCTTAAATATGATGGGCCAATAATACCCAGCTCTCAATATGTGGTGTGTAGTGGATAGACTCGAACCATGGCTAGTACCGAACTTATCATGGAATTCCTTAAGAACGCGATCAACTTCCTCCTTACCCAGACATATCAAATAGATACCTTCATGATTTTTCTTGTACAATATGGAGCCTTGTAACATATAGCTACTGCTCTTCAGCCTAAGGGCTCACCTTTGGACTCCCTATAGATGGGGCGAACATATATGATTCAATAGGTGGTACGTTATGTCGTCATACCACTCCCCTGGCGAGACATCCTCCAACTAGTACTATTGTACCGTGAGTTCAGGCCCAGTGTCAATTACTACCTCTGCCATTGTTCAAGCGAGTGCCCTTCCTCTTACCAACTTCATCGGATGGATTTACATGTCATACTCTTGCAACAATGTGATCCATTTTTCCCTTCGCTCCCCTAATTCGTTCTTTATAAGTAATGTTTTCACTATGGGATCGGGAACTATAGCAAACACCTTGTTGCGTAAGATATAATGCCGGAACTCTTTGAATCCCCTAACAAGGGCATAAGCCTATTTTTCAACATTGTTATAGTGCAGTTCGACATCCTTCAAGGGGGCACTCATGAAGGTGATCGGATGCTCGCTCCCTTCGTCATCCTTTTGTGTCAAGATGCTGGCACAAGAATTCTCTGAAGCAAAGGAGTATATGTAGAAAGGCTTCAAGTAATTGGGGCTGACCATTACAGGGGCATCAGTGATTAATTTTTTAATTTCATCAAAAGCCTATTTCACTTTGGGATTCCACTTGACCTTAGCGTCCTATTTCAGCATGGCATTGAGCGGTTTGACTATTTCCATGAAGCCCGTAATCAACTTGCAGACAAAGTTGATCTTTCTGAAAAAATATTTTAATTCATTCTTGCTGCCTGGCAGCTGGATTTCCATGATGGATTGGATGCTTTTGGGGTCAATAGAGATTCCTCATTCTGACAAGACATGCCCAGGGAGCTTCCCCTCGATCACCCCAAAGATGCACTTCCTTGGGTTAAGGGAAACTTTGAATGTTTGGCATCTTTCAAAGACCTTGCATAAGTCAGCGACGTGATTACCCCGCTATTTTGAGAATACTATTAAATCATCCATGTAGATGATTATGCATTTGCCTATCAATTCCTTGAATGCAATATCCATGGTGCGCTGGAAAGTGGTGCCAACGTTGATTAGCCCGAATGACATTCTTGTATATTCAAAAGTTCCCCACTTGGTGGTGAATGTTGTCTTGTGTCGATCTTCGTACTACACCATAAGCTAGTTATATCCTAAATATCCATCCAGGAAGGACATCATCTGGGAGTCGTTTACTATTTGTGACACCTCATCCAATGAGGGTACAGGATAGTTGTCCTTCTCTGAGGTCCGGTTCATATTGCGAAAGTCCACGCATTTATCTGATTTCCCCATTCTTCTTTCTAACATGAACCAAATTTGCTACCCATGTGGAGTGTCTAATTGGAAAGATGATCCTGACTAACATAAAATTTTGCACTTCCTTGTATATTACTGGTTCCAATAAAGCATTGACAGGGCACTGCCACTGCCGGAATGGCTTCGCATTTGGTCTGAGAGGGATGGTGTGCGTGATGATCGACATGTCATATGTCTTGAGATCATCATAGCTCTAGGTGATGACATCATGATACTTTCATAGAGCCTCAATAGTCCCTTTTCTTTCTTCATGGGTGCAGACTTTACCTATGAACACATTCTTGGTGTTTCCAGCCATCCCTAGATTATGAGTATCACATTGGCCACTGATGGTATCCCTTTTACCTTGCTGATCTTTATCTTTGATCTGATCGAGGGAAAAGATCCGCTCTAATTAAACCATTCCCCTAGGGAGAGTGTTGGTCTTTAGGTTAATAATCCCTTCTATATCCAGGTCCACCTCTTGGGGTTTGACCTCGTCGATAATCTGCATAGAAAACACATCCGAATTAGTGATGAAATCAAGAATATGCTTGTCATCATTGAATACCTAGAAATTAGCTACATTGTCGAGCATTGACGAGACAGAGTAGAGCTCAACCATGAATCTTCTGAGGCCTGATAGGGACAACGATTGTAATGTGCTTGCTACCTGCGCCAGAGCATTGGCAAGATGATTCTGAGCACACAAAATCAATTGAAGGTTGAATGCATCTAGCCCTTCCAGCAGATCTCATATGCGGTGTTGGTAGTTAGTGAGTCTTCGATCATAGTAGGAATATAGCTTCCTGACTTGTTTAACGACTAATTCCAAATCTCCAAACAATTGGAGCATTTTGGCACCCTTCCTTAACGCCATCAAGAGGCCCAAGACCAGAGCTTCGTACTTTGCTAGGTTATTAGTACAATAAAACTGAAGCCTATGAGCAACAAAGTATGACTTACCTTTGGGACTGATCAATTCGAAGCCTGCCCCAACTTTGTGCTTAGATTTACACCCGTCAATACATAATGTCTAGAAGCTAGGAGAATCTGTGGGTATAGCACCGGCGGCCTTTACTTCCACCTTCGATGTAGGCTTCATATCATAAATTTTTTTGGGGGGTACAGGGGCAGAGAGTATCTATTCAGGTTGCATTGATCCTATTTTCTCCATTAGAGCAACCTATTTTCTGACATGTTGAATTGCTACTTGACACAGGCAGCAGTCAAATTTTGAGTGAGCAACATTATGTACCCAACACCAGTTAGGGAGAAAAAGCTCTTGGAAGTTCATTCGAGTTCCTAGGCTAAGTTGATCCTGAACACATTTTTCCATTAAGTCCTAAAAATCATCGAGCAATCCCCGAAAGTCATTCTCCCCTAGTACTTCATCGTTAGAATCGATGAGCACTTCAGTGCTTTGAAAAACATTGGTCAAATTAGTAGGTGGTCTGCATAGTATGAGGAAGACCTCACTCATTCCTTCACCTTCAGGGTATTCCTGTTCATTCCGATATGACACTAGGGAATAATTCCCCAAACCTGTTTCGGCATAAAACACCTCGTTTGTGCTGTTATACTCAGTGATCATAAATCTCATTCGTGGCTCCTGATCGATCCTGATCTGATTTGGCCTCACTTTCCATGGCAACCACATATGTGATTAATCAGTCGTGGCGTATCCATTTAATGCCCTCATGAAATCCCTTCCTAGGATTATACCGTATGTATCTGGGATATCAGCCACCTATATGTCAAAGGTCTGTTGAATCCGGGGATCAACAACAACCTACATAGGTATTCTATCAATTTCCCCCACTGTGTTGATTTTGGTTTTGTTAAGTTGCGTTACTTTTCACTGGGAGGGAGTTGGATTTATTCTAAGTGCTTTGCATATGCTTAGGGGCATAATGTTGGCCGAAGCTCCTGAATCAAGCAAGCAGTTATGAAGATTCTTCCCAAACACATGGACGGTGGTCAGAAAGGGAGGAGTTTCGATTTTTCTTTGAAACAATCCTCTGAAAACGTCCACCGAAGTGACTTGGCCTTGATATTTCTCGTTGCCTTTGCTCTGGGTTTGTATTTGATTAGTGGCCACCCTGTTGGGCTGCTTGTTTGATTGTTGCCTTGCTGGAGGGTCAGCCTTGCTGCTGAAGATCTACCTGATGCTCGGCTCATTTGATAGATCACCAAAAGAAACCTTCTTTACTGGAGCTTCCAGAGTTGACCCTTGTTGTGGAGTCCCATTTATCATTCTAAAGAAGGCATTCCTGATGATAGGTACCTTAAAAAGCTCAAACGTTTATATGCTCAGCTTTACCTTTTTAAATTCTTCCGCAATATACTCCCCCATCTGCTCAATTTCATGGTCACAAGACATATTCTAGGAGGAAGTGGCGGCTTGGTCTTGACTGTCGCTTTGCTGTTTATTTCTACTAAGGTATCACATGGGGGTAGGGGGAAAACCTAGGTTATTATTTGCATTCGGATTTGGAGGGATGCTAAAATTATTTGGTGGGGTGGAGGTCATAAAAGGGCCCCCAAAATGATCGCCAACCAGTTTGTTTCTGTGGTTGTAATGGGTGGTCCGCTGGTGAAACATTTGGAATTCATCTTCCCTAGGCTCTTCTTCATCATCCTTAGCACCATTATCTATTGAATCGAAATGCTGAGCTAAAGGAATTTCAAAACTTACTTCTCTTGCTGTATCGTTGTCATTTGAATTAGCATTCTCTAGTTCAGGTGTGTTGCATTCCACCCTTTGGAAGGGAGCCTAGTTTAGCACCAACACCAAAGAATCGTATGGACTGGATGGGACAATGTCCCTGCATCCCGTATTGTCGTGTGCATTCTACACTTCCACTTAGAAAATCTCGGTGGCAGTTTGGAATTTCGGGCAATCTAGTTTAGAATAGCAACTTATTTTATGAATGTGACACCAACCAGATAAAACAACCTCTACCAGGTACACTTTGCTTGCTAGGTTTTCATTGCTTTTGCTGTTGGGCTGATCAAGAGGTGTGGGAACACCACCGTTGTTGGGGCATGTACTCCACACCCATTTTTTTCTTTGGAAGGGCCTTTTGTCAAAGTTCTAGCCCAAATTCTGATTTCTGTCATAGTTCTTCCCCGATGACGTGCTAGCGTCATGATTGTCCTGACATTCGTGCTGATCTCGATTTTCCCTATTAAGGTTAGCTTGGATGCTTTTTTGGGACACCTATAGCTGGTTGTTCTGATTCTTTAGGTGTGTCATTTTGGTTGACATCTTCTTGATCATTTTTGTGAGTTCGTCGATTCTATCCTTTTCAGCATTGTTTGGTTGTGGTGTGACATTCTGAAGGAACACGGGCTACTGATTTTGATGAGCAGGTGAGAATTCTGCTGCCTGAAGGTATGTAGGAACTTGGGATTGTTGAGGGTGTGACTGTTGCTATTGGGGCAGCAAGTAGTGAGGTACTAGATATGCTTGGTTCATCGGTTGCCCAGGATGTGGAACCAGAGGTAACTTTGGTACTGGATTCACCAAGGGCGTCTGATGCTGCAAGGCCTATGTGAGTCCCTGAATCTATGTCAGATGCATGGTTTTCTCAAGAGAAGGCAATGGACCAGATATGTTCTGTCCCAAATCCGTTCTGGCAATAATAGCTTCAGCGTATGCATCGACCAACCTAGCTGGTGGTGGTCTCATTCTTTTCACTAGGACTGAAGTGAGATTGTCCAGGGCTACATAGTAAATGGGCAGGACTGCAGCCGAGTGTACACTCTGTGGAAGCGATCATTGAAGGAACTGATCGGTTCATTGATTTCCCTTTGAACAGACATGAAGTGTCGATATGAGTCTACAGGGCTGCCCGGGGTCTTGAACTTCTACAGAAATGCATTCTTTAGAAGATCCCATGTGTTGATAGTTCCAGATGAAAAATTGACATACCAGTAGAATGCCTCCTCCCCTAAGGAGTAGGGAAAGAGACTACAGGCTACATCTTCATATATGATCTGGATAGTCTTTTAGGCAATTTCAAAAATCTTAACATGCTCCTCGGTTGTTCTTTATGGATCCCGGGAGTTGAACTTCATACATAAATTCTCGAGATTCTTTGGCATATCATGGTAGAGGTTGAAGGCGAGAGGAGATGGGTTATTACCCAACCATGCCATTGGGAAGGGTGGTGGAGGTGGCTGTGTCAGATTGGTTTGTAATTGTAATAGAGCGACAACAACTGATGAGGTAGTAGCAGGGCTGGTGACTACGTTTGGCTGAATGGCAGAGCTCAGCCCAGAAGGAGAGGTAACTTGGGATGCTATATGGATTGGATGAGTGAAAGGTGGTGCTGCTAGTGAAGATGAAGGGGATGAGGGTGAAAGAGCAGTGGGCTACTATGCAAAATCGATGATGGATGGTTCCCTTTGTTTAGCCCTCTTGACTCAGACAGGGCGTTGTAATTCCTGAAACTCTCCCTTGCTTGGTGTAGACCTCAAGACCCGGTGGAATCTCTCAAGGGAGAATGACCCAATTCAATCCAGTTGTACCCTTTGACCCTCCTTCTAGGGCCAGTTCTATTGATGGTATTTTTATGCACTTCACAACATAGGTAATGCATAGGTGCATCACCTCTCTTGAAAGACAATCTTCCACAATCAAATTGCAGAACACTATCAGAAGGTCTCTCAGATGTCAGGTCATGACGATGCTTGGAATATATCAGTTGTTTGATGTGATTTTTTTGGAATCACAAGGCGGTCTTACGTGGTTTAAAGTTGTAGGAGAATTAGGTCAATGAATGGAGTTCTTCGAATATGGAATTATTGCACTTCACTGTAGGCTCAAACAATGATCTTGGACTCCATTGTTTCGTCAGATTTGGCTTTACAATGTGCAATGAACCTTAGCATGAATGGTTTCTAAAAAAAAGGAAAAAAGGGGGTGAGGAAAAAGGATGATTCTTGGACCTGCAACTACCAATGAACAATGATCATGGAGGTCCCTGTTGTGGATAGTTTCCTTAAACAAAATTTCACTTAATCTAAATTCTCACAATGTCGTGAAATCTATGCTATCTTCTAAGGACTGCAGATATTCATCATTCATTCACCATGTAAATGTGAATAAAGATAAAGTTTATTGAGCAACAATGAAATTATAGTCTAGGATAACTTTACACAGTCACCTACCAGTAGCAAATGACCAAAAGTATGGACAAGGAAAGCATACACACAACATGAATCTTCAAAACCAACGACAACATACTAAAACCACTACAACTAACTAAAAGAAACAAATACAACAAAGTACTTTTAAGCAAAGTTTTAGCTAAGGGGAGAAGAATAATGAAACATGTAGAGAAACCCAAAAATACACCAGGAAATGATTGTATTTTCTATTATAATTTCTGCAGCATGCCTTTACAACAACTCAACTCTCTTAAAATGAGAGGAGGAGAGCCCTATTTATAGTTTCCAAAAATCAAAATGAGTGGCCAATATTTGATTCTATTGTGTGGCTAAGATTCACTTTAAACTAGGGTTTCACCTACCCCTAAATACATTTCATTTATAAGACTTTTCTTGTCCTTTTCCCTATTTTATCATCTAGTGGCAACATTGTAGCAATTTCATCCTTTTGTTGTTTGTCCTTTGCTATAGCTATTCCTTGAGGAATTATTCATCGATGATAGGGTTGCCTTTACATTTCTTTAACACTGCATACTCCACAAAGTTCAAGATCATCGACTGGAGCTTATCTACTTCCATGATATCCGATCGCAACACTTGGTAGCTCCATTCCTAAGAATTGCTGACGATCTTTTTCCAGTCATCATCATATTTGGTAGAATTATCTCTGAAAAGCTCTGATTGTGCGAAGGCTTGGGCAGAAAAACTCATGAAGTCCCTGGTGATCTCAGCCGACATCCCATCTTCCATGCTCTTCAAGAAGTGTGGCTTTATGCTCTCTAGATTTATTTCAACAGTAGGTAGCTCGTACCCCATCATTAACTTGAGGTACCAAGTACACTCCTCTCTTGACTCGTTGGCCCATTTGATATCTGACAAGATACATTCTAGGATCTGCTATAGTCTTTTCCTTTGGTGATCGAAATCTCGCCTCCATGTATCCACTAGCCAATGATCATCATCCTTGAGGGCAAGGTCCTTCTCCTAGACCTTGCTCGACAATGTGAGGATAGCCTCAATCTTTGGGTAGGCTACTCTGTATTTCCTTGAGAACTCCTCGCAGACCTGCCTTGTGCCCTCAAGGATTTTTTGTACTTCTAAGAACTTATTTGTTGTCCAGACAACCAAGTTGATACCTATGTTCCCCATGTCCAAGACCTGCCGGAACCAATTTTTTGTAGTCTTACCTAGTTCCTTCTCTTTTCTAATTTATTTATCTGTTCCTGGGATAGCAGCTGAGGCGGGACAGATGACCTCATGGGCTGCTCATCCGGGGATGACCATTGTTGAATATAGGTCGTTAGATCAGCCACTTGTGCCTTGAGTTCCTCCTTTGAAACCTTATCCTCTTGAATAAGTTGTACCACTATGGTGACCTATTCCTGGAGGTGATCAACCTTTTTCTCCCTTGTGGCCACTCCCAAGTCGATGGTGGAGATGTTATAAGTTATTCCTTGTTCTCCAACCATCAATATCGCTATTTGCACCGCCCTAGATCCTGAGGCATCCATAATCATATTTGATTTGATCTTTGTCTTCTTGTCTATTCTGGTACTTATTTGGGCTCTGGCCAAAATGGCTTACAACCTTGCCTTAGGGTCTTTCAAGGTGGGGGTCTTTTGTTTCAACTGCTTTTCTAGTGAATCAGGCATTTGGGGCTCTTCCTTGGGTGGTTCACTTTGATTCCAACTGTCCTCTTTCTCAATTTCAATGGCTCTAACAACAAGTGCACTCTTATCAATTTCTGCATCTTGCTCCTCCTCATTGGAGTCTTGCTCGAGTGATATATACTTAGGGGGAGACTCGGTGTGCATCTACTTGTCAAATGGATTCTCCCTTTCAATATCGCTTTCTTCTTCATCTTGGCCCTATTCGTGCTCCTCAAGCTTCCCCTCTTGTTCATCTTCATGGAGGGATTCCTCCTCATTGTGCTCTAGGGTCTGATCATGCCTCTCGGTTGGAGACTTGCTGCCTTCAGTCTCTGGAGCAGCAATTTCCTCTTCACGCGCAAGCTGATCCTCAGCTTGTTTATCTTCAATTTCCTTAAGTTGTTTGCCCCACTCTGCATTGAGCTCAAGGTCATTTGTTTCTCTTATCAGTTCAGCATCCAACTCCTCACTACTCTCATTGGGGGAATCATAGGCTACCTCATCTATCTTCTAATGCTTGAATAGTGGATGCTCATGGTACTCAAATTCTTCATCCTCTGGCCTCATCGCAACCTCAATCTACTGTCGTTCAAGCTCATCAGATATCTACATTGTTGCCTCCATTCTTGGTGGTTCAGAAGGTGGAGGGAGAGCAGGAGCATGGGCCATAGCCTGAGCTATTGTAGCTTGCACCATGGGATTGATTGGCATCCCCAAAAGCTCAGATGACACATTTTGCATTTATTTCATAGAAGATTTTGGATGGGATCAAGGCAGGCATTGTAGCAGCAGAAATAGAGGGAAGGGAAGGAGACATGGAGGAGGAGATCAGTGAGGTCGTTGCAGAGGATGAATCCATAGGAATAATCCACATGATAGGAGAGGTCGAAGCAAGGTGGACAGAGATGTCCACTGTAGGCGGGGAAGAAGCGCAAATGGTAGGCAAAGCTTGCAGGGCGGTTGCAACAACAACAATGATTGCAGTGGAGGGAGACCTTGGTGGGTTAGATTCTTCTTCCCCGATCCCATGGGGTGGATCCTTGGGTGCCATTGACGTCTCCGTACCTCCGATTGTTTTTCTTTTCTTTTGAGTATGTTCACCCTCTGATGCCTTGTGGGCATAAACCTTTGGTTTGGGCAGCTACTCACTGGCCTATTTTCTTTTCTTGGTTTTGGTTGATGGTGGGGTTTTGGATGCTTCCCCAGTTGCAGCAGTAGCTACCCCTCCATCGGAGCCACTTGGTTCACTTTCTATTCCCTTAAATGTTAAGGCAACTCCTTGTTGCTTCAATCGGGCTACCTGTTGGTCTATCCACTCCCTTGTTCGGATCTCAACTGGCTTAGTGAGTATGTTGATGTTGTCAAGTTCTCGTTCATTCCAGTCAATTGCAGGCAGTGGAAAATTGGCGATGACATCGTACCCTGGATCGATCACCATATCCTCATCCTCTTCGAGCTGGTCAAGAACTAGGCATAGATTTATTCTTCATACGTTGTGGAGGTGGGCATACTCCCATTCTAATGCCTTCCTAATATGCCCGTATGGATCCATTCGGGGCCGAGCTGTATATTGGCGAAACTAGTATTCGGCCAACTGCCTTTCTAAGTACCCTAAACACTGGGAGGTATGAATCTTAGACTTCCCTTGGTCGAGTCCGATGGGGTAAGGTGTACCCACTAGATGCTTGCTACTAAAGATATTGTGGATGTGCCATAGCTGCCAAGTCAGCTGTAATTGTATGATTTGGTCATTGGTGTACCAAGGTAGCTTGTTTGGTCTTTCTATGAATCCCTGGGCATGGATGTATGTATACTTCAGAAATTGAATATGCAAGAAGGCATATTGCCTGAAGAGGGATCTGACACTATGTGAAACTCTTCTCTAAAATTTGCCTCCTAGGGATTAGATGATGTGGGCTATGAATGCATCGTTCACCCTGCAATAATCTTTCTTGAAATTTCAGAACTGTAGCTGAGGGTAATTATGATAGGGCTTGAGTTCTACCCTTGATGCCTCGCTGGGCACTGCAATTAATCCCTAATAGTGTCGCTGATCCGTGAGGGAGTACACCAAGTAGGAGGTCATGAAGAACTTGGAGGTCTTCTTCATGGTTGTAAATTATTCATGAAAGTGGTCATTGATTATCTCCCCCCAGTAGAAGAGGATGCCATTGCTGCAGAGAATTTGCTCCACAAAGTCGAACATCCACTCCTGGAAGGAGGTCGTAGGAGGAAGGTCCATTACCTGACTTAGCAAGGTCATGAGGTCATGGTAATCTTCAAAGCAATCACTGCGAGAAAGCTCTCGAGGGAGCTTTCCGACACTACTCCGTTTTTCCTTCAACCAATATTCATTGATTAGCTTCTTACACTTTAGAGGGTCCTACTGCCACAATTCCTTGCATTCCTCCATGGCGGGCGTCTCCATGGTCTTAAAGGTAGGAATGTGGAAAGTTGCTGTTATACCCGATGGGGACATGTTTGCAAGGATATTCCCATCCCGGTCCACTATTGTTCGGGTCTCCTGCTGATATGCTTCAAAGCATGCCATTACTAATTCTAGGGCCACCAAGGCTGGCAGGAAGCCTGCAAATTTGGCAATTCCACTACTCCTTATCAACTTGGCATTTTCTATCTTGGGGTTCATCCTGACCCTTTGTGTAAATTCATCAACATCGACTTGGCCGATGTTGGTATCCGTGACATCTCTCAAGAGAGTGGTGACTCTAGACTGTAGGGGTACCCCTTGAAACTTGTACTTCATTAGGTCTTTATCCTCCTTGCCTCAAGATGTCTTGGCTATTCCCTTCCCCTTCTCCTTGGAGGCACCAGAAGTTTCTGCGTCGGATTCCATAAATCCTGCACAAAAAAGTGAATCAGTAACAATAAACACGACAAAACGGCTCCGGACAAGTCCCTGCACATCAAAGTTAGCCCTGAAATCATTATTCATATTGAACAGTCACATAATGTTTGATAAAATATTCCTTAGAAAGCAAAGCAAACAATTCGGGTTCGTAGGGTCGGAGTTCCCTTGGCAGAATGTCATTTGGAAGGGCAAATTAAGCATGAAACTCCCAAAGGCGTTTCTTGGTGTTGGATTTGCACTAGTAAAGGTGGTGTGAAGGAAGACCTAATTTTATTAAGTGGGAGAAATCCATTTTGGATTTTGAGGTCATTTGATCCTTCATTTGGGAGTTCGAGCATGAACTACAGGACAACCGCTAGAAACGGCGCAGAAGACACAGAATTTAAGGAGCCTGAATCCGGGGCTTGGACTGCCGTCAGAGGGAAGCGATTATAGTTTAGCTATTCACAATGGTGAAATGGAGGTGGCAATCTGGGTGCAAAATTTTGGAGGGCAATTTGCGGAGACATTTGAGGATTCGGGAAATCCAGGTGGCGAACAACGGGTCAGGTTCCGGAGGTTGGGAAGCTGTCATGAATTTGTTGTGTAAAACAGAGCCAGTGGAACTAAATTCTGAAAACGGAAATACGGGGGGCAATCTGAAAGAGGCTTTGGGCCTCAAATCTTTGGTTAGATTTTGGTTTCGGCGAAAAGCGGATCGGGGTCCGGGAGTCGGGAAGATGTCCCGGGACGACCGTGTAAAACGACGAAAGCGACATGGAATTCCGGAGGGTGAGGTCTAGAGTGACTTTGGATTTTTCTTCCGTTTGGAAATTGGGATCGGCCTTTGCATGGTTGGCATTCGAGTTCAGGAAAGACGCTTGAGACAGGCCATCGAAATGATGAAATCAACACGGAATTCCGTAAACTGAATTCCGAGGATCAAATCCTGGGTCAGTTTCGATTGTCGACTGGTTTCAATTTTTAAACAAGTTTCGACATGGACTCTACAAGGCCAGGATCCAAGAGTCAGAAAGATGCTTGGGGGAGACTATTTAGAATCACAAGGATGCAACGAAATCCCGTGAGGAGAAACCCGGAGGTCAGGGTCCGATACGAGCTTGGTCGCATGAATTTTGAAGTTTAGTTTTGAGTTTTGCAGATGACCGTGGGAATGTCAGGGCTCGGGAGATGTCAGCGACTGTTCTGAAGAACAACTGCAACAAGGTTAAGTTCTGGTTTGAATTTCGAGGCCTCTAATGATAGATTTTTCATATGTTAAAATATGGGTTTTTAGGGGAGGGTACCAATTTACCAGTTTTAAACCCAATTTTACAAAATGAAGGATGAGGTATGCAGATGGCGGGTGTACCACAAGATCCCGAAGAAGTAAGCTGTTGGCCACACTGAGGACGTTGGGGAAAGAACTCGTACTCTGGGGCTGAAAATGATGGACGCCTTGGAGCTCTGCAAGTTTCTCAATCACTCGTTTAGTTGACAATGACAGTTGAAAAAATCTATTTAAATAGCCAAAATGGTCATTAACAGAGCAATTAATTCCTTCGTACGATGGCCAAAAGGTTGGTGAGTTTAAATCTCACAGGCGGTGACAGGTGACCTAGAGTCCGGTGGCCAGAAAGACATCTAGCCTTGGCCGTAAGAAACGGAAAAGCATAACAGGAATTCCAAAAGGGGAAATCTGGGGTCCGGAAGGATGCCAGGCGCCAGACACTAGCAAGAACAAACCCACATCAGAAATACGGAAAAGGAAACCCGAGGGTCTGGGCCAGGGTGGGGCTGCGAACGTCAGAAAGGGCATTCTGAGAAGGGGAACTCGAATTGACTTTAGACTTAGCATTTTTCAAATGGGTCAATTTCGGTCAAACCGTAGTATGTGATTTTGGAAGGGTGAGTTGACCTACTAGGGCACAAAGAGGGACATGGAAAATGAGGCAAACCAAAAAGGGGCCAGCAATCAAAAGAGGGAAGAGAGGGTCCCCAATCCGAATGGGGCGTGTAGGCAATAGGCACATTAAGGTCCTTTTCCTTCATACCCCATTTTTTCAAAATAGCTTTTCCTTTTCCATATTTGTCAGTGTTGATGTTGATATTTTTGATAATGGTATTTGATGTAGAGGGTTCTTCATCTTTGTATAACCAATCCAGGATCGCTTTGCTGTATGTTTCATCCTCTATGGTACCTTTCTTGACAAACCTTTCTTGAAGAACTATGAGTGGTAATGATGTTTGAGGGTTTATCATAGGTGGTTGACCATATGTCCTAGGAGATGGAATTAACTATGATAGGTTAAGCGATTGCTCCATAGAATATGTTCCCATTCCCTTGTCAGTCAGTTGGACTTGCTCTTGATATTTTTGTGATAAAGAAGTTTGCTGATCCAGATTATCTATTGATTGAGTTTCAACAAGACTTGTTTCTTTTTCTTTACCCTTTTTCTCTACCCACTTGGTGGTGATACTTGGACGTTGTTCTTCGTTGGATGTTTTTGAACATGATGCTTCTCTATTGTGTGGTACAAAGGTATCTTGAGAGATCCTAAGGGTGTCACAATGTTGAGGATGATTAAAAATCAACAAATATAGTCACCTCTTGTCCATTTATTGGAAACTTCAAACATTGATGATATGTCAAAGGTACAGCCTGCATTTCATGGATCCATGTTCATCCTAAGAGAATGATGTATGTTAAATATTTTTCCAACACTTGACATGCTATATGTTTCATCATTGGCCCCACTTGAATGGGTAGCACAATCAAGCCTTTGGACGATCTTTCTTCCTCATCATATGCTTTGATAGTCATTTTTCTTCAAGGATCAATAACATCATCTGAAAATCCTAGTGCACAGATTAAATTGAGAGTGCAAATGTTCAGACCAACTCCCCCATGTATTCAGACTCTCTTGACGCGATGATTGTGGATTAAGACTTCAATATGGAGTGCAATATTATGGGGATAGTTTAGCGAGATATCATCCTATTCAGAGAATGATAAACAATGTGGGGTAGCCAAATGTCCCACCATAGCTTGGAATTGACAAACATCTAGATTCTTTGGTACCATAGTGGCAACTAAAGCTTGTTCTAGAACCTCCTTATGTGATGGTTATATTTTAAGGAGTTATGGTATCGATATCTATGTAGGAATGTTTTGCAATTGATTGACAATGTTATAATGAGATGGAGGGGGAACTGCATGCGTAGACCCAACTCCCTTTAACATGACCTTGGCTTTCCCCCTAGTCATTACATTTGCTGGTTGATGTTCTTGACGGTGTCTAATTTTTAAGACATTGATTTGATTATCAGAGTTTTGTATGCTTGGGAGCAAATCAAAAGGGGTAGTGTGGTCGATGTTGGGTTTGTAAATGTCATGACCAACTGTATGATCACTCTCTACTTTAGATAAACAAAGGATTGTTTTGTCATAGACATGATTGATGTTCTTCCATTTTTTGTTTGAAGATGATGATGCATCTTTGTAATAGTTTGGAAAAGGGTCTTTGAAGGCCGGATGATCGTTGATGTTTTGAGGTGTTTCCACATATGCTTTATTGTTGTCGATCAAATCTTTTATTACATGTTTCAACTCCATACAATCATTGGTTTTATGACCTTTGTTATTATGGAAGTTGCAGTAATCAGCGTCATTCCACCATGGTGGTTTGACCTTTGGATCCCAAAATCGGGCTTCCCGTGCAGTGATAAGGCCACTGGTGACTAATTCTTTCATTGCTGATTCTACCGATTGGCCTAAAGGTGTGAACCTACACTGATTTGATGGTTTCTGATATGACTATGTCTTTACAATCTCGTTACTTTGTATGATATTTGACTTGAAAATTTGGTCATTGATTTGATTCTTTTGGTGTAGATGCTGTCAAGTTAAAAACCAGTTTGACATTTTGAGAATCATTTGATGTTTCATTTGAAGTCGTGTTTTGATTCTTTTGCCAAAATTTTGGCTTGTCATTGCTTGAGTATTGATTGGAGGAGTTTCTTGTGTTATTCGTTTTATCATTGAAATGCTTGATAACTCCTCTTTTGACTAATGCTTCCTCAATTTTAAGACCGTTTTCTATTAATTTTTTGAATGTGGGAGGACATTGTAATTCAATCCTATAACTGATTTCCTCTGTCAAGTTGTCAATGAACAACTCCATCTTTTCTTCCTCAGGAATGGATCGAGGATATCTGGCGAATAGTCATTGCAATCTTTGTAGAAAAGACAAGAATGTTTCCCCTTTGTTTTGTTTTAGGTTGTAAATATCTTTTATTGTAACATGATGCTGGATGTTGAATGAGTACTGTGAGATGAACTTGTTGAAAAGTTCCTCAAAAGCTCTGATACCTGGTTGTAGTTTCGAGAACCATTGCATACATGCACCTCTAAAACTTCTTTGGAATAACCTCATTAAGTAAGTTTCCTCTTGGGAAAACTCAAGGCTTATTGTTTTGAATTCCTTGATATGATCTATTGGATCCATTCTTCCATTGTACTTTTGATACTTTGGGAATTCGTAGTGTCTTGGAAAAGGTATCAGGCCGATTGTTGTGTCGAAAGGATAAGGACAAATGTCCTATATCACATATCTTTTGGTACTCCCTTTTGTCATATCCTGTATCTGTTGTTGTAACGGTTCCATTTGGGATGTCAAAGAAACAACTGGATCTATTGTTTGTGTTGGTTGTGGTATTTCAGTCTCACTTGTTTCAAATGCTTCTTCAGACAATTTATGTCAAAATCTTTGGGAAGTTTGACACCTGATTCAGCCAACATCAAAAGATACTTCTCCATATCTTGTTCTAAGATCTTTTCCATAAATATATGGAACTCGGGGTCTTGTTGAGCTGCTTGAATATGCTCTAGAGTTATTTCATTCTAATCGTTTCGGTTCAGATTGTTCCAAATATCTTCTTTTGCCATTTTTTGAGATGTTTCAAGTTCTTGCTCTAAGAGTCTCTATTTTTGGGACCTAGTGAAGATTGGCATAAAAATTTTACCCTTTCTTCCAAAATGTTGATCTTCTATGCTGGAAAAATGTCAATTGAATTTTTAACAAAGTCGAATAAGATGACTAATCTTATTGACGAGACTATGTTAAAAATTTGATTACTATACTTGGTTTCGTGATAAAGGATGATAGTATGCTGATGATGAAACTTCAGTGTAGTAATCAAATGTGTATTTTGTTTGACACTTGTGATTCACAAGATCTTGTTTTAGTTGATAACATTGGAAGTTTGTATAAACCTTTCTATTTTCGGTCTTTAGACAGTGATTCTGATAAAAAGAAACTTGTGTTCTAGTAAAAACTATGGATAAATGATAGATAGAATGACTGGTAATATTTTTGAAGTCTCTATTTTATAAGTGTTAAAATAGAGTATAGAGGCACTATTTCACAGAAGCGCTAGAACAGAGTCCCAAAGTGTTGAAATAGATGACAAAAGCGCTATCTTGATAGAAGCACTGAAACAGTGCTCGAAAGCACTACAAAAATTGATGGAAGCGCTATCTTGATAGAAGTGCTGAAACGGTACCCGAAAGCGCTGCAAAATGTGATGGAAGGGCTATCTTGACAAAAATGCTAAAAAAGTGCCCAAAAGTGTTGGAAAAGATGATGAAATCGCTGTTTTGACAGAAGCGCTAAAATAAAGACTGTAAGCGCTAAAACAGTACCCGAAAGCGCTATTTCACAGAAGCACTAAAACAGTGACCTGAAGTGCTGAAACAAGTTTTCCAGAGCGCTAAAAAAATAGGACTTTTTAAGAATCTCTATTGTAAAATTTGATTTGGCCGTGTGACATACTGTATCAAGGATTGTGGAAGATAAGAATGATGTATGCGCTGACTACGGTTGTGATACTGAGTGAGAGCTCTTCTTTGGAAGAAGGCTCGTGAATAGAGTGGTTCTACTGTGTAATCTAAATTGCGACCCCTAGCAAAATCATGATATCTATGGATGAATGTCCTATGTTGTAAAAAGAGTTTCCGATTTTGATATAGAAAACACTATCTTCTTAATTTATCTCGATAACCGAAAGGCTTCTTCGGTTTTCTGATTTTGATTTTTCTCTTGACAAACGTGGTTGACTTCCACTATCGCAGAATGGATTTTCTGATCTAACTTGACTTTGTTATTTTCAGGATCATCTTTAATCCGATTTTAATGAATTTGTGAAAACACAACAAGCGATTGTGAATAATTGTTTAAACTGAATAGATCGTGTATGTTCAAGAGCCACAAATGGTTCTTATTGATTTTGATGGGTTGTTTTGACAATTGTACACAAATCAAACAGAATCACACTTAAGGACAAGTAGGTCATCATTATACTCACAACCCACATCTTGAATTACGTTGACGCACACATCCTTGTCACCCCCTAGAGGAAGCTCATGTTTTTGTCGGTTCCAGATGCGTACTCAGAGTTGGATTTCTCATCCTCTGAGCAAACAATCCTTGGAAATTATATGGTGAGTGTCTTGGGGGCAGATTCTTCCCTCCCCTTGCACCATGAGTATGACAATGTATGGATACTGACTCGGCGGGATACTACTCTATGGTTCGTAGATAGGGCTTCCGTGTGGTGCGGGAAATAGATAAGCTCCCTCAGGAGACCTCCCAATCTTTAGAACAAAGATTTTGGGGATGGTTATCTTGCTCACTACCGTCAAGTTGGACTTTCATCAACAACTTGCACTTTTATTATAGTGGGTTGGAATCCTTGGCTTTAGGCATTCTGACATGGGTCATTCCCATAGGGTGAGTACTTTTTCTCACTACGGTAGGCCTTCTAAATGATTTAAGAAAGTGTAAATAGCATGAAGTAAAAGTGAATCTAGCACTTTGATCACCTAGTTAAGGGGAGAGCATAAGCCTAATCACCACAAGAACAACATATAAGTTGTTCTATTTTAAGCCCAAAAAGAAATTTTCTAATCTATGTGAAGGTGTTGCTTCACATAAATTATGTTGTTCTTTTTAACTTATACTGTAAAAATGCGATGACTATCCTAGGATTGATAAATTTTCTTTTAAGAAAACAAAAAGTGGCTACCTTAGGATTGATACATTTTAGAAACCAAGAAGTGACTAACCTAGGATTGATAATTTTTAGAAAACTGGAAGTGACTATCCTGGGATTGATAAATTTTAGTCCAATTGTGAAAAATATAAAATCTAGCCACGACCGTGTCGGATCCAGATTGATTTTACAAAAGTGCTAGAATAGTTCACCGAAGCGCTATAACTTTTACCTGAAGTGCTATAAGACAAAAGCACTAAAATAAAAAACTGAAGTGCTGAAGTTTTCCATGAAAGCAGTAAATCACCGATGCGCTGAAACAGGTCATGAAAGTGCTAAAGTTGAAAACGCTGAAATTTCGATGGATGCACCGTAGTAACATGGAAGTGCCGAAATAGAGCACGAAAGCACTATAATTTTCCATGGAAGCACTATAGTTTTTGATGAAAGCGCTAAAATAAAACACGCCATGAACCTGCATGACACTTTCCAGAAAAATTGATAAAATTGGGGTTAATGCCCCATGGTGGGTGCCAAATTGTAAGCGCGGATAAGGTGTAAAGCACAAAACACACTTCTTAATATGACATTCTATCAAAGACAAAGCTGAATGAATCAAATCAAAGAAATAATCTACTAAACGCGTCATATTTTTCGCTATCTCCAAAGATTTATTAAACCACTGTTTCTCTCAGATCGTGAGTGCACTATGATTGTTAAAATGACAATTCAAAGAACGAGATGGATGTTAAAGAAATGATACGGAGATTAATATGATAATACTAGATGATAAATAAACTAAACTAGCATGAATTGACATAGAAACAGATAAATGCAACTACAGGAGGCAACCATGGTATGAATGCTTGATTGCTGGATGCTTGAATGTTGAATGCTTGATGCTTGATGCTTGGATTCTTGTAGAGTAAGAGTGCATAAGTTAAATTATCTAGATCCTTTTCTTGGTTCAATGAGGTTGTATTTATAGAATTCCTGGCTGTAGAAATGCACAAGGAAGGCATTGAGAGGCTTGGATTCAATCTGGAGGATTGAATGGTGAAAGATGGAGGAGATTGAGAGAATTTTGGTGATTGTCTCTACCCATGAAAAAACCAGGCAAGAGAAGAGGAAAGATTGATGGAGGAGGATTGAGAGAAGAGTTTGGAATTTGTCTCCAATTTGTCTCCAAAACTTCTTGTGAAGTTTCAAAGCATTAATTTTGACATATTTTAGACATAGGATATCTAATTCATTTTTGAGGAAATATAGATGGAATATTCCTTATGCCTTTATTTAAATATTTTTGATTTATTTAAATTAGCAAAAGAGGGATAAATAATTTAATAAAACGAACTATAGAAGTTGTTTATTAAATTAAACAAAAGAATATGGAAATTAATTAATAAAGTGTTTTAATCTTTATTTAATTAATTTGAGATTGATGTGATAGAATAAAATAGGGATTTGATAATTAAATTAAACAAAGTATTTAATTTTGTTTATTTTATTAAGATGAAATATTAGAAGAATTTAAATGTGGTGTGAACATGAACTAATTAAATAAATATTTCTATTTATTCAAACAGTAGAGGAAATTAGAATAATTAATTGAATATTTTGTATTTAATTAATCGGATGCTCTAGACCAATTTCAGGTGTATACAATAGGTTCTCATGTTCCCTTAGTAGTTTTCATTTTTGCTTTCTCGACTTTAAAGCAATTTCTCACAATGCGGTGTGTAGCAATCCCTGTAAAGTGGGGGCATACATCGACACTATTCTCTTTTACTTTTATTTTTTGCATTTGCAGTTGTTTTTCTTTACCCGTGCTTCCTAGTGCAGCCTTTTTACTTCACTTGATGTGTTTTCTCACTTTGTGGACGACATTGGGTGTAATTTATTTCATAAGTGTGACTTATCTTAGCATATTACATTCCTCTTAGTGACCTGATGCAACACACTGTATCCCCTAAGTTGTGAGTCTTCTATACTTTGATTGGTCCTATTTTTGGAGACATTACACACAATGTTCTCTTAAGTTAAAGACCTCATATGAAGTAAACAAGACTCCTTCAAACATTTTTTTTCATTTTGTTGCACTTTTCATCTTTTGCATTCCGCATGTTGCCCTTTTTGTATTTTTTGCATACATGGCCACCTTTCATAACACAACTTGCATGACTATAGTGCCAACTTGCACTTGTTCATGTGTTCTAAGAATCCAAGGCTTTTCTTGTCTCATGAACTGCACCCCTGTCCTTGTGGCACCTTATCAAAGTTGTCAGGGAGTACAAATATGGTATGGTTGAGTGGGAAGCCCACCTAGCAACATAACTTTCCCCATAGCCAACTTTGTGTGTGTGAACGCATACCAATTGAGTGTATGTGTCTGTCACCACCTTTTGGCATTCTCACTCGACAAAGAACCAAAAATATCATCAGCCCAGAGTGAGTACATCCTTCCTTTCTAACAAACAACCTAGATCTGATCCACAACTAGATGGAAAAATGGTCAAAGCTTGATATGACTTTTCTCCACCCTTTCACATCACTCCTTGTGTGATCTTTCACACTTATCTTTAGTTTTCCATGGGATATTGATCTTGGGGGCTTGATAATCACTCTCAATCATAAGTCATCTCACCTTACTATCATGAGTACATTAGATCTCGCTCACAATGCCTGATTCAACTACTTTAGTGTGAGTTTGAAGTATGTTCATAATCTCACTAAAGTGGGGGCTAAATGTGTCACCAAAAAGTATATACCCTGGCACTTTTTCACTCATTTTGGCCTTTTTCATTGTATTTTGCCTTGTTTTACCTTGATTCAGTCTTGTTAGCTTGCAATTCAACAATAATCTAATGGTGTTTTACTAAGGTGTTGTGGAGTGTTGTAAGACATTTCCTCAGTTTTCTTCTACCCTTTCAACATAATTCACCTAAACAACACCCTTTTAACCCTTTCCAAGCCTTGCACAAAGGTGTTGTAAAGTGTTGTAAGACATTTTCACCTTTTCCTAGGCATGTCATCCACTAATTAACCCTTTTCAATGCTAATCTTGTCCCCTTAATGTAATTTTAGGCCCGATTAAAGTGTGTTTCAGGAGGCAAGGGTGATTAACCTCATTAATCACTATTTTATTCTCGACCACCACTTGAAATGGCAAAAGTGGACTAGGTCGCCACTTTGGGCGACTTAGTCCCTTTTGGCTTAAATTTTAAAATTAAAACAAGAAACTTGCGGGAATTCTCCCCCAAAACCCTAAGGTCAGCCTATCATAAGTCATTTTTGGGAAAATTAGGGTTTAGCATATACAAATAAGGGTTTTCATCCTCATTTTGCCTCTCTTAGACTCTTCTTGGCTCATTTTTCACCTTCACTCCTCTTGAAAATCACTCTCACACTCAGAACTTCCAAAGCAAGTAAACAAGCATTAGGGTTCTGCAAGCTATCTCCATTGCAACTACTCTTGCATGTTGTAGACATCCTCAACAAAGGATTTGGTAAGAGTTTACATTGGTTTATCATTCAATCATATTTCCTTCCTTTGTTTCTCATTTAGATTTGATTATCAAAATGGGTTTTGAATAAGAAACACCCCTATTCTCTAACCCTAATCATTGTCTCCTTCTTTGCATGTGTGTTTCCAGGTGTTTTAATATGCAGGTTTGAGGTGCTTGGAAGGTGTTCTCAACCCATCAACTTCATTCAAGTCAAAAAAGTCCTAGTTGAATCTTAGAGACCCCTTTTAGTCCGTTTTCAGATGAACCTGAACCAAACACCTATCGGGAACCAAAGTGCAAAGCAAAGGCTCCAACATCCACTTCCAGATTCTCAAAAACTCAAAAGTGGACTAGGTCACCAACAATGGTGACCTAGTCCCTCTGAGATTACCTTTTGGGGATTTTTGTGGATTTAGACACCCTTTTGGAAGAAACCTATTCTGGCAAGTTTTCTGGGGAAGAGGACTGGGTCGCCCCACTTGGCAGGAGTGTCCTTCTGCTGATTTCAGATAGTTTTTGGAACATTCCAGGATTCCTCATCTGCAACTTTCAATGCCCAGGTGCACAACCTCTCAATCTTCCAGTTTACTTTTTGTTTAATGTTTTTAGGTCATATAGTTTAGATAGTTTGCATTTACTTTACATTGCTTTGTTTACACTTCATAGATTAGTTTAGTATCATTTCACTTTCAACTTTAGCCACACTACACGTACATTCACAACCTTCATAAATAATCCATCCCCATCCTTCCTTTGAATGCAATCACCAAGAACATATCAGGAAAGAGGAAAGAGTGATATTCCCAAACCAAGAGCTCCTAGGGTGAAAAACCCTAGGAGCCTAGCAAAGGGAATCCTCTGTACCTTGTTAGTATATGTTTTTGGTGGTTCAAAAATACCAAGAGATAATCAAAAGATTACCTTTGTTCCATCCAAAGAAAAAAAAGTTTATAGACCTAAAGAGAAAGTAGTTTCCCAACTTCCAATTGTTCCTTCAATTCCCCCCTTAAGGGAAGAAAAGAGACCAATGGTTGAGAAACCCACTCTTACACAGTCACAACTTGAAACTCGAACAAGAAGAAATAAAAATACTAAAGAGCATAGGTGTAGATGTCGTGCTATTGCTCGTTAGTTGGAAGAAAAAATAAAATGGTACCTAATAATCAAACACATATGCAAATGAATCAACAAGAATTACAAATTTCACCAAAACGTGGCATTGAACCTTACATGTCTCAACCAAATAAAAAAATAAAAAAGAATATACAACTAACATTGTCATAAAACCTCCCATTATGATTAATTTGGATGATGAAGATAAAATGTCTAAAACTGATGAAGAAGTGCATAATGAGCTATTTTTATTTATTTTCAAAGTCTATGAATTTAGATGGGGGCAACCGTGATGATCCTCCGGATGAGAGTGACCCACCACATGTTGAACCCAAATATTCTCCTAGTACAACTCTTTTTGTAGTCCATTTGGCTAGTTATCCACCTTCTGTATATGATGAGCAAGATTGGGATGCAAACGACTTGCTTTAGGTCAAATCTCATGTGCAATACTCTTTTGTGTTTGCTTCATGTGTTATTTGTGTTTTATTTCATGTGATGTGATCTCCTGTGTTGTGTTGCTTGACATGTCTTTATGTTTTTGAGTTTTCTATGGATGACCCTTGTTGCTCCATTAGCGCAAGGATACAAAGAAAATGATTTTTTTGTGACATTCTTCCATTTGTATCTCCATTCTTCTATATCTTGTGAAATGTTTTCTTTTTGTCGTATTTTTTCCTTTTGGAGATGATGCAAGGCATTGAGACATTTAGGTCTCTTCCATGTTGACCCAAAAGTTTGTTTTCTCTCTTTCTATGTGTCATTCTTCCATTGTGTTTGTTGTTCCATGAGTATTTGGGGAATGATGTCACTTTCGAGCTCTATTATATCACTGTAGAAAAGACATATATTGACCTCAAATCTATGGATCCCTTATGTGTTCATCCTTTGTGTTTTCATATTGCATTACACTTGGCGGCAACCCCTTATCATGATGTAGCTCTATCTGGAAACATATCATTGGTATAGGCCTGTCCGAATAAGCTCTCATGACCTTTTATTGTATGAGATTTATCATTTTTCTACCTTAAAGCAATTGCTCACAACATGGTGTTTTGCAATTTATTTAAGGTGGGGGCATACATTGGTATTATTTGCTACACTTTGTTCAATTGTGTTGGACTTAGTGGTACACTTACATTGACATTTTTACTTCACTGTGTTCACACGCATTGGACATAGTGGTGTGTTGACATTGGCATTATTATTGCTTCACTTTGTTCACATGCATTGAACTTAGTGATATATTGCCATATCATCTTGATCATTCTTTGTAGCACCTTATCAGAGTTATCAAGAATTATAATTCTTGGTATGGTTATGGGTACAGACCTAGTGAATATCAGACTTCACTAGACCTTATGTGTTTCTCATTTTGAGATCTTTGTCTTGGGAGGGGTCGCACCTAGTGAATATTGGACTTCACTAGCCCATTGTTACCTTTTGTTTTTGGTTCACCTAAAACATATCAGACTTTGCTAGTGTGTGAGTCATTAACTCTTTTAATGTGGAGCCTAGCATAACAGAACTTTCTATTCCATACCCTCCTGTTGTATTTTATGTAGATATTGTGTATGTTTGTGTATGTCGTCTTACTGCATTTCATATATATGTGTGTTACTTTGTGCTTATATTGTATTGCCATGGGTCTTGGATCCTGGGGGATTGTGTGCTCTCCCTAGATCCTTAGTCAACCCACCTTTTCAATATTTGGACAATCAGACACATCTTGACATAGATTTTCTACTTTAGTGTGATTTTGAGCCTAAGTTCACACTCTCACTAAAGTGGGCTAAATGTAGTGTCCAAAACTACCACCCTTAACAATTTCATAGTATATTTTACCGCCCCTTAAATTATTAGACCTAATTGAACCTCTAATTTCCTAAATTATGTATTTCATGACCTATTTTTAATAATTACTAATAAGTTGGAAGAAGAAAACAAATTCATTTATCAAATGCTTTTCCCTTGACATCATAAATTCCAAAAAATAGGGCCAGGACAGAGACATCATATGGCAGAAAAGTCCCCCTATTTTTCCTGGTCACAAATTTGAATATGTTCATGTAAACATTAAATATCATTTCCAATTTAGAGGTCAAATGTTTGCTATCAAGATCTAATTTGCAAGAAATATAATAAATGCCTATAAATACTTAGTTATTGCATCATTTGAAATCTAACAAGAACTATCTATCAAGCAACAAACATTAAGAGCAAGTCAGGAGCATTAAAGAAAAATAATTCAGAGCTTTATTATAGCAATTCAAGATCCAAATGTCATGTCAAATCCTATACGGTTTAATGCATGTTCATTTTATCATTGTTTATGAAGGCTAACCCTTTTTGTAGGTCTCCAACCAATTCAAGCAATTCAAGAAAGATCCAAGACCTTGAGGTGATGTACATGAATTTAGTCCTTAAAGGAAGCCATTGAAGGGTGGTAAGTTGCAACACTTTGTTGATTCATCATTCCTTCCTATCATTTATGCTTTTATCATTGACATTGTCATTATGGAAGTGGAAACACTAACGCGGGGTTTGAATAAGGAAAAAACCTAAATGACACAATCTTCCTCTTGATGGAACTCTCAAAATTTTCAAATTTGAAGTGCCCATTTCAAAAAATTTTGCCTCTACACTTTAAGAAGTGCACTTGATGAATCTGCCTGAATGACCCACTTTGAAGGGTCATACATTGGAGCCAGATGATTATCATGCAAAACCCCTTTGTAGACATATTAAATTGACATATGTGAATGTGCATGTAAATTTTCAGCTTCCCACAAAAATTTTTGTTAGGGTTTTGAAAAGTGAAGCTGGAGGGTTTTGGCACTTTTCTGCTATTTGCAAACTTTCAGTTTTGCAAAGTGACCTCCCATTTGAGATTGCATTTTGCAAAGAGATGAATTTCATGTCAAAATGAATGTTTTTATGAATTATCCATACCAAGATCAACTCGAATGTCAATTTTTAGAGCTTTATGAGCTGATTTACTATTTTTACCAGAGCAAAACCAAATGCAATTTATTTGGTTTTGCACCTGCATTTGCAGAAACCTTTCTAGGTGGTCAAATTTGACACATAATTTATTTTGATGGGAAGTGATTCAAGAAATTTCCTCTTGCACACGTGCTCAGTATACCTAAATGATCTATTGTGTCTAGTGGTAGCTCGCTAGGAGTTGATTTGGTATTTTTGCAAAATGACATTTGGGTCAGTTTCAATTGGTTCAGAACAACTGTTTGTTGCAGAAAGTTTGAGTAAGCAACTTTGACAGTTAATAAATTTTTCCTCATGATTGATTTATCTGATCCGTCTTTTCCATTGAATTCTCTAGACCAACATCTACATGCCTGCAAGTTTTCATAGCTCAAGGAGGCCATTTGACTAGTTCTTCAAGCTGATTCCAAAGCCCACTTGACCAGTTTGCACCATTTTGCAAATGTGCCTAAAAGCAAGTTTTAATGAGAACCCAGTTTATTGTTTCATTCCAAATGCATCCAAAGGCTATGTCTGATCAGTTCAAGGTGAAAGTTATTTAAAAATGATTATTTTTAGTTGGGCCAGCTAGGGCCCGACATGCTTTGCATTGTTATGACACCGTAAATGTTGCAATATGGCAAATGAGGATAGCAGTTCATTTGTAGTGATTTATAAAGTTATATGCTTACATTTGGTATTAGAATGAATTGCAAAGCACTGGTATGATTGCTCTTATTGTTATACACATCTGTTAATACATGTGGGATGGAGGAGTCTTTGTTATAGCTATGAATACTCTATTAAATATGTTAGTGAATTGTGGAAGCAATTACATGGTAAATAACTTGATTGGACAAGAAACTCCAAAATGCATCAATGTCATGAAGCACAACTTGAATAAAAGATTGTTTGAAGACATATGTTGGTATGCAAAGTTATCAAGTGGTTTCTTCAAAGAGAAATATTCTCAGGGAAAGCCTTGTCATTGATAACAAAGGTAGTGAATGAAATACTCCATGTTGAGAAACTGTATGCAATTCTTGGTGCCCAGTTGTGAAGAGGCTTGAACCTTATATTATAAGAAGAATGTGTTCAAAATAGCCTCTAATACCGTAAATGAAAGTGATTTGTTAATTCAATCACCAAATGTGAAGGGGGAATAAAAATTCAAAATAAATGTAATTGCAAGAAGAGGTTTTTAAGGCCCTTTCTCCGAGCAGGGGATTTTTTGCGGAACCGAAGGAGATGATTTGTGAGCTTGGTAAAATGAAATAAAATTATTGAGTAAGGGAGCCCGCAGTATACTAAAAGAAGACTCAAATCAAATGCAATCTCATGGAACGGTCACTACAGGGTATACAATAAAATGAATATGTTGAAAAGGCTTTAGAAACTTTCAAAAAACTGTAGATGGTACAGAGATTAGAGGGAGTGTGTGGGTATGTCCAATCTATGGGAGCACTATTGTTTGGGGAAGCTTGAACCCTATACTATAATACATATGAGAGACTAAGTATTTTGCTGAGGAATGGTAAGCAAATGCAAATTGAAGGGGTTCTTCACATATAAAGAAGTTCCAACACTACATTGAAGGAGAGGATTGCACCCAACTCATATGCGTAATGGATTTATCTGAAAAAGAAACTTCCAAGCAAATGTATGTTGGAAAATGGAAACAAAAGTACATAAGGGTGTGAATATTCATCAAAGATAGAAGGTAAAATATTGAAGTGAATGAAATAGCCATCAAATCATTGAAGAGCGCATAATGTGCGGAGAGTGAATGACACGATGGATTTGTGGGAAGTCAGAAATTTCACACAAATGCACACAAATAAAAATAGCAGAGGATCTCTATCTACATTCACCATGCCATGGTTAACAGTAATTTTTTAAAGTTTCAATGGTATTTGCAGAGAAAGGTAGCCTATGCACAGGTGCATGGAAAAAGAAATTTGAAATTTTCAAGTATGGAAAAAGCCATTGATCCACAAGGCATGAGAACAAATTTAAAAGGAAATGTTGTTGAATAGAACCCACACCATCACAAACAAGGTGTTGCATTAACGAAGGAGCCACACTCACCGAATGGGACACCAAAATGAAATGATGGCACTATCTGGTTTGAAGCAAGAAACATAAAAATGGGTTTGTCATGAGAGTTAGCGAAAAAGAAATAGACACCAAGAAGATCAACGACTGGGAGAAGTCAATGAAATGCAGCAATATGACAACTCTTCATCGCAATCTCGCACCTTTAAATTGCTCATGGGTTAATTCATGCGAGGTCAGTGAAATGTTGACACATGGAAGTGGCGGGTGTGGGCTCGGGAGAATTTGAACGGGTGTGTTATTTAATCACGAGTAGAAATTCAAAAGGGGGCTCGAAGTTATAATTCTCATTTTTCTTTTTCTACGAAGGAAAAACTATTAAAATGCTCAAATTTGCCTGTGATTAAATTGCTAGGAGTCTTAATGGGGCCTGACTGCTTTTGTTTTACATGATGAGTGAAATATTTTAGATAAAGAATTTCTATTTGCGAGAGATATATAAGAGGTGAAAATGAAAGGGGAGATATAAGGTAATGTTTTTTTCCTGTGAAATATTAAATGGGTAAAGTGAATTAAATGTTGCACAGTGTAACATTTAAATATTTGCATTTTAAATGAATATTTATGGGCAGAGATTTTCAGTGGTGAACATAGTGGCCAATGGAGTTCAAAAATTTCCACTTGAAGAGGGGTATGGTAAGGTGGAAATATTTTTGCGGTAAATCATAGGTAAAATGTTTTACATGTCTCGAGTAAAAAAAAAAAATGGATATTTTATAAAGTGAATTTATTCACTATATAAACATGTATTGTTTGCTGGGGATTCGAATATTAAAGTGCACAAGAAATATTTTAATGCAAAATGAAATTCTATTGGTTGAAAATTGAAAGTAAAGTGCTGCAAATAAAATGAGCAAAAATGTGAAACTTCCACGGGAGTTTTAACGAATAAAGGGTATTTTCCATACAACTACAGGTGAATTTGAGAATGAATTTCTCCACATGGGAATTTTTTATGTTTCTTGGCAACTTGGGAAAAGGCAGATTTGAGAGGCAAAATAATTTTGTTGCAGAGAGAGGAGAGATGCTTTGTCTTTTGTTGATCAACGGGAATGGAGCTTCCAAATGGCATTTCTTGATCAGTTTTAGGGTTGCTTCCATTCTTCTATTTCTTCTCTTTTTCTCTCATTGTAAGGGGTTCTTAGATTGAGTTCTAAAATTCTGTATGGGGCTAGGTAGATAGAAAATATTGAGTTCTGAGTCATATTTTGAGTTTGTAAAGCTATAATTATTGATTTCATGAGTGAATATCAGCTAGTTTGTGCAAATAAAACATGAATGTCTTCCAAGTGTTTCCACATTCATTAATATCTTCAAATCATCTCCATATTTGTACACATTTAGTCATATGAATTCAATAATACAAAGTATCTTTGAGTTTTTCATCTCAAATTTCATGAGATTGTTTTGTTTGTTCATTTTTCTGTTTCAAAGAAATGGTTAAAATGCTTTGAGCATATGATTGTGATTTCAGGTGTGCAAGTTGGATTAATAAGGAGAATTTGATTGATAATAGGAGAGGATCTGTTAATTTAATGCATTAACAGTTGTAAATCCACTGTTTGAAATCTATTTGCTGATGAATTCATTTTTTGTATTTTGACTCTGTGACCTAGAGTTAGGCATTGTTCTGTTATTCAGCTTAATGCATCTCAGAAACATTTTAAAATGAAAATCATTTAAATCCTTGTTGTTTGGTTGAGGTTTAATGTTGTTTTATGCCTCCTAATTGCTGAGTGAGTGTTGATTTACTAAGAGTTTAGCCAGATTTGAGGTTGTCAATGCTTTTCTTGGTTTAATTGAAATCGTAATTATCTGCTATAAAAAGAAATGTCTGTGCATAGTTGCATTAAAATATTTAGACATTGTATAGGTTGACTTACCTTGGTCCAACAAAGCCAAAAGTGTAGGAGATTTTAGTTTTTGATTGAATCTTGTCAGTTGACAGCTAACTTTGAGAATTCTTAAACATAGAGGTTGGCTACCTCTTAGAGAGTTTCAAAGCTTACCTGGAAAAAAAAACCAACAAAATGGTGACTCTACTGGGGAGGATTTTGAATCTCTAGTTGTAGAACAATAATTCATAGAGTCATATTATTATTTGCCATTTTGAATTTAGTTCAAATAATGAAGGATTTCAAACCTTGAGGAAGATTTGTTGCAGTGAACCTAAAGATTCCATGATCTGTGGTGCTCTGTTAGTGGAAGGAACTTAGAAGAAAATTTATTTGTGAAAGAACTTCATACTGCTTGAAGTTTAGTCCTCTTTGAAGAGAGGTGGTGGCTCTATTAATAGAACCTATTGAAAATTTGAAGAAAGTTCTAGATCTACACTATTTCCAATCAAGAAGACAATTTGCTGCAGCTGCAACGTTTCCAGGTATTCTTCACTTTTGGTTTTCAAGAAACTCTTGTATGAGAACCATATTTGAACTTCTTAAGAAAAAAATTGCTTCCCTATTGAGTGAATTAGCACTAACAAAGGGAAGGATAGTAAATTTAAGTTTGCACACATCCATTTACTGGATCTGTTGAATGTAATTGCAGTTCCATTGAAAGAATTTTGTCTAGTGCTCAAATATTTGATTGTATGGATGGTTAGAATGCATTTGAATATTCTAGGAATTTCCATCCATTTGCATTTTCATATGTTTCAAGCCGAAGTTATCACCATGTCAGACATTGTCATTGTAATCCTTCATTTGATCATGGTTGTCATTATGCACAATTAGTTGAGTCTTGATTTTCATATACCCATGGATCATCAAGGTAAACTAACCATACCTGTAGATGCTTTGAGACAAATTTTCAAGAAGTGTCAAAAGTCCGATAATCTTCATACATTTGAAATCCCAAAGTACAAGAACCCAAGAGTGCATAAGCCTAAGATAAGGCCAAAATGGAAAGCTGTATTTGAAAGAGGACTTAGAGAAATGGATGAAAGACACCGGATGTTTCAACAAGCCCAATCAAGAGACACTCATACTATGTCTACTTGCAAAGTTATTGCACCATTTCTGAATTCCTTTGATCCATTGTATGCTCAGTTAGATTTGTCATGGGTTGATTACAAGACTGGAAGTATGCCATCTCAAGTTTATAAAGAGATGCCTAGATTTAATGGATACATCGTATGTGAAGGAGATGCACATGTTCAAAGTTTTTCTAGCTTCATGGAGAAACATTCATTCAAAGATGAGGATATGTGGATGAGGTTCTTTGTTAGATCCCTTGAAGCAAGAGCTTGGGATTGGTATTTATGTTTTCCTGAGAAGTCATTTCCTTGCTGGGATAAATTAATGGCTTCTTATAGAGAAACAAAATGAAGAGTCAAGTATTGATTTCAGTCATAGATTTGTTATTTCTCTTGCACTAATCCCAAAAAAATTTAGACCTAGTACTCTAGATTGTATTCATATGTACACTTTGAAGCATTTGAAGAGGGATATAGTGCATTGTTAACATATTTTAAGGTATTGAATATGCAGATGGCTTACACAGTTTTAGATAATATGGAGAAAATGAGGAATGGATATATACAAAGTTTTTTGTCCTCAATGGTGCATAAACATGTTGATGAAATCAGCAGCTATGTGAATGTAAATGATTAGAGGTCTACAAACAAGTGCATACATGATAAAGTAGAAGACAAGAATGATGCATCAGTAGGTGATGAGAAAGTTGTATTTGAGGAACCTACAAAAGAAATGTTCCCATCTGAAAGTTGCAGCCATGATGATAAAATACTTGATGAAGGAAATCAAACATGTGAGGTTTCTTTGATCTCCTCTGAAAGTGCAATAATAGAGAGAATTTTTTTTGTGACAATTGAAGGTTGCAAGCATGAAGATAACTTCCTGGATGTTTCTCTCAGTCAAAAACATGTTGATGAGACCTTCCCTTCACACAATGAATGTGATGTTGTGAATAATAAGGGGATTCCAAGTCTTCCGAGCCAAGAACATGATGAAGAATATGAGTTGGATTTACTCTTCAAAGAAGAGATATGCGATCAACAATATGACGATACAATTGATTATGTCAATCCTACGTATGTTGAATGTAGTCTTGATAAAAGTCTCCATAATGAGACATTGGAATTTTATAATTTTAAAAATGCTCTTGTGAATGTCAGTGTATCAACTGCAAGTGAAGAGGTATGCAATGGATTTCAGTTTATAAGATCAAGAACAAGCAGTTGCAATGAGGAAACAATTGATAGTTTTCACTTTGAAAATGAATATGCTTATGTATATTCTCAAGAGGCTGCAAATGACAAGCTCAATGAAGACACCTAGTTCAATATTGAAATGCAAGGGGATGTGGATTGTTGTCACAAAAACGTAGAAGTAAGCAAGAATGAAGAAATAGACAACCTATTTTCTATGATGGGTTGTGACCATGCTTTTGACAAGGTTGCTAGTAATCCAATCTCTTATGATTGGGGAAACCCTATTTATGACCAGCCTATTGAGTTCGCAGATTTTGAAGATGATGACATCACGGGATATCTTGATTTATAATTTGATAATGCATATACTTCTAATGAAGGTCAAGAATAGGAAGTGGTTGAAAGAGTAGATCAGAGTAATGATTTATTGAATAATGAACAAATTTAAAATCTGTTGACCATTGAATATCAGAAATATACATGTGTTCATAATCCTCAGTTATTATGTGCTTCTCACATTGATTTTGATAGTGATGATGATCTTCAAGTTGCAAGGAATGATGCATGTATTTTTGATCTTCCCTTCAATGATGAACCAATTCATAATGATGATGATAATGTGGATGAATATAAACAACAATTTGATTGCAATGGTGCATTGCATGATGAATATGAAAGTATGGATGTTGATGCAAACTCAGAAATTTGTTTTGATGAGTTTGAAGTAGCAGATGGCCATGAGGTTTGTGCATCCAATGAGCTAAGTTTTGAAGATCTTATGCAGATTTGGAAAAGTCTTTGTTTGATGACTTGAATGAGCATAGGCATGAGTCTTTTCATGTGAGTGAAGATGCTGATTTCAATGAGAAACCAGATTATGCTTCTGAACCAAAATTGCTCATTGTTGAGCAAGATTGTGATACTGAAGATGATGATATGTTATGTTCAAAAGATGATCATATGACTACAGATGATGATGAGTCAAAAATATATTATGAATCTCAATACCAACATGATGAAGAATAGTTACAGAGTGTGCCAATAGATGAGTATATCGCTTTGCATACACTTGGAGATTGTTTTCATGATGAGCCAGATCCTCTGGTAAGTTCTTGTGATGGTTTAAATTTTGACATGCAAACTAATGATCAAATTGAGCTCAAGATTTCCAGCCATGTAGCAGAATGCGAGTGCTACTTTTATCAACTGGGAGAAGTTTTCATAGAATATGGCAATGTGCAAGATATTGAAGCAAGTTGTTTTCAGCTTGAGAGTGATTTGTATGATGAATATGATAACTTGTTGCCACATGAAAATCAACATTTTGAAAGTGTGCTTGAATTTTAGATGCATAATGATTATGAACATGTTGATAATGCTAAGAATGATGGCCTGTTAGGAGTTCCTAGCATGTTTAATTAGGTAGATGGTTGTGATCAAACTATACTTTCATATGGTCTTGATCATTATCTTCAAATCATGTCACTTGATGCAAAATTAGAAAATGAAGAAAGTGATAGTGATGTGACTTATTTTATTTGGTTGCCACTTGATGACAAAGATGAATAGAGAGAAAGTTCACACTTGTGTGAAGGCAACCTAATACTTATGTTTGCACAAATGAAGTCACTCATATTGTTGTGGTGTGACAGAGGAAAACATGGATTGAGGGAAATCAGCTCTTTTAACAGATTAGTGTTTGATAGAGGTAAGTGCTGGTTTTCATTTTTTAATTTGGTGACTTGGGGTAACCAAGTGAAGTTAAAAAAAGAATGAATAAAGGAGTAGTTTGAGGAGACCTGATGGACTCAAAATTTGGTCTACTCCCCAGAGATCTGAAATCTTGCTATGCCCATAGGGGGCATACATCCCTAGTTAGAGCCACTGATGGCACTCTCAAATTTTGAAAATTTGAAGTGCCCATTTTGAAAAAAATTCCTCTGCACTTTCAGAAGCGCACCTGATGAATCTGCCTGAATGGCCCACTTTGGAGCGTCATACTTTGGAGCCAGA